>NDFG01000024.1:1637569-1730498 GCA_002167245.1 Sporophila hypoxantha
CCATCATTCTCTCCCCTTGTCAGGGCAAAAATATCATCTATACTGCTGTGCTGCACAGCTGCTGGCTCTGTCTGGAGCTGTGTGGGAGCACCTGGGCTTGTTCTGGTCCCTCTCACSCTGCCCTGTGTGTCCTTGTCCCCTCAGAGGTCGTTTGAGAACCCCGAGTGGTTCTACCGGCACGTGGAAGATCACAGCTTCTGCTCCGAGTACAAGGCAGCAGGGAAGGAGAACCACGTGCTGCTCTGTGGCTGGAAAGGTTTGTGGGAGCCCCCAGGGCCTGTCCTCAGAACTTTGGGCTGGGTGGCAAACATGGGAACAGATTTCAGAGAGCTCCTTGGCCTTCAGAAGTAGGTTTTCAAATGCCACGGTTTTGACCATGAAATATTCCTGCAGAAATATTTCCCTCAGCTGAGTGCTCAGAACAGAACTTCCTATTTATGTGTAATCACTACCTTGGAGAAAAGGCTACAGCTGATTTATTTTTATTTTTTTCCTTAATTTCTTCCATGTTTGTGCAATTGCCTTAACTGCTTGGGGGGGGCACACTGGTGTCAGTGTGGTAGAACCAGTGCCACACTGGTGATCTCACAGTATCACTGTGCTGATCTCACCCTGCTCTGGGGGGATTTTGGAGCCTTGCTGGCCAAAACAGGACAAGGAATSTGCTGTTCAGTGAGGCTGTGTCCCCTTGGGAGGGCTCTCAGCTGTGCTGTCCCTCCCCAGACTGCAACTGCAGCTTCAAGGGCCGCTGCAAGCTGCGGGAGCACCTGCGCAGCCACACGCAGGAGAAGGTGGTGGCCTGTCCCACCTGCGGGGGGATGTTTGCCAACAACACCAAGTTCTTCGACCACATCCGCCGCCAGACCGCCCTGGAGCGTAAGCCCTGGGGCAGGGAGGGGCTGGGGAGGGTGCCCTGGYGTGTTGGGGTTGCTGGAGGTGCCTAAACCCTGCGAGCCAAGGGCAGGGTGTGCTCGGAACAGCCTGGCTTGGCTGCTGAGTGATGGCAGCCACAGAATCCCAGAATCATTTAGATGGGAAAAGATCTCTGAGATTGATCCTCACCRTGTTAGCCAGCCGTGAGGGGSAGGGACTCTCCRYCRTCCCTGGGCAGCGGCAGCGACTGGGCGGGGCCTCAAAGGGGAGGAGGCGGAGCCTGGCAGTGAGGGGGTGGAGCCTCGGATGGGAGGGGGCGGGGCCTGGCAGTCCCTTCCAGCATCTGACCATCCTTTCCATGAAGAAATTCCTCTTGAAGGCCCACCTGAACCTCCCCTGGCCCACCTTTAGTCTGTGTCCCCTGGGAYGTGTCTCCTGGCAGAGGCAGGATGGAGGCTGTTCCTCCTGTGAGAACCCAGGGCTGCACACCAGGGTTTCCAGCCCTGTGGAACACCTCTCCTCACTGCTCCCTGTGCTGTTCTCCCTGCCCTGATGTGCCCTGTGCCCTCCCTGCCCCCTGGTGCAGAGCAGAGGTTTCAGTGCTCCCACTGCTCCAAGAGGTTCGCCACAGAGAGGCTGCTCCGCGACCACATGAGGAACCACGGTGAGTGAGTGAGAGTGAGTGAGTGAGTGAGTGAGTGAGTGAGTGAGTGAGTGAGTGAGTGAGTGAAGGGCCCTGCTCCCAGCTCAGCCCCTGGGCTGTGTGCTCTGCCCTGCCCTGCTCTGGGCTGACATTTCTCCCCGTTTTTGGCCCAGTGAACCACTACAAGTGCCCCCTGTGTGACATGACCTGCCCGCTGCCCTCCTCGCTGCGCAACCACATCCGCTTCCGCCACAGCGAGGAGCGCCCCTTCAAGTGTGACTACTGTGACTACAGGTGAGGGCCAGGGCTGGCCCCCTCCCCAGACCTCCCAGAGGCCTCTGTGTGTGTGTGTGTGCTGCAGCTCTGTTCCCTCACCTTGTGTTCCAGCTGCAAGAACCTCATTGACCTGCGGAAGCACCTGGACACGCACAGCAAGGAGCCGGRGTATCGCTGCGAGTTCGAGGCCTGCAGCTTCTCTGCACGCTCCCTCTGCTCCATCAAACTGCACTACAGGAAGGTCCACGAGGTGGGAAGGCAGCAGGGCTTGCATGGCTCGTGATGCCACTTGTCAGTCTTCTCAGAGAGCTTTCTGTCTCCTTCCCTGCACCCTGGTGTGGTGCTGACATCGCTCTGTGCCCCTCAGGGTGACTCCGAGCCCAGGTACAAGTGCCACGTGTGTGACAAGTGCTTCACACGGGGGAACAACCTCACTGTGCACCTCAGGAAGAAGCATCAGTTCAAATGGCCCTCAGGACARCCTCGCTTCAGGTACTGCTCACCTTCAGCTCCTCAGTGCCCCCTCTCCAGTGCATCCTGCGTTGTGCTGGCAGTGCCTGGGCTCTGTAATTGTGTTCAGGACCCTTTTCCCAGTGGCTGGGAGGGCAGTAAATGTTCAGTGGGATCTGAGCAGTGCTGGCTGGCAGCTCCAGGGCAGTGGTGCCATCACTGCTCCCRCTGCTGGGACATTTCTGAGCTTGGCAGGAGCCAGGACCAGGTGRTCCCCTCTAGAGAGATCAATCTTGGGACAGAAAACTCTGCTGCACCCCCTGTAGGAAACTCCAGGGGGTTTCCAGAGCCTGAAAGCTGGGAGGGGAAGAGGATGGACTTGAAATGGTCCCAGTGAAGCAGAGTGGTGGAAGGAGATGGGCTGGGGAGGGGCTGAGCCTGGCTCAGAGCTCAGAAGCTGCCACATGGGTGTGCCTTTGGGACTAGAGGCTGGAACACCATCTGTGCAGCACGGGGATTGAACCTTGGCTGTTGTGCCCTTTCCCTGGCTGTTGCCCATCTCCTGGGAAGGGAGGTGTGCCTGGCTGACCCCTCCTGTCTGTGCCCAGGTACAGGGAGCACGAGGACGGCTACATGAGGCTGCAGCTGGTGCGCTACGAGAGCGTGGAGCTCACAGAGCAGCTGCTCAAGGACAGGGAGAAGCGTGGGGAGGCTCTGGATGGCTCCAYCGAGTGCATGGTGCTGCCTGAGGGCGAGGGCAGCCTGCAGGGAATCCTTCTGGAGCCTCCAGCAAACCCTGCCCCGGCAGAGAACACATCAGAGCTGCCTGTGCCCCCTGCCCTGTGCTCTGCTCCCAGCCCTGAGCCAGCACAGCCCAGCCCCTGCCCAGGACCTGCCTCCTCCTCCTCCTCCTCAGAGCAAGGAGCCAGCAGCAGCAGCAGCAGCCCCATCATCCGTGTGGTGAGCAGGACCAACGAGCAGGGCCAGAGTGAGACTGTCTATTACGTGCTGGCCAGCACAGCCTCGGAGCAGCAGGGCACAGCAGCCCTGGAGCTGGAGGAGAACGTCATGGACAGGCTGCAGAAAACAGCTGAGGAGCTGGGCATCCAGATCCTGTGAGGGGCTGCTGGGCATCCAGATCCTGTCAGGGGCTGCTGGGCATCCAGATTCTCTGAGGGGCTGCAGGGCATCCACATCCTGTCAGGGGCATCCAGGTCCTGTGAGGGGCTGCTGGGCATCCAGATCCTGTGAGGGGCTGCAGGGCATCCAGATCCTGTCAGGCGGCTGCAGGGCAAATCCAGATCCTGTGAGGGGCATCCAGGTCCTGTCAGGGGCATCCAGGTCCTGTCAGGGGCTGCCCCTCTGCAGCAGGAGAGCTCCAGCCTCCTGGGATGTGCTGCTGGAGTGCTTGGGGAGAGGTTGGGCTTGTCTTCAGTCCAGCCTGGCTGGCTGCTGGTTCAGGTCAGCTTGGGGAGAGGGGAGGAACACATCCCCCAGTGTGAATCYAGTGGTCTGAGCTGGAAGGAGCTGTGTGCCTCCTCCTTTTGGGGATTTGGGCCTGGCAGGSTTCTCCCAGCCTTGTGGGAGGTTTGGCCCAGGCCTGGCAGGGTGGAGTGGTCACCAGCTGTGCCCTTCTGAGCCTGTTCCCCYGGCAGGCTGGTGTGTGGAGCACACTCTGGTGCTGAAGCCCCTTCCCTGGGACCATGTGTGGCCCTTGGCAGGCCTGTCCTGCCCCATCCATGCCTTCTCCAGGGGGTATCATGCCTTCATCAGCACTTCCTGCACACATTTCCTGTCTCACCTGCTGCTGCTGCTGGTGTTTGCCCCCCGATCCCATAACCAGCACTGCTGGAGCTGCTGTTCCTTGCAGGCCAGCGCAGCACTGGGACATTGGGAGCTTCTTGCTGCTTTTGGCATSCCCTGGGTGCCCTCCCCACATTGGGGTTTGGGCTCCTGGTTGGGCAGAGTGTACTTTGGCAAGACAAATAAACATCAGGCTGCCAGACCCAGCAGTGTCTGGTGTTTCTCTGCTCAGCCCTAGCCCTGCCAGCCGTGCTGTGGGATGSTGCAGGGTGGGAGGTGGGCACTGAGGAGCTGCCAGGCTCTCCTGGCACTGTGCAGCTGGCACTGGAGTGTGCTGCTCCCCGAGGTGGCACTGCAAGGCTGGGTTTAGCTCTGGCACTCTTCCTGCTCTGGGGCTGAGTTTTGCTGCCTCCCCAGGGCTTGGTTTGAATACAGGGAGTAGCCTGGGCTTGTGAGCAGAGCCAGCTCGTCCTTTGGTGAGTGACTGGACAAGGGCAGTGTGAATTTGGGGTCCTTGGAGTGCCCTCCCTGCCCTGTGTGTGGYGGTGATGTGCCCTGGGGGACACAGTGCTGCTCTTGGCTGGGCACTGGCTTTCCCCCAGTGCTCCCTCTCAAGCAGCTGAGCAGAAGCTGCTGGAATTCCGGGGTGTTGGGGGAAACCCCTTGATCCCAGGAGCTGTCCCTGAGAGCACACCCTGCTGGGGAGGCTCCTTGCTCCAGGCAGAGCATCCCTGCCCTGGGCACTTGCCTTGCCCTGCCTGGCCCCTGCCTTGGCAGAGCTGGGCTGAGCTGCCCTCGAGGGAAGGAGAGAAGGGCCCCGTGCCAGGTTTGCATTCGCAGCACTTCAGCCTGGCCCTGTTTGCAGCTCCAGGCAGGGCTSTGCTGCTGCTGCTGCCTTGGGGCTGCTGCTGGAGTGTCCCTTTAAACACTGCCTCGGGCAGGCTCATCTGCCAGGGATTATCTGCTGGGGAGAGGATTGGCATTAAAGGCAATGTCTCCTCCCTTCCCCCCTGTCCTGCAGCATCCCCGGGCCTGGGGGGGTGTGTGCAAACCAAGTTCACTTTCTCCTGGGCGAGCAGAGAGGGCTCTGGGCTTGGAGGGCCAGGGGAGGAGGCAGATGATGGCACTGGGCCTCCTCTTCCTCGCCGTGCTGGCCACGCTCACCTCCTGCCAGGAGCCAGAAGGTAACGGGGGGCTTGGGGCACGAGGGGGTTTATGGGGTGCCCCAGAGCTGGCACCAGTCCTGCCCAGTGAGGAGCAAGAGCAGGGCTTGGCACAGGGGACGTGGGAGCTGAGTGGCTGCGCTCACAGCAGGGCTTGGCGAGGGCTGGCATGGCTTCTGTGGGCTCCAGCACCTCCCCGTGGGCTCTGAGGGCTGGGCAAGGGCTGGCAATGCTGTCCTTGCCCCCGGTGGCCCCAGGAGACCTGGACACGTACTGGTCTGGCACGGCTCCCATCTGCCTGGGGGGCTGCAAGGGGAGGCACAAGGAGCTGAAGAGGAGCCAGTGTGGGAACGGCAGCTGCTGCTGGCTGGGCTACAAATCCTTCTGCAGAGGTAAAGCCGGGGGATCCCTGGCCGTGCTGCAGGGCTGTGTGCCACACTTACACAAAGTGTGAGCGCCTCCAGCAGCCTGGGCCAGGCGGGGACACAGCCTGGGGCACGCTCAGCCCTGCCTGGTGACCCCTGGGGCTGTCCCCGTGGCCAGCAGGGCACAGCCCCTGTCCCTCTGCCCAGGGGACCCCCAGGCCGCCTGTCCCCCTGCCCAGGGCACCCCAGGCCCCCTGTCCCCCTGCCCAGGGGACCCCCGGGCCCCCTGTCCCCCCTGCCCAGGGCACCCCAGGCCCCCTGTCCCCCTGCCCAGGGCACCCCCGGGCCCCCTGTCCCCCTGCCCAGGGCACCCCGGGCCCCCTGTCCCCCAGCCCAGGGCACCCCGGGCCCCCTGTCCCCATAGCCCAGGGCACCCCAGGCCGCCTGTCCCCCTGCCCAGGGCACCCCAGGCCCCCTGTCCCCCTGCCCAGGGGACACCCAGGCCCCCTGTCCCCCTGCCCAGGGGACACCCAGGCCCCCTGTCCCCCCAGCCCAGGGCACCCCGGGCCCCCTGTCCCCCAGCCCAGGGCACTCCGGGCCCCCTGTCGCGCCCAGCCCAGGCGCAACCCGGGCCCCCGCTGTCCCCTAGCCAGGGCACCCGGGCCCCTGTCCCCCAGCCCAAGGGACCCCGGGCCCCTGTCCCCCAGCCCAGGCTGCCACCCCTTTGCTGCATCCCTGTCCGCAGTGAACTGCGGGCGGCCCGAGGCGGATTTTAACTCGGTGGTGCACGGCAATGATTGGTGGGTGGGCTCCGTGGTGCGCTACAGCTGCCGGCCCGGCTTCGTGCTGCTGGGGGACCCCGCCAGCGCCTGCCAGTCCGACGGCCGATGGAGCCCCAAGCCCTCCTGCCTCCGTGAGTAACCCGGGGGGCCCCGAACCCTCCTCGCTCCAGGTGAGCCCCCCGTGATGGGCTCTGCCCCCGCAGGGATCTGCCTGCGGGGCCGCATCCAGATCAGCGAGCGGGACCTCACGGGCAGCTGCTCCTCGTCCTGCGGCAGCCAAGAGCACCCGGGAGCCTCCCCCGGCCGCGGCTGCATCAAGCTGTCGGGCTGTGTCACCAAGCTGTCGGGCTGGCCCCGCTGGTTCCAGCGCTGRGACATCTGCGAGTGCGACTGCCACGTGCCCTGCGGTGAGCCCTGGGTGGCACTGCCCGGCGGGAGGGGAAGGCTGGCACTGGGAGATGGGAGCTGCAAACAGCTCCAAACCCGCTCTCTTTGCTCTCCTCAGGTTCTTCCAGGTAGAGCRGGGCCACCCGGGGCTGTGGCCACTGTGCTGAGGGAGGTTTCCACCCTGGCTCCTGCTTCCCTTCAGCACTGTCTCCACTGTGCTCCTTCCATAAGCTCTGTCTGCCCGAGGCTGRCATCTGAGATGTTCTGGACTCACTCTTGCAGGGTGGCTCACCCCGGACTCTCCAGGGCCAGGGGATGCTCTGGGAGCAGCAGGTGCTGGCATCTGGGGCTGTCACCATCCATTTCCCTGGGTGCGTCCCAGAGGAGGCTCAGAGCCCCTCTCAGGGGAGAGGCAGCGCCTGTGCCTGTGCCTGGTGCAAAATACCTGTCCTTCGGTGCTGCAGGTRGGGATTTCTCCGTGTCAGGGAATTCTAGGCCCTGAGCTGGGGGTGGAGCCGCCCCCTGAGCTCGCTGGGGCCAGCAGGAGTGTGGCATCTGCCTCCTGTCCCCATGGCAGGGACAGAGCAGCCTGGCCAGGGCTGCAGCACCCACTGCTGAGGAACCAAACTGCCCTGCAGCCTCCCTGGGAGGGCAGAGGGGGCAAAGGTCTCATCTCCCAGGTGGAAAATCTTCCCTGCAGGCTGCTCCATGCACTGGCTGCTGGTGTTGCTCCTGCCAGGGGCTCTGTGGTCCCCTCCCTGCAGGGGCTTCTCCTCCCAGCAGCCTGGGGCCACAAAGGGGGAGATGTGGCTCCAGCCAGGAACAGCTTTGTGCCCCTTGAGGGCATCTCTGGCTCCTGGCAGCAGCCATGGGAGCAGTTTTATTCCCCCAGGGAAGGAGAGCTCGGGGGAGCACAAGTGGTGGCACTGCTGAGCGTGCTGGAGGACCAGCCACGGGTCATTAAAAATATAATTGCAGGGAATCCCACAGGTTTTSCTGTCATGCAAAGAGGTTCTGCTGCCTGCTCTGTCCCTGCAGCCCTGAACACAGATGACAGAACCAGGACAGGCACCCCGTGCCACTGTCCTGAGTGGGGACACAGCTATGGACAAGGCCACTTCAGGAAGGTCCCAGCTGGYGATTAGAGGGATGTGGATGTCCCCATGGCTCTGGACTCCACCCCTGCTTCCTCCCACCTTGAAATGACTCCCCAGCAGCTGCTGGGTGCTTCATGGCCACCAGCTTGGGCCCAGCTGAGCAGAAAGGGGGTCAGGGCTTGAGGGGTTTCATTCCCAGGCCATTCCCTGCAGGGAGGAAAGGCTGTGGCACTGCCCAGAGCAGGCCTGGGCTGGCACCTGCACACAGGGAGTGCCCCAGGGCTGGGAGGCAGCTGGGTACAGAGAGAACCAGGTGAGCCCCACGTGCCTTTTGATCCAGAACAAGATGAATTAAGGCCTCCATGAGGAGCTTGGCTCCGTGGATAACTCCCCGTGCCCTCCCCTGGTCTCCTCTGCCTGGATCCTGCCCCGAGCTCTGTCCCAGCCCTAAGCTGGCAGGGGGTGGYGAAAGCTCTCCTTGGCTCAACAGATGGTTTTTTAATTAATACTCTTGCTGGTGCCGCTCATTTCCATATGTCTGTGGTGTTTAAGTGCTGTGGTGGGTGAGAGGTGTGAGTAACAGCGAGGAGGGAGCCAGGCGTGGTGCTGGGGAGGTGCAGGGGGATCCTGCAGGACGAGCTGCACCAGGGAGGGTGTGCTGGGGGTKAAACCCCGGAGGGACACCCCCTGCCACCCCCCTTTGTGAGCAGCTGTCCCAAGCCCTGGCTGCACACCGTGCCCGTGCTGGGGGGTCTGCACAGGGGTCTGTGCAGGGCTGAGCAGGGCAGGAGCAGCTTTAGGGTGTGTGGGGCTCCCTCAGGGGGGTTTGGGCTGCGGGGGCTGTGCCCAGATGCGGGAGGGAGCCGGCCCTGGGGTGCAGGGGGTGCGGAGGCAGCGCTGCCGAACCCGGCCTGTGTGCTCAGGGGTGCTCAGGGCCTGCTGGCAGGCGGCGAGAGGAAATAGGGCCGGTCCCTTTAAGAGGATTTTTCTCTGCCTGGCAGCGCTGCCCGCCCGGGCAGAGCCCATCCATCCATCCATCCATCCATCCATCCTGCCGCCCATCCTGCTCCCCGCCCGGCAGCACCGGGGCTGGGAGAGAGGGGAGCCCCGAGCAGCCCGGCCCGGGGGGCTGCTGCCCGCTGCGGGGCTTCTGCTGCCCGCTGCGGGGCTTCTGCTGCCCGCTGCGGGGCCCGAGCGCCCCCCGCCCGCCCTGCCCACCCAGCCCCGCGGAGGGATGGGGAGGAGACCCCGGGCCGGGCACCCGCGGGGCAGCGCCCAGCCCGGATCCCGCCGCTGAGCACGCAGCCGCGCCGAACCGCGAGCCGAACCGAGCCGAACCGAGCCGAACCGAGCCGCCCCCCGCCCGGCGGGCCCCCCGGGCATCGCCCCTTTGTCTGCGGAGGAGGCGAGGCGAGGGCGCTGCGGGAGCGGAGCGCCGCCCCGCGCCGGCCAGGTGAGCCTGCGGAGAGCCGGGAGCCTCCCCCGGGCCGGGGGGGGGCTGGGGATGGAGGGGCCGGCGGGAGCGGGGATGAAGGAAGAGCATCCTGGGCAAAGCCTTCCCGTCCCCACCCCGCGCCGCGGGGTGGGCTAACGCCGGAGAGCCGCTTTGCGGGATTTTAGCGCTCCGTGAACGCCCCAGCCGGAGGAGTCAAGGTGAGCCCGAGGGCGCTCCGAGCCCGCTGCCCCCAGCAGCACCCAGAACCCCCGTTCCTGCACCCCGCGGATGCCGGGAGGGGACCCGCGGGCTGGGAACCCCATCCCTCCTTCCCCGGGGCTGGGCTGGCTTTCATTCCAGCCCTGAGCGGGGTCTGCCTGCAGCAGGGCTGGGCTGGGCTGGGCTGGGGGATCTCCCGCAGCTGCCGCGCCCCTGGCAGGGGCCGCTTGTGTGCGCTGCAGCCGCAGAGCCGCTGCCCGCATCGCGCAGCCCAATGTAGGTTAGCGAGGCCGCGGGACCCCGGGCTGGGGGGCGAGGTGGGTGCAGGGCACAGCCCGCTCCGGCACAGCCCGAGCTCCTTTTGCAGCTCCTGGGGGGATCCCTGACCCCCTGGCAGCCTCGGAGAGCCGCGCTCCCCGCCCTGCTCGCTCAGCATCCCCCAGCGCCGCAGAGCCCCCGAGCCSAGCGGGGCTCGGCCGTGCTGCAGCCGGCTGTGGGGCGCTGCGGGCACGGSAGGGCTGGGGCAGCTGTATCAGCGTCAGGGCCCCGGCTCGGGGCTGGCCCGGCCTCTGAGGCTGTGCTGGAAGAGCCCGGAAGGTGAAATGATGAGCCGAGGAAGGCAGAGAAGGAATGGCACCAGCAGGGCCCCCTCCCTGGTGTGTTAAGGCTCTCCCAGCAAACCCAGGGGGGGCCCAGGCACTGTCTGAGGGTCCGATGCACCCKGGACTGCTCTGCCCCAGGAGCACGGCGTGCTTTGTCCAGGAAACCAGCTGGAATCATCTGCTTGTTTAGGATTTCATACCTGTGTTCCCCAAGGCCAGGGCAGGGCTGGTTCCCGGTGAGTCCTTGGGGACATCCAGGCACAGGGCAGGACATCAGCTCTCCTTCCTCCCATCCTGCACCCACCGGGACCGGGGCAGGGCCCCCCGGGGCTGGGGCAGCTGAGCAGCTCCGGCAGCAGAGCCGGACCGAGCTGCAGGAGGTGCAGGAATTATTGACCGTGGAGCTGAACCAAACCCTGCTGCTCCTCGCCCTGAGCCCCGGGGCGCAGGCTCGGCCGGCTCCATCCTCGCAGCCAGATGTGAGCGGAGGGGACAGCGGAGCCAGCAGGAGCAGCAGGGACAGGACTCGCTGTGGGCTGCTCCCTGCAGTGCCTGGCAGAGGAGCCGAGCCCCGTGCGCTCCCCACAGAGCGGCAGGATGGCGGAGAAGGGCATGGATCCCGCCTGCGTCTCCATCGCCCTGGAGGACACGGTGTGCCACGCCGGCCCTCCCGACGCCCCGCTGCTCACCACCCACTTGAAGAAGGTGGAGAACCACATCACAGAGGCSCAGAGGTTTTCCCACCTCCCCAAGCGCTCGGCTGTCAACATCGAGTTCATCGACCTGTCCTACTCCGTGCGGGAGGGATCCTGGTGGAGGAAGAGAGGTAGGAGCTGGCGGGTGGGGAAGGGCAGGGAGGGGAGGGGACCCGCAGGGCTCTGCCAGCCCATTCCCGTCCTGCACGCCGTGAGCTCACCCTGCTCCGAGTGCCAGGGGCTCTTTGTGCCCGGCTGTTTGCTCTGGGTGCCCGAGGGAGGGGGAGGCAAAGCTCGTGTCCCGCTGTGCTGGGCAAMGCCAGGGGAAGGCAGAGCGCATTCCAGGGAAACCACTGGCCTGGGCAGACAGCTGGGATGGGATGGGGTGGGATGGGATGGGATGGGATGAGATACCCCAGCACTGCTGCTTGGGGTATGATGGGTGGGATGGGGTTACCCCAGCACTGCTGTGTGGGATAGGATGGGTTTCCCAGCACTGTTTGGGGTATGATGGATGGGATGGGTTCCCCAGCACTGCTGTTTGGGGTGTGATGGACGGGATGGGTTCCCCAGCACTGCTGTTTGGGGTGTGATGGATGGGATGGGTTCCCAGCACTGCTGTTTGGGGTATGATGGATGGGATGGGGTTACCCCAGTAATGCTGTGTGGGGTATGATGGGTGGGATAGGATGGGTTCCCCAGCACTGCTGTTTGGGATGTGATGGGTGGGATGAGATACCCCAGCACTGCTGTTTGGGGTATGATGGATGGGATGGGTTCCCCAGCACTGCTGTTTGGGGTGTGATGGGTGGGATGGAGATACCCCAGCACTGCTGTGTGGGGTGTGATGGGTGGGATAGGATGGGTTCCCCAGCACTGCTGTGTGGGGTGTGATGTGTGGGATGGGTTCCCCAGCACTGCTGTTTGGGGTGTGATGGGTGGGATAGGATGGGTTCCCCAGCACTGCTGTCTGTTTGGGGTGTGATGTGTGTGTGGGATGCAGCAGGACACCCCAGCTCCCAGCCTGGCCAGGAGAAGGTGTGGTTTGTGGGGGATTTCCCCTCCTTGTGCAGCCCAGGCCGGGGCCCCCTTCCCTGTGTGTGACTCTGGCCGGGAGCTCAGGGAGGGGAGAGGGGAGGCAGGTGGCGGCTGGTGGGTGGCAGTCTGCTTTAATTAGCGCTCTCAGTTAATGGGATGCCAATCAGGCAGCCCGATAAGATGGAGGGTGAGCTGATCTGCAGAAGCTGCAGGCAGGGACGAGCAGGGACTGGGGTCACAGGGCTCGGCGAGGGGCTCTGCCAGCCAGGAGTGCCCGYTGGGGCTCTGCCCCGTCCCCAGGCTGTGCAGCTCGGCAAACCGAGGCTCTGAAACGCCCTGGGAGCATCTCTGACATCTGCCGGGATGGTGCCTCCCTGTTTACCCGGGATGCTGAGGCAGCATCCCAGAAGGATCCATGGCACAGCCGCGGGCTCTCCAGGGCGCATTGTGCTCCAGCACCCGGGAGGAACCGGCTGCTTGCCAGCGGGCCAGTGCCCTGCAGGGAGCGAGGGGGGAGGCTCGGGSAGCCGGGCCAGGTGGGAGCAAGCCCGGGGGTCCGGGGGTCCCTGGGGGGCGGTGGGAGGGGGGCTTTTCTCCCCCCGTTCAGGCGGGGCTGGCGGGGGGTCTCGGCGGCTTTGCCCACATCCCCCAGCCCCGGCTGGCCCGCCGTGCTGAGCAGGAGGTTACTGGCAGTCAATGAACGTGAGTAACCGCTGCGCAAGCTGCAGTGGCGCCGACGTGAGCAGCATGCGCGGTGCGGAGCCGTGCGCGCTGCCGGGGGGGGGCTGCCGGCCCTGCTCGCCCCTGGCCACCCTGCGCAGCCCCCCCGCCCTCCCCCGGCCGCCCCTCTGCCCGCGGGACCCCCTCCTGCTGCGGGGGTCCTGACCCCGAGGGGCTCGGAGGAGGAGCGGGGGGCTGGATGCCCTTCCCTGGGGATGCCCAGAGAGGTGGCACTGTCACTGCTCTGGCCCTGGGCTTGCCCCGGCTTGGGTTTGTTGCCCTTGCCCCACAGCGGCTGTCCCCGTGGGGCACAGAGGGAACGCAGCTCCACTAGAGGGATGCTCAGGCTCGGTCCATGGGGTTATCACCCCCAAAACCAATTCCTATCCAGCCAGGGTTCCATTTCAGGGGCAGCTCCTGAGAGCCCGAGGCTGTGCTTGTTCCTTASTCCCGACACATCGTGTTCCTTCTGCCAGAAAATGCTAATCAGCCGCGTTTAAASCAGAGATAATTCCAGGTCTGATTAGCAGCGGCTGCTGCCGGGTACCACAGCGTGAATGCCAATGAAGGCAAGAGCCGGATCGGGAATTCTGCCTGCCCCCTGCTGCCCTGCTCCGCGCTGGCCCTGCCCCCGGCCTTAGGGATCAGCAGCTGAAGACAAACCCAGGAGCAGCCTGGTAATCTCCCTCAGCAGCTCTGKCCTGACCCGGGGATTTCCCTGCTCTTTGCTGTGATCCAGGTCAGGAGCTTCTTCAGTGGGCTCAGCCAAGGAGCAGGGGCAGGGATGGTGCTGGAGGTGGCAGCTGCCGTGGCCATAGCCCTGGGGGTGCTGATGGGGCACACACAGCCCCTGGCATGGCACACGGAGGTGCCCCAGGAGCTGGGGTGGCACGGCAGTGCCAAACCCCTGCTGCTCTCCCCCTGCAGGGTACAAGACTCTCCTCAAATGCCTGTCGGGGAAGTTCTGCCAGCGGGAGCTCATTGGGATCATGGGCCCCTCGGGAGCTGGGAAATCCACACTCATGAACATCCTGGCTGGCTACAGGTGAGCCTGGGGGGGCCCAGAGGGGCTGGGGGTGCAGGGCTGTGCTGCATCCCCCCACCCCTCCCTCCTGCAGGGAGACTGGCATGAAGGGGCAGATCCTGGTGAACGGGCGGCCGCGGGACCTGCGCACCTTCCGCAAGATGTCCTGCTACATCATGCAGGATGACATGCTGCTGCCACACCTCACCGTGCTCGAGGCCATGATGGTGAGCTCTGGGGACATCCAGAGGTGAGGGACATCCTGTGGGCACTGAGCCCACACCGGCACTGGGCATTTCCAAGGGCTCTGGGATGCAGGAACAAAATCCTGCTGGCTGTGTTGCCATCGTGCTGAGCAGAGAGGGGTGGAACCATGGTGCAGCCAGCRCTGTTCCCTACATCTGACAGTCCATGGCCATCCTCTCCCTGCAGGTCTCTGCTAACCTGAAGCTGAGTGAGAAGCAGGAGGTGAAGAAGGAGCTGGTAAGGGCTGGGGAGGGTGGGCCCAGACCCCCTCAGCTCTGCCCAGGATGGGGACAAGGGGAGCAGGGGATGGCAAGGGTGACGGGAGGGGGATGAAAGCCCGTGCAAACCCTTGGCTGTGTGACAGGTGAACGAGATCCTGACGGCCCTGGGGCTGCTGGAGTGCTCCTACACCCGCACCAGCTCCCTGTCSGGGGGGCAGCGCAAGCGCCTGGCCATCGCCCTGGAGCTGGTCAACAACCCGCCCGTCATGTTCTTCGATGAGCCCACCAGGTGAGCCCACGGGGGCTCCCAGCCCTGCCTGCCCAGCTGGGCTGCCCCTGCTGGCCTGGCCAGTGCCCTCTGGTGCCCACCTGAGCGCGGGATGGCACTGTGSCCCTGGGGCTGGTGCTGTTCTGCGTGGATCTGAGGGGAGGGTGCCCACAGGTGGGGGCATCTGTAGGATGCTCTTGTCCCTCTCTCAACTCTCCCCTTCTCTCTCTGCTGTCTCTTTCTCCTCTCCACCCCCTCCTGCGTGGCCACAGTGGTCTGGACAGTGCCTCCTGCTTCCAGGTGGTGTCCCTGATGCGCTCCCTGGCTCAGGGCGGGCGCACCATCATCTGCACCATCCACCAGCCCAGCGCCAAGCTCTTCGAGATGTTCGACAAGGTCTGGCCTGGCACAGGGTTCCTCTGGCCCCAAGAGCCAGGAGAGAGGCCATGGGAGGGGTGGGCTGCAGGCTTTGTCCTGGGTTTGTGTGGCTGGGGTCTGGCAAGGGTGGCCTGTGTCAGGAGYGGGTGYCAYTGCCCTGGCTGCCCTGCACCTGCCACATCCTGGTTTTCTCTTGCAGCTCTACATCCTGAGCCAGGGCCAGTGCATCTTCAAGGGCGTCGTGACCAACCTCATCCCCTACCTGAAGGGCCTTGGCCTCCACTGCCCCACCTACCACAACCCCGCTGACTTCAGTGAGTGCCCCAGCCCAGCTCCAAACCCCGTGCCCAAACCCTGGGGGCTGCCCAGGATGCCCAAGGGAGCTGCCTGTGCCCTTCCTGCTAGGTGCTGGTGGCTCAGCACCTCTCAGGGCTCCTGTCCTCCTCCACAGTCATCGAGGTGGCCTCAGGGGAGTACGGGGACCTCAACCCCGTCCTGTTCCGCGCTGTCCAGAATGGGATGTGCACCATGGCCGAGAAGAAGAGCAGCCCTGACAAGGCAGATTCCTCGTGCCCAACGTGTGGGACGGTGAGTGGGGCTCAGAGGAGCCTCCTGTGCCAGCAGGGACCCCGTGGTGAGAAGCTGACCCACGTCCCTGTGCTCCTGCAGGACGTGGATCACATCGAGAGCCACACATTTGCCACCAGCACCTCAACTCAGTTCTGCATCCTCTTCAAGAGAACCTTCATCTGCATCCTGCGGGACACGGTGAGGGCTCAGGGTTGGGCTCTTTGGGGTCTGGCAGGGACAAGGAGCTCCACGGGCTGTCCTCTGCTCCCTCGGGATGTTTTTGGGGTGCAGCCCTGCCTTGCTGAGCCCCGCTGTGCCCACAGGTGCTGACCCACCTGCGGTTCATGTCCCACATCTGCATCGGGGTGCTCATCGGGCTGCTCTACCTGCACATCGGCAACGACGCGGGCAAGGTCTTCAACAACACCGGCTTCCTCTTCTTCTCCATGCTCTTCCTCATGTTCGCTGCCCTCATGCCCACCATCCTCACCTGTAAGGAGCTCCCTGCCCCCAGATCCCCTCTGCTCCCAGCTGTTGGGGTGCTCCAGCTGTGGGGCACTGTGGGTGTGCCGGGCAGGGTGTGGGGACCCAGAGGGATCGGTCAGTGGCTGTCTCTTATACACATCTAGATGTGTATAAGAGACAGGCTGTAATCTGGTTATTTGACCCCTGTTGGCTCAAAGCAGAATGCTGGAATTTTAATGTTTTATTATTTTAATCTTTGAAAATGTGTGTAAATCTGTAAAAAGCCCCACCAAAGCTGACTTTTCCACGTGGAAATTCCCTATATCAGCCAGTAATTTATTWRTTCCCCCAAAGAAGGTTTGGGCACCCTCTCATGATGCAGGTGGGGGTTACCTGGTGCATCCCACCTGCAGGGCGGGTGTGAGAGGGGCTGGAGCACCGCAGGGCAGGGAATTGTTGCCTGCTCACCCCCTGTTTCCCTGCAGTCCCCCAGGAGATGACRGTGTTCCTGAGGGAGCACCTGAACTACTGGTACAGCCTCAAAGCCTATTACCTGGCAAAGACCATGGCAGACGTGCCCTTCCAGGTGAGCTTTGGTGCCTTTGGTCACCACCCCGGTGCTGCTGTGCCACCCTTGGCACAGCCACTCCCTGCCCAGTGCCCCAGGCTGGCCGTGGAGGGGTCAGAGGGGTGGGGATGGCTGTGGGTGGTGTCTGTGGGGTGTGTGGGGTGGGGATGGCCATGGGTGGTGTCTGTGGGGTGGGGATGGCCGTGGGGCTCAGCACGGCTGTGTCTGTGGGGTGGGGATGGCTGTGGAGCCCAGCAGGGTGGTGTTTGGGGGGTCAGTGGGGTGGGGATGGCTGTGGGTGGTGTCTGTGGCATCTGTGGTGTGGGGATGGCCGTGGGTGGTGTCTGTGGGGTGGGATGGCCGTGGGGCCCAGCAGGGCTGTGTCTGTGGGGTGGGGATGGCCGTGGGTGGTGTCTGTGGGGTCTGTGGGGTGGGGATGGCCATGGAGCCCAGCAGGGCTGTGTCTGTGGGGTGGGGATGGCCATGGGTGGTGTCTGTAGGGTCAGTGGGGTGGGGATGGCTGTGGGGCCCAGCAGGGCTGTGTTTGTGGGGTCAATGGGGTGGGGAAGGCTGTGGGTGGTGTCTGTGGGGTGGGGATGGCCATGGGGCTCAGCACGGCTGTGTCTGTGGGGTGGGGATGGCTGTGGAGCCCAGCAGGGTGGTGTTTGGGGGGTCAATGGGGTGGGAATGGCTGTGGGTGGTGTCTGTGGGGTCAGTGGGGTGTGGATGGCCGTGGATGGTGTCTGTGGGGTGGGGATGTCGTGGGGTCCAGCAGCGTGGTGTCTCTGGGGTCAGTGGGGTGGGTATAGCCATGGGGCTCAGCAGGGCTGTGTCTGTGGGGTGGGGATGGCCGTGGGTGGGGTCTGTGGGGTCTGTGGGGTGGGAATGGCCGTGGGGCCCAGCAGGGCTGTGTCTGTGGTGTCTGTGGGGTGTGGATGGCCGTGGGTTGTGTCTGTGGTGTCTGTGGGGTGGGGATGGCCATGGGGCTCAGCAGGGTGGTGTCTGTGGGGTGGGGATGGCTGTGGGGCTCAGCAGGGCTGTGTCTGTGGGGTCAGTGGGGTGTGGATGGTCGTGGGGCCCAGCAGCGCTGTGTCTGTGGTGTCAGTGGGGTGGGGATGGCTGTGGAGCCCAGCAGGGCTGTGTCTGTGGTGTCTGTGGGGTGGGGATGGCCATGGAGCCCAGCAGGGCTGTGTCTGTGGGGTGGGGATGGCCATGAGTGGTGTCTGTGGGGTGGGGATGGCCGTGGGGCCCAGCAGGGCTGTGTGTCTGTCCCCTGCAGGTGATCTGCCCCATCGCCTACTGCAGCATCGTNGTGTCTGTCCCCTGCAGGTGATCTGCCCCATCGCCTACTGCAGCATCGTGTACTGGATGACGGGCCAGCCCCCCGAGGCCACGCGCTTCCTGCTCTTCTCCGCCCTGGCCACCGCCACRGCCCTGGTGGCCCAGTCCCTGGGGCTCCTCATCGGAGCTGCTTCCACCTCCCTGCAGGTCTGACAGGGCTTTGCCTCTTCCGTGGAGAGTTGCAAGGGTCCCCGTGACGGTCTGGGGTGAAGTGCTGCCCATGGGTGGGCAGGGGTGTGACCCCAGTGGCCTCTGCTCCCCAGGTGGCCACCTTTGTGGGACCTGTCACTGCCATCCCCGTGCTGCTCTTCTCGGGCTTCTTRGTCAGCTTCAAGACCATCCCCACCTACCTGCAGTGGAGCTCCTACGTCTCCTACGTCAGGTGAGCCCCGGTGTCACTATAGGACACYAAWGAACACACACACAACACCYTTCTCAAGGTGAAGGGAAAAAAGGAAGTTTTATTTCTGACTCTAATATTTATAGTTTTACAAAAGTGACAGCGGATTGGAGGGTGACAGTGKCACCTCTCCAATGACACRGGTCAAATCAACAGTCCATCAACTCTCTCCTCCTCCATAAAGGAATGCAAAACAATSAGTTATTTACAGAAAGTGTGTGAGAAAGCTCACTACAAGAATGTCAACATCAGAAGGCTTAGAAAATCTTAAAAAACCAGGGTGACACCCCAGCTCTGGCCAGAGCTCCCTGTCCTGGGCTCRCCTGTGCCCCTGGTGACSCTCAGGTGTGCTCTGCCCTAGGTATGGCTTCGAGGGGGTCATCCTCACCATCTACGCCATGGAGCGCGAGGACCTCGAGTGCCTCGAGGACTTCTGCCCTTTCCAAAAGCCCATCAAGATCCTGCAGGAGCTGGACGTGGAGGAGGCCAAGCTCTACCTGGACTTCCTCATCCTGGGCATCTTCTTTGTCATCCTGCGGCTCCTGGCTTACCTGGTGCTCAGGTACAAGGTCAAATCTGAGAGATAAGGGGGCCGTGGGGCCCCGGCGCCGCTCCCGGGCCTGGCCTGCTGTGAGAGATGTTCTGCAGATGGACACGGTGCTCCTGCAGGTCTCAGACCYTGGTGGAGGCACTGGGAGGTGCCAGCCAGGCCTGGCTCAGCCGAGAAGGGTTTTGAGACATCTCGGAACTGTTTTAACCTTTCCACACACACTCTTCATTGCAAAACGTTTTGTACAGCCCTGGCATGTGCCACTCTCCCCCCTCCAGGACTGACAGAGCTTGGGTCCCCTCTTGCTGTCCCTGCCTGGCGCTGCCCTGGGGACAGCAGGGKCAGCCCAGCCCAGGTGTTTGTGCCCAGCACGGCTGGGAGGAGCCTGCCCTGTGCAGGGGGAGCAGCAGCTGGGGCTGGGCTGGGAGGAGGGAGCTGCAGAGCTGGAAATGCAGCCATGGCCCCGTTCCTCATCCTGGCCAGCAGCGTGGGAGTCAGTGCTGAGAGGAGCCCAAAGATGCCAGAGGTGGAGTTGCACAAGGSTTTAGAGTTTCCTGTCCCTGTAGCCYCAGAGATTGCTGCATCCCCCTTTCCTTTCTGTGCAAGTCCTCCTCCTTMTTTTRCCTTTTTTCTTTATTTTTTTCCCCCCACAAYCCRCACTGCATCCCAGTCTTCAGCAAAGGGAGCAAACWAGCAGAGAAGGACTTGGGGCTCTGTCTCAGACTCCTGCTGGGACATCATCCTCAGAGATGGGATCTTCAAGCCWGGGTCTGTGGGAGCAGGACAGTGTTCTCAGACCTTAGGGAGTRTCWCATTCAGTCCCTGTTGTCTCTGGGGTCTGAGACAAGAGGATCTGAACTAATTTAACCAACATGGAAGAAACGACTGGTCTCTTGCATGGAGCAAGGAGGATTTGGGTTCCCACACCCTGCCCGTGCCAGGAGGATGGAACACAGGGCTGGGCTCAGCTGTGTCATCACTGGAGGCTCTGCTGCAGGAGGAGAGCTGGCCCTGAGCCCTTGCCCTGCAGCCTCTGTGCCCCAGCTCCCCCGGGGCTGTCTCAGCAGGACGGGGCGGACGAGCCTCGCTCAGCACGGACCGCGCAGGGAGGGGACACCAAGGACAGCCAGCGTGTCACAGTGCCAACCCCCAGGGTGACACTGGGCAGAGCGGGGTCCCAGCAGMGCCTGGACTGGAAACCAGGTGAGATCCCAGACTGGTTTGTTTGCAGTGGGTGACACGGACACTGGGGAGGCCTTTGCACTCAGTGATGGTACCACAGAAGGTCCCTTTTGGTGGCTCTGGTGGCTGCTCCAAACTCACACACCTTGCAGAGGGAAGGCAATTCAGCACCTTGCTGGCTCTCCAGAGGAACTGAGCTGAGCCCAGAGCTGCTGGGGCATCTGCAGATGCTGCTGTGCTGGGAACAGAGCACCCTGCTCACCTGCCCAGCACAGCTCCGTGGGCGCGCTGGCACTGCTGGCACCGGGCTGCACGTGGCACCCACAGGCGTGGGAACCTGCAGGATTTTGGCAAGCATGGACGTGGGGGAGGCAGAGCCCTGCCCCACCCTGGCAGGCTGGCCCTGGTTCAGYTCAGCCTGGGGATCCTGCTCCTGGCACTCTGAGCAGCCAGGGATTGCAGGGCAAACGCCAGATTCCAGCAGAATCCTGGAGACTGATCTMGGGTTTTGCTGGCTSGGGCTGGGGCTGCACAGCAGAGTCTGGCTGGCCTGACGCTGATGCTGGCACTCAGCAACGCTGAGCTTCCCCTGCCTGGAGGGCATRGAGGAATGTTTGGCCATGGGGCTCTCCTGCACTGAGGGTCTGGAGGCAGAACCCACCCTGCTGCCCTTTCCACGCTGAGCTTGGGCTTTTCCCCAGGGGCTGCTGTCTGACTTTTCACTGCCCCTCACAAAATTCCCCTCTGCTCCTGGATCTTCCTGCAGTGCCGTGCTCTGCAGTGGAGCTGTGCCAGCTGCAGYGCTGCCAGCCACAGCCACAGGGGCACGGAGGAGTGGGGGGCCGCCCCTGTGCTCTGCCACGAGGTGCAGGGATGGGCAGGGAGCTGGGGGATGTGGGGCTGACACCCCTGTCCATCTCCTTGTCCCTGGAGCAGGGATGATGCCCTGCTTCTGTCCTGCTCTTGGGCTGGGAGCAATCCCTGCTCTGCTGGGCTGAGGCTTTTCCCTGGCTGGGTCCTGAGATGCAGGAGGTGTCAGTGGGGCAGCTCTGCACAGCTCCTGCTGCCCCCTGGCATTTGGGGCTCTCCTGGTGGGTCCTGTTCTTCTGCACCCTGGGGGTGCTGCTGTCCCCAGCACACCTGGGCAGCCCTGTGCCATCACAGCCAGGGCCACCACCGCTCCCAGGAGGACCAGGACAACATGGACTAGTGTGTGGAGCAAAGGGGCCACCAGCAGGCAGCAGTGACAGCCACGGGCCGTGTCCCCCACGCCCAGGGAAGGCTTTGCTGACCAGGCTCTGCTGCTTGCAGTGAAACCCCATGGCCCAGGCTCCCCCWGCTCAGAGCAGCACTGCCAGGGATGGGGCTCCCACTGCTGGGCCCAGCCTGCCTGGGATGGGGCAGCACCTGGGATGTCCAGGAGGGCTCAGCACAGCCTGTGCCCCCTGTGCCCGTGAGCTGCAGTGCCCCAGCTCTCCAGGTGCGTGGCCACTGCAGGGCAGAGGGCCAGGACAAAGCCTGGAGCTGCAGGATGGCTGTCCTGAGCTGGGCAAGGGCTCTGGGGAGTGGGGGTGATGGGGCAGGGTGCTCATGCCCAGGGCAGCAGGACACAAATGAATGTGTGGTATAAAGGGCCTGATGAGTGAGGGATGTGGCACAGGGCAAGGGCACCCTCAGTGCTGCCTGAGGAGCTGAGCCAAGGTGCCACTGTCCTTTCCCTGTCTCCAAGGACAGCCCCAGAGGTGGTGGGAGGTGCAGGGAAAGGCGAGGAGGAGAAGCACGTTTGCACTGAGCCCCCAGGCTGGCGGGGCTGGGCTGAGCACCCCGGGGTTTGTTGCCTGGGTGGGCCCTGCCCTGCAGGAGCAGAGCAGGAGGGGTTTTCTCTGCCCAGATGTGGCAGAGGGATGGGGTGCAGCCATCCTGAGGGAAGCAGCGYGGATGCACTTTATCAGAGCAGGGAAACAGAGCTGTGGCTGCTCCTGGCTGCAGGAATGCCACGAGAGAACGCGTCTGGATAATCACGAGGAGTGTGATGGAGGAGAGCAGGCTTCTTCCCCCACACCTCCTCTCCTGCCCCTGCCCTCCCTTGTGATGCACTTTGAGTGGATGAGGGAGGGGTTCAAGCTGTGGCTCTGGCTCCCTGGCAACACCAGCTGAACCTCAGCCCACCAAAAACTGCTTCAGCCCCTTTGGGCCATGGCTGTGTCAGGCTCTGCCTCTCACGGGTGCTCTGATGGCAGGCAGGCAGGCAGGGGCATGGCCGCTCACCTCCATGCATGTCCAGGCCACCTCTGTCACACGCACAAGAAGAGCAAATGCTTCATCCCCTGGCTGGGCTTTGCTGGAGGGGAGACTGGGCTAGGACAGGCAGGGGATGGGGCTTCTCCCAGGGCGTCACCCCTCTCCCAAATCAGGCAATAAACCAGTGTTTCCTTCTCACTGTGCGTGGGCACCGTTTGTCCTGTCCCTGTGCCATGGGCTCTCTGTGTGTGTCCCTGCTACTCTGGGCCCTGTGGTTTTCCAGCCTTTGCTGCCAGGACACCAGGCTGGACAACGTGGGGCACGTGTGATCCAGGGGGGCAGAGAAGTGCAGGCATTGAAACTCACATTTCCACACGGCCACAGGCGTGAGCMGCTTCCTGCCTGGGACAGCTTGCCAAAATAAGGTGCAGGTACCAGCTCAAAGGCTGAGGGAGTCTGCTGGCACAGCTCTGTTGTGCCAGCTGCTCCGGGGGGCATTTGCCCAGGTCCTTCTGCCTGGCTGGGAGGAGGCTGTGAAGCAGGAGCAGGGCACTGCTGCCCACAGCTGCAGCCTGGCAGGAACCAGGCAGGGTGGAGGTGAGGCCCTGGGCTCTCCAGGCTGGGCTGCACACGCAGGTAAGTGCCCTGCAGGGCCGGGGTGCCAGGTGCCAGCTTGCTGCTCGCCAGTGCCCAGAGGGTGCCGGGAGCTGTTGGGCAGGAGGAGATGTTTGGGTTTGTGTCGGTGTTTCCGAGATGCCAGCTGTGCTTGTTGGACTTCACACATCAATAAAACTTATATTTATAGTGTACTGCCTGGGCGTGTCCCTTTCCTGAGAGCCTCGAGGGCACACSGGTGATGGGGGGTGTTGAATTTGGGGTGCAAACACACAGGTGTGACCCCTCAGTCCCAGCACCCCTGGGCGGGCTGGCACCTCCCGGGACAGCACCCAGGGACTGCGTGTGGCCCCAATGACACAGCTGTCACCTGCTGGGTGGCCAGAGCGGCTSTGCCGGCAGCGAGAGGGCAGGTACAGGAGTGCGTGTCTGTGTGTGTCCAACAGGCACAGCCTCCCCCGCTCGGGAGGATCCTCTCCGGAGCAGAACGCGTCCTGCGGGCTCCGCTTGTGCAGTCGGGCAGCAGCTGGGGATGCAGAGCCGCCAGATGTGTCCGGAGGACACCCCCGCCTCGCTGCACATCTGGTAAGAGCGRGGCTCCCGCAGTCCTGCCCGTGTTTGGGAGGCCGTGGAGGGTGCGGGTGCTCCTGCAGCCTCCAGCCGCTCTCCCATCGTGCTCGGGAGCTGGCAGAGCCAGTCGCATAAGGTTTGTTCTGGTGTTCCTGCCAGCCTCCAGCCGCTCTCCAATCGTGCTCAGGGAGATGGCAGAGCCCAGTGGCGGGTGTTCCGAGTGTTCCTGCCAAGCCTCCAGCCGCTCTCCAATCGTGCTCGAGGGATGCATGAGCCGGTGCGGGTGATCCTGCGCAGCTCCAGCCGCTCTATCCATGTGCTCGGGGCTGGCAGGCGCTGGGTGCGGGGTGTTTCCGCCAGCCCTAGCAGCTCTCTCCGTCGCTCGGGAGCTGGCACGAGGCCGTGCGGGTTCCGGCTGTTCCTGGCTCAGGCTCCAGCCGCTCTGATAGATGAGGATGCAGAGCTGGGTGCGGGTGCTTCCTGCCAGCCTCCAGCCGCTCTCCAATCGTGCTCGGGGAGCTGGCAGAGCCCGGTGCGGGTGTTCCGAGTGTTCCTGGCAGGCTCCAGCCGCTCTCCCATCGTGCTCGGGAGCTGGCAGCGCTGGGTGCGGGTGTTTCTCCAAGCCTGCAGCCGCTCTCCCGTCCAGCTCGGGGAGCTGCCAGCCTTCAGCTGCTTTCAATTCGTGCTCGGGAGCTGGCAGCGCCGGAGCGGGGCGGGACAGGGCACGATGGCGTTGCAGGAAGTTCTGCCTGCGGAGCCGCCGCCTCCGCAGCGGAGCCGTGCCCGGGACAGGCGGATGGGCAGCTCGGGGCTGCGCTCCGTGAGCCCGGCAGATCGAGCACGGGCAGATCCCGGCTGCAATCCTGCAGGACGAGGTAACCCCGGCGCCGCCGCCGCCTCGCTCGGGGCCAGCCCCGGGCTCCGGTCCCAGCCCCGGGCTCCGGTCCCTGCACGGCCACGGCCTCGCCGTGCAGCGGGGAGCCGGGAGGGCACAGGGGCCACCAGGACACGGGGGTCCCGAGGAGGGTCTCTGGAAGGGCTCAGCAGCAGGACGGCAGCTCAGGGCCCTCGGCTCGGCAGAGGGGCTGGGAAGGGGCTGGGAACCGGGCATGGGACAGCGTGGGGCTGTTTCCTGCAGGGGCACCGAGGTCGGGACACCTGTGCTCAAGGTCAGCCCCTCTGCCCCCGCCCCTGTGCCTCAGTTTCTTCACCTGGATCACATAAAAAGGGGCTGTAAACAGCGTGGCTTGTGGGATGCGAGAGTGAGTGGAGTGAGTGGAGTGAGTGGAGTGAGTGGAGTGAGTGGAGTGAGTGAGTGTGAGTTGTCCCCCTGCTTGTTGCTTCCTCTCGGCTGGGGTTTGCTTATATGTTTCTCCCCCGTGCCTCAGTTTCCCGGGATGTTGGGGGCTGTGAGCACCGCCCGGGCTCCTGAAGGATCACCGTGCTGAGCCCTGCTGGGGCGGGAGCCTGAGTCAGCGCCAGCACAGCCGGTTCTGCCGGGCTGGACCACGCTGGGGCAGGTAAGGCTGGGCAGGGCTCTGCTGCACCACATCCCACAGCCCCCCGTGCTCRGCTGAGCCCCCGGAGCCCCTCGCCCGCCTCACACACCCCTGTGTTTCAGGRGGAGGATGTCCCGGGCCATGCAGTGCCAGGGCTGCCTGCCCTGGGGCGGCTGGGCACGGCTGCCGCGGTCCCTGGCAGGGACGAGGGGGACCCGCAGCGTGTCCGTGTGCGCCGCTGCCGTGCCAGGTGAGCTGGGCTCTGTGCCTCCTGGACATCCCTGCCCAGCTGGGCAGGGGTGGGGGGCACCGAGGGGTGGGGTTACCCTGCTGGGCTGCAGAGGGCCGTCCCTGACCGTGTGCATTCCTCCTCCCCACCAGGCGGTGCAGGCAGGKGTTTCCTCAGGAGGATCCTCGGCACAAGCAGCATCTCCCTCCCCAGGTACAGGCAGTGTCGCACGGCTGGGGCTCTTTGTCACAGCACCCGGCTGGCTGAGCTGGCTGCCCTGGCACCAGGGACACTGCTTTGCTTCCAAACAAACACCCAGACCCTCTGACTCCAGCCCACCTCCCCTGCCTCTGCACGGGTTTTTGGGAATGCTCAGCCCGTGGCTTGCTGACCTGCCTTCACCTCCCAGCCGTGCCCTGCCCTGGCCCTGGGCTCTGCCGTGGTGTGGGGGAAGGAAGGGCTGAGCTGGCTCCTCTCAGCACTTCCCACAGCCCCGCTGGTGATCTGCCCACCCTGCCCCAGGCGGGGTTTGGGGCTGCTCCCTGTGACTCCCTCCTCCTGCAGGGGCTGTGTMCGCTACCAGGGAGGCTCCCAGGAGAACTCGGCCCAGCCCAGCTCCTCTCGCCATGCTCAGTCCCAGCTGAGGAGCGTGGCCTTTTCTGGTGAGTTTGCAGCTCTGCTCTGGAGGGAGGGTCCTATACCACGGGGTTGGGGCAGCTGCTGTCCTGGGCAGTGTGAGGGCTCCCCATAACTGGATGCTGTCCCCTCTCTGCAGTGGCTTGGGGCAGGCAACTTCCCCAGTGCCCTGCCAGTGCGCAGCCCTTGTCACGTCCAGCACCTTCCTCCTTGCAGGTGCCATCAAGAAGCACCAGAAGAGCCTGTCTGCGTGGTTCAGCCACCAGCCCAACGAGGAGAGGCAGTTCGGCCCTTCCTTCTCTRTGGATGCCGTCCACGTGGACCCAGTGATCCGGGAGAGCTCCCTGGAGGAGATTCTGAAGCCTTCCCCTGATTTAACCATCCAGAACCAGCTCCAGCAGCCCTCCAGAAAGGTTATCAGCCTCCACAGCCTGTTTGACGTGGACGCCTGCGGGCGGCAGGTGAAGAACGTGGTGCTCTACGGCACCGTGGGCACGGGCAAGAGCACCCTCATCAAGAAGATGGTGGTGGACTGGTGCCACGGCCYCCTGCCCCGCTTCCAGCTGGTCATCCCCTTCTCCTGCGAGGACCTGTCCCACAGCCATGCCCACGTGTCCCTGCGGCGCCTCGTCACCAAGAAGTACCAGCACCTCCGGGACGTGGTGCCGGTGCTGGAGGCTTCCAACCTCAGCGTGCTCTTCATCCTCAACGGCCTGGAGCGCCTCAACCTGGACTTCCGCCTGGCTGGCACGGAGCTGTGCTGTGACCCCAACGAGCCCGTGCCTCCCTCTGCCATCGTGGTCAACCTGCTGCGGAAATACCTCCTGCCCGAGGTCGGTGCTCCCCTGCTTTGTGCTGGGAGGAGGTTGGGGGTGAGCCCTGAGGCATCACAGGGCTCTTGTGGTCATTATTCGCAGTCCGGCTTGGCTGGGAGAGCAAGCAGGCAGCCTCTGTTCCTGGAGGAACTTGCTAAGGTGGCCTSGTGTCACCTTGGGGTGGGATCTTTGGGGGGGCCTGGTAAGGTAATGAAGGCTGTGATGTTCCAGATTTTATTTATGTCTTAGAGGCCTGGTGTGACCGTGTTCACAGGGGTCCGAGGATGAGGGAAGAGATGAGGATCTGACTCCATGTTTCAGAAGGCTTGATTTATTATTTTATGATATATATTATATTAAAACTATACTAAAGGAATAGAAGAAAGGATTTCATCAGGAGGCTAGCTAAAAATAGAAAAAGAAAGAATGATAACAAAGACTTGTGTCTCGGACAGAGAGTCCGAGCCAGCTGGACTGTGATTGGCCATTGATTAGAAACAACCACACGAGACCAATCACAGATCCACTTGTTGCATTCCACAGCAGCAGATAATCATTGTTTACATTTTGTTCCTGAGGCCTCTCAGCTTCTCAGGAGAAAAAAATACTAAGGAAAGGATTTTTTTCATAAAACGTGTCTGTTTTACAGCCTGGTAAGGTAATAAAGGCTGTGATCTTCCAGACTTTGTCTAGGAGGGAATGGGGAAAATTCTTCTGTGCCCTCTGCCTGGGCCAGGTTTGATCCAGCACCTTTTTGAACCCCACTCTCTGGATGGGGTTATCCTTGTGCACCCCTCGGTGGGTTACACCCTGCTGGGCAGCCCCAGACTCATCCAGCCCTGTGTCCCCAGGCCAGCATCATCGTCACCACGCGCCCCTCYGCCGTGCGCCGCATCCCCGGCAAGTACGTGGGGCGCTACGCCGAGATCTGCGGCTTCTCCGACACCAACCTGCAGAAGCTCTACTTCCAGATGCGCCTCAGCCAGCCCGGCTGCTCCGGGGAGGAAAGCCAGGACCGCCGCTCGGCGGAGCAGGAGAACCTGGTGGAGATGCTGTCGAGGAACTTGGAGCGCCACAACCAAATAACGGCCGCCTGCTTCTTGCCCTCCTACTGCTGGCTGGTGTGCACCACCCTGCACTTCCTCTACTTCACCAGGACGGTTCCTCCCAGCCAGACCCTCACTGGTATCTACACCAGCTTCCTGAGGCTGAACTTCAGCGGGGAGGTGCTGGACAGCACTGACCCCACCCACATCTCCATGATGAAGTACGTGGCCAAGACAGTGGGCAAGCTGGCCTACGAGGGGGTGATGTCCCGCAAGACCTGCTTCTCAGAGGAGGACCTGCGGCAGTGCTTCGAGGTGGAGATGAAGACTGAAAGCGAGCTCAACCTCCTGGAGGTTTTCCGCAGCGATGTGTTCCGTTTCTTCCTGAGCCCGTGCGTGCAGCCGGGCAAGGAGCACACCTTTGTCTTCACCATCCCCGCCATGCAGGAGTACCTGGCAGCCCTGTACGTGGTGCTGGGCGAGAAGAAGACCCTGGTGCAGAGAGTGGGGAAGGAGCTGTCAGAGGTGCTCGGGAAGGTGAGCGAAGACGTGGCTGTGGTTGTGAACATCYTCTCCAAGGTGCTGCCGCTGCGCTTCCTCCCCGTGCTCTTCAACCTGCTCAAGATCTTCCCTCGCTACTTCTCCCGGGTGGGCGGCAAGGACAGGGATACCATTGCCCACACCATGGCAGAGGAGCTGTTCAAAGAGGAGGACTACTACAACGATGATGTCTTGGACCAGATCAACTCCAGCATCCTGGGCGTGGAGGGCCCCATGCGCCACCCTGACGAGGCCCCAGATGATGAGGTCTTTGAGCTCTTCCCCATTTTCATGGGCGGGATCCTGTCCCGCCGCAACCGRGCCATCCTGGAGCAGCTGGGCTGCTCCATCAAGAACCTGGCAGCCTTCGAGATRGCCAAGGCCATGAAGAAGACAGTGATCAAGAAGGGCCGCAGGGGCCTGCCCCCCTCGGAGCTCATGGACTACCTGTTCTTCCTGCACGAGTTCCAGAACGAGCGCTTCACGGCCGAGGCCATCCTCTCCCTCCGCACTGTCAACCTCTCCTCTGTCAAGATGACCCCTCTCAAGTGCTCCGTGCTGGCGTCTGTCATGAGCACCACGTGTCACGAGGTGGAGGAGCTGAACCTGACCTCCTGCAACCTGGACAGCGGCAGCRTGAGGACCCTCTTCCCTGTCCTGCTGCGATGCAAAGCTCTCCAGTGAGTACCACCTCCTCCTGCCCTTGGGCACTGCTCAAAAATGGGTTTTTTCTCGCCTCTGCCCATTACAGGGATGCGTTAGGAGCCCAAGTATGGAAAATTTAGGAAAGGGCATGTTTATCCTCAGTGCAGACCTAGGGAACTACAGCTTCCAACATGCAACACTCCTTGAGCAGCCTTTCTAGGGCACTGCATGCTGGGATTTGCAGTCCCAGCTTGCCCTCCCGCAGGAATTTTTGGGAAGTTCCCTGCAGCTGGTACAGGCTGGGCAGGCTGCCAGCTGTCCTGGCAGACCCGAGTCCCTACGGGAAGTCACCCGGTATCCCCGTGTTGTTAGCTCTGTGAGGAGTTTGCAGTCCCAGAGGTGGGAGTGTGGGCTGTGCAGATGTTCCCACAAACGTTCCAGAACGTTTGTGGAGCTGCAGGTCTTCCTGCCGCCCAGGTGGTGGCGAGACGTGCTCAGCACAGATGGATCGGGCTGTGCAGCTGGGCTGTGCCGCACTTCCTTCCTCCAGATGCTCAGGAGGGCTTGATGGAYCCCTGATCCCTCCTCTGACCTTCACCCACCTCCTGAAGACTCCGCCATCCCCTTCCCCTTGCCCTGCTCCTGCTGGCACTGGCTCTGCTGGCTCATGCTGGGGTGCYGTGTCACTGCGCTCCCTTTGGGAGAGGAAACCTGGAGTGGCCTAGTTTGGGGAGCCCAGGGAGGATGGTGATGGGCAAAATGGAGCGGGCAGGGCTGCCAGGCTCCCAGGTAACAGCCATTTTGTTCCTGTCACCCCCGTGTCTTGCTCTGTGCCAGTCTGCAGCTCAACAGCCTGGGCTCCGACGCCTGCAAGGAAATCCGTGACCTGCTCCTGCATGACAAGTGTGTGGTGAGCAGCCTGCGGTGAGTACGGCCCCCGCCCTGCATGGCACTGCCACTGCTGTCCCCCACGCGCCTGGGCACTCCCTGAGCTCCGTGTCCCACAGGCTGGCCAACAACCCCGTGGGCGAGCAGGGRGCTCGCTACCTGGCCGAGGCGCTGGCTGGAAACCGCTCGCTGACGCAGCTGTCCCTGCTGCACACCTCGCTGGGGGACCCCGGCGCCGAGGCCATCGCCCAGCACCTGGCCCAGAACCAGCACCTGCAGGAGCTCAACCTGGGKTACAACTCCCTGACGGACACGGCGGCCCTGCGCGTGGTGGAGGTGGCCAAGAGGCACGAGACGCTGGACAAAGTGCAGTGAGTCCGCTCTGCCGCATCCCCGCCCTTTTTCCCACATGGCATCCCTGCCGTGTGTGCCTCTGTCCTTCCCCTCAGCCCTCACCAGTGTCTCCTGCTGCTTTCCCAGTCTCTACTTCAACGACATCAGCGAGGATGGCAAGAGGGCTCTTGACTCCCTGCGCATGGACCGGGACGGCGTCAGGGCTCTGGTTTTCCTCACGGCGGGCACCGACGTCTCCGATTACTGGTCCCACATCCTGAACGTGGTGCAGAGGAACCTGCCCTTCTGGGARCGTGAACGGGTCCGGCAGCACCTCGCCCTCCTCCTGCAGGACCTGGAGAGCAGCCGCAGCCAGACTGCCAACCCCTGGAGGAAAGCCAAATTCCTGCGAGTCGAGAGCGAGGTCAAGAAAATGCTGGGGAAACTGCAGGATGGGAGCCTCTAACCTGCTGCCCATCCACCAGCCAGGGTGGGGCAGTGGAGTGTGCCCAGCAGCGCATTCCCTGCGCCCTCACCCACCTGGAGGTGCTGGGTGGATGGTGCTGTCAAAGGTGCTGGGTGTGTGGGGCTCAGCCTCATCTGCAGGCGAGGCTGAAGTGTGGGAATGGGACAGAAACCAGGCCGGGAGCAAATGGGACTTGTTCTTCTGGGCTTGTGGAAAGCCAGCCCCTGCATCCTGGCCAGAGTGCTGGCAGGGAGCAGGATTGAGGCTTGTCTGTGAATCCTTTGGGAGCATTAAAGTGCACCTCTCTATTTCCACTGAAGCACACTAGWACCAAGACTTGATCTCCTCTTCGGGCCCTTCCTGGGGAGGAATGTGGAGCAGCTGGAGCAGAGGGTTCTGCCTTTCCCCATCTCCCAGCACTGGCAMGGAGCAGCCCACCTCTCTGCTCCAGTGCTGAACCAGTCATTCTCCCCTCACTGTGTGTCCCCCTGGAAGCCACCAGGAGCTGTCCCCAAYCTGGGTGTCCCAGGGTGCTGGTCCCTGCTCCCAGCTCTGGCTGGCAGTGCCAGGGGCTGGGAGGGCAGGGGAAACTCAGGGCTGTTTAACCATTAAACCTTGGGCGTCTTGGGAGAGGCGGGGACACTTCCCTGCCACTTCACCCTGTACCTTGCTCCCTCTGGCAATCCCTGCAGCCATGAAGCAAACAAAAGGTATGTGCCTGCCGGGGAATCCTCTGCAGACCCTTCCCCGCACACCCAGGCCCTGCTGCCAGGTGGAGCAATGCAKTGTCAGAGCCCAGGCAGCCTGTGGGAAGGAGCCAGAGGCATGCAGGAAAATGTCTCCTTGTGGGGATGCTGGGGAGGCCTCCCCTCTGCCTGGGTTTGGGGGTCCTTGTGCCCAAAGAGGTGTGGAGGGGTTTTATAGYGGGATGTGCCAGGGAAGGTCTCTGTTTCCTTCTCCTGGCTCCAGCAGCTCCCTGGGGTCCTGGTGAACCTTCTCAGCCCTCACTGAAGAGCCCTGTAGGACCCCCAGGACTGAGCCCATCTGCTTGGTCCTGCTTTGCCCATGGGACCTGAGCAGCAGGTCCTGCTGTTGGGAAGGCAGGAGGACAGCGGTGACAGGGCCAAGGAACAACCTGTGCTGAGAGACAGAGGGGCCTGGGGGCTGCGTGGGCTTGGCAAACCCCCTGACCTGGATGGCAGGCTCAGCCTGGGAGTGCTCCAGAGCGTGGGGTCTGCTCCCAGCCCACCACCTCCTGTGCTGACCTCTCCTCTCCCTCTGCAGGGCTCGAGGGAGACAAGATGTCCATCATGTAAGTGCTGATCTCCCCTTGACCAGGGGCTTTCTGGGGCTCAGGAGAGACGTGGGGAATGGTCCAAGAGGGAAATCCCCTCTGGCTTTCCCCAAGGAAAAGGAGGCACAGGCCCCAGTTGGCCCTTTAGGGGGAAACAAGCTCCCCAAGGCTGGGGGAGGCAGGGGCAGGGCCATCCTGCACTAACGTGGCCTCTCCTGCCCTTTATCATTTCAGAAAATTTGAATTTAACCCCAAAGTTGGGATCGACAACCCAGCCTTGACCCTGACTGAGGACACGGGTAAACACATGCCCTTTGGCACCGTGAGTGTCCCTTCGGTGTCCTGAGGGGCTGGTGGACCTGGGTGTCCCTGTGCTGCACAGGGCTGTGGCACCTGGGTGTCCCTGTGTCTGCAGGGCTGTGACACCTGGTAGTCCTGTGTCCAGGGGTTGTGCACCTGGGTGTCCGTTGGTCCTGCAGGGGCTGTGGCACTGGGTGTCCTGTCTGTGCAGGGGGCTGGTGGCACCTGGGTGTCCCTGTGTCTGCAGGGGGGATGTGGTCACCTGGGTTGTCCCTGTGTCTGAGGGGGCTGTGGACCCTGGGTGTCCTGTATGTGAGGGGGCTGTGGCAACTAGGTTCCCTGTGCTGCACGGGCTGTGCCTGGGTGTCCTGTCGTGCAGGGGGCTGTGGCACCTGGGTGTCCTGTGTCTGCACAGGGCTGTGAACCTGGGTGTCCCTGTGTCTGCACAGGGTGTGCACTGGGTGTCCCTGTGTCTGCAGGGTGTACATCTGGACTGCTGGGTCCTGATCTCTGTGTCCCACTGGGGACCTGTGGGAGGTGAACACAGCAGGGATGAGCGATCCCCAGCCCAGGATGGGGTGCGAGAACTGTGTGAGGATCCCCTGCGGGGCTCTGCCTCACGGGCTGTCGCCCCCACAGATGGTGAGGGCGTGGGGGAGCCCCGCTTCTACCTGCTGACCAAGTGAGAGCAGCGAGACCTTCGCTTCTGCCTGCACGAGGAGCTGGGCTGGCCGGGCCACGTCATCCGGCAGATCGAGCTGGGCGGGTGGCCAGCGCAGGGGGCTGCAGGACGGGGGCACGGCCTGCTCAGTCAATGTGGCCTACTTCGTGGACACACATGGACCACCTCAGGTGAGCTGGGTAGCATCCGTAGGGCTGCACGGAGGCGGATCCCTGTCCTATGGGATCCCCTACCGGGCCATGAAGTGTCCCTGATTCCGATCTGTTGGGCAATCGATCCTGATCTCTGATTCGCTATGGATACGCCTGCGGTCTGTCCCTGATCCTTGATTCCCTGATCCCATGACCGAGATCCTTCCTGATTCAATCTGGGGAAGCCTCCCACCTGATCTATCACATGGGAATCGCCTGATTCCTCTGATCGCACTGGTATTCCATGGATATCGCCTGGAGGCCTGCTCCTGATCTCCTGAGATTCCCTATGGGGAATCCCTGATTCTGGAAGATCCGTCTGATTCCTGATCTCTGATTCCATGGGAAGTTCCCTGATTCCTGATCCCTGATTCCCATGGGAAACGCCTGCGGTCCTGGGATCCCTGATCTTCCTGATTCCTATGGGAACGCCTGGGTTCCTGAGGATCCCTGAATTGTATGATTCGCTGATCCGTGATTCCTATAGGAAGCCTGGGTCCTCGGATCCCTGACTGTTAGATCCTGATTCCATGGGAATCCCTGATTTCATGAACGCTGGGATCCCTGCTCCTGATCACGCCTGATTCCCATTGGGATGCCTGATCTCTGATCTCTGATTCCATGGGAACGCCTGGATCCTGATCCTGATTCGCATGGGAATCCCTAGAAGGGTCCTGCCAGCCAGGGGCACAGAGGATGCATGACTCAGCTGTTTGGACTTGAAGCAATGAACTTTCTTTGCATAGTTTTTGCATTTTCTTATATTGTAAGATTGTTTTAGTGATATGATAGAATTTGATGTTCTACAGGTGAAGAATTTCCCTGATCATTCCACATCAGCACTTGATTGAGGTTTTGATTGGCAACAGATAACCTCTCAAGTGTTTGTTCTTTCCTCTGCATGGGCCCAGCAGAGGAAATGACAAACACTTCTCTTTTTAATTTAATTAAAATAAAAAGGGTGATATGTCACAGACATGTTTTAAAAAAATCCTTTCCTTAGGATTTTTTCCTCCTGAGAAGCTGAGAGGCCTCAGGAACAAAATGTAAACATTGATTATGTGCTGCTGTGGAATGCAACAGGTGGATCTTTGATTGGCCCATGTTGGATGTTTCTAATTAATGGCCAATCACAGTCCAGCTGGCTCAGACTCTCGGTCAGACATAAGCTTTTGGTATTCATTTCATTCTTTTTCTTGCTTGCTAGCCTTCTGATGAAATCCTTCTATTCTTTTAGTATAGTTTTAATATAACATATATCGTAAAATAATAAATCAAGCCTTGTGAAACACGGAGTCAACATTCTCATCTCTCCCCTCACCCTGGGACCCCTGTGAACACCACCAGACGCATGAGCCCTGCTGACCCCAGGGATCCCACCCCATCCCAGGGTGCCTGCTCAGGGTTCCTGGGTCCTTCCAGGTGGTGCAGAAGATCAAGGCCAGTGGGAACCAGGTCCTGCTGGCAGTGCTGGATGGTGACTCCTACGAAGCAGCCAAATCCCTGGGCAGGGACCTGTCCCAGATGCTGCCCGAGGACATCCGCCCGCGCCTCTGCCACGTCACCAGGGACAAAAGRGGCTTTGGCTTCAGCGTGTCGTGTCCAGAAGGTAAAGCAGGATGCTGCCACCACGAGCCTCCCCGTTGCAGCACCTCACTCACCCCAAATTGCCCCTTCTGCTCCTCCTGCAGGCACCAAGGGCACCTTCCAGCTGTCGGTGCTGCAGGACGGGCCGGCGGACAGAGCGGGGGTGCCACCGGGCTGCTGGCTGCTGGAGCTGAACGGGGACAGCGTCAGGAGCTACTCCCACACCCAGCTCACCAGAAAGGTGCCTGCTCCTGGCATGGGGGGCGAGGGATGGGGCTGGGAATGTCACTGAGCACCTGTGCTTCCCATCCAGCTCAAGCAGAGCGGCAACAAGGTGACGCTGCTGGTGGCATCCAGCGCCGTGGAGGAGTTCTACCGRCTGCGGGGCCTGCGGGTCACGGCTGCCTTGGCTGACACCTCCAGGCTCCCCTTCAAGGCCCGGGAGCTGCACCTGGTGAAGGGTCCTGCTGGCTACGGGTTCCTGCTCAAGGAGGATGATTGCAGCTCGGGAGGAGTAGGTGAGAGGGTTGAGAGGGGCAGTTTGTACCTGAGCAAGGCAATTCTGAGGGTTGGGAAGAGCTGACAGCTCTGTGCCTGCAATGGGACCTGTCCCCACCTGCACACGGGGGTCAGCAGAGCCAGTTCACCCCTGCGAGCCTCTGTGTGCTGTGGCAGGCCAGTTCCTGTGGGATGTGGATGTGGGGCTGCCAGCAGAGCAGGCAGGGATGAGGGAAGGGGACCGAGTGCTGGCCGTGAACGGGGAGAGCATCGAGGGGCTGGACCACGAGCAGACCGTGCACAGGATCCGCGCCCGGGAGGATCAGGTGACACTGCTGGTCATCGACCCCGCTGGGGACGAGTTCTACCACTCGGTAGGTCCTGGGGCATGCTCCTGCTCTGCCTGGGGAGCCCTGGGGTGCTGTGAGGCTGCACGGTGGGATGSTTGTCCTCCACAGGGGCTGTGTGTCCATCCCTCTCCTCTTGCAGATCGGGCTGTCCCCCCTGCAGTTCTTTGAGGACAGTGACCCCGCCTCAGGCTCCTGCACGCCCTCCCTGCCCTCTCGCAGTGGCTCCCCTGCACTCTGTGARGTTGAGGTGGCACCCAAGGGACCTGTGTCCTGGCTGATGGCTGCTGCCAACAGCATAGAGATCATACAGGTAACTCCTCAGGGCAGTGCTCACAGCCTGGCAGGGCTCTGAGRGCTGCCACCCTCCTATTCCACCCATCCTACCATTCCCTGGCACCTGTGGAGCTGCCAGGAGGAGGCTGTGTGGTCTCCCAGCCACAGGGGCCAGGCAGAAAGACCCCTCCAACCTGTGTCCCCGCAGAGCCAGCGCCAGGAGGAGCACACAAAGCTGTGCCAGGCATTCTAACAGCCCAGGAGCCTCTGGACAGGCTGTGCCACACAGCACCTCCASCCAGGCCACGTGCAGCCCCTCGAGGCTCAGCACTGCTCAGCATGGACCCTGCACACGCAGCTCCTGTGTCTCCGTGCCTGGCTCACAGCATGGCACTCCCAGGGACTSCACTCTGCCCACCCAGGCTGGCTCAGAGCTTGTATCAACCACACTGGCAGCTCCTCCTAACCTGACCACAGAGCTGTGTCTTTGCCTGCCCAGCTACCTCCAGGGATTCCTCAGGACATTGCACTGAAGCCCTTGCCCAGCTCCAGGCTCTGGGAGTTCCCAGGAGAGCTGAGGTGCTGCCCTCTGCACCGTGACCCAGGGGACTCGAGGGCTGGCTCAGATCTGCACGTGCATGGACATCTCTCCTGTGCTGCTCCTCTCCTCCCCTCCCTGAACCTGTGGGCAGTGAGTGTCCACCAGCCAGCACCACCCTGTTCCTGCACCACCCTTTTGGGGTGATTAAAGGACAAAMCCACGCTGCTGTTTGTGTGGGTGATGTTATGGACAGCACTGCYACTGGGCAGCACATCCCAGGGCCAGATCCATCCTCTCTTCCCAAGCCTSGAGTTGGGCAGTGGATGTAGGGAGCTCTCCAGGTGTGCTGCTGGCAGGGTGGGGGCTGAGAGCCATCCTGAGAGCCCCTGGGCACTGCACCTGCAGGAATCTGACAGCAAACTCCTGCAGGCATCCCTTGTGCTCCAAGCAAGGGCTGTTCCTGAGGGTTCCCCTTGCAGGTGACACAAGCTGTGCACATCAGGAGCATCCTCAGGGTTCCCCTTGCAGGTGACACATCAGGAGCACCTCAGGTCCTTGCAGGTGACACACGGGATCTCAGGGTCGAGCACATCAGGCCTAAGGTTCCCCATTGCAGGTGACACATCAGGAGAATCCTGAGGTGACACATCAGGAGCATCCTCAGGGTTCCCCTTGCAGGTGACACATCAGGAGCATCCTCAGGGTTCCCCCTTGCAGGTGACACATCAGGAGCACCCTGAGGGTGACACATCAGGAGCATCCTCAGGTTCCCCTTGCAGGTGCCACAACAGGAGCATCCCCAAGGGTTCCCCCTTGCAGGTGACACACGAGGAGCACCTGAAGGGTGACACATCAGGAGCATCCTCTCAGGGTTCCCCTTGCAGGTGCCAATCAGGAGCAACTCAGGGTGACACATCAGGAGCATCTGAGGGTTTGCCCCTTGCAGGTGACACATCAGGAGAATCCTGAGGGTGACACATCAGGAGCATCCCGAGGGTTCCCCTTGCAGGTGACACATCAGAGGAGATCCTCAGGGTTCCTCTTTGCAGTGACACATCAGGAGCATCCTCAGGGTTCCCTTGCAGGTGACACATCAGGAGCATCCTGAGGGTTCCCATTGCAGGTGACACCATCAGGAGAATCCTGATGGGTGACACATCAGGAGCATCCCAAGGGTTCCCCTTGCAGGTGACACATCACGTTTCCTGCCCTGCAGTGCGGTGACAATGCTGGGGGAGGGGGACAGGGGGGGATCCCAGAGGGGAAATTTCACCTCTCTGCCGAGCGTGGGAGAGTGAAAACGAGCGCAGAGTTTTGCATGTGGCCAAGAACCACAAACCTCTGGCTGAGGTTTTACCTCGGCCCCTTCTCGAGCGTGAACGGAAGCGCCACYCTGGAGTCCCTGCCTCGTGCCCTCTGAGCTCAGTGCAGGCAGCTGGGGTGCAAAAAGTCCTTGTGCAGAGCCTCTGGGAGCTGACAGCCCGGGAGGGAGCAGGGCTGGCCAGCTGCAGGCTGGTTTGGGGGTGAACAGTCAAGGGAGAGGTGGGAAAAGCTTGGATTGAGCCCCCAGCAGCACCAAGGTGTGGGGTCCCTGCATCAGCCCCAGGTGAGACAGTCAAAACAGTCCCAAGCAAAATCAACCTTTGCTTGAAGCCTCACAGCCCCAGCTSGGGGTGAATCATGCCCAGAGAAGCAGATAGTCAGGAATGCAATTACTCAAGCGTGTTCCCTGATCTCTTTGGATCAGAGCCATGGTGATTTTTGTACTTGGCTCTCACAAAGGCAGTGTTGCCCTCCCCAGTTCTCTCCCCAGGTAGTTGTGGTAGCGTGGAGCRGGCCAGGGCACCTGCTGGTGGTCAATCCTGCTTGACTATTAGCCAGAATCCATTAGCACCTAATGGGAAAAGCCTCAGGAACACGGCCTCAATAAACGTTGACATATTTGAGGTCAATATAATCCTTAGGAAAATTTGCCCAYGTAATTAAAGCCAGACAAGGAGTTGCCTGTCCCAGAAATATTTACCAAGCTTTACCAAAGGCAATAAAACGAAGGCAGAGAGTTTTATAACCAATCCATGCTGGGCTCCCTTGTTGTGTTTAGTGCTGTTTCCTGCCGTGCTGTCCATTTGGCTCCTCAGCAAGTGGGTGCCKCAGGGGAAGCAAAGCTCCCTGGAGGAGGCTGGATCCAGAGGTTGAGCCTGGGCTGTCCAACCTCCAGGCCCGAGTTTGGGGTGCTCATGTTCCCCAAACTGACATGGGCAAACCCACAGTTTGCCTTTGCTTGGTTTCCTGTCACAGCCCCRGTGGTACCAGCCACAGCTGGTTTTTGCAAAAGGATGTGCTCTTCTGCCTGGAGAGGAGATGAAAAGAGGATCTGAGGGCAGCAAAGAAACAGAACTCAACTGACTTTCAAGCCCATGTTGTAATTTTTTAAAAAGTTTAGTGGTGTCAGCTCTGACAAACTCACTCCCTGGTTCCCTTTAGATTCCCTGCTTCCCTCTTCTCTCCCCGGCTCCTTTTCACTCCCTGGTTCCCTTTTCCYTCCTTTGCCTCCTTTTGACCCCTGGTTCTCTTTCCTCCCCCGGTCCCTTTTCTTTGTCCTGGTTCTCTTTTCTCTCCCTTGCCTCCTTTTGACCCCCTGGTCCCTTTTCTCTCCCGGGTCCTCTTTTCTCTCCCTGGTTCCCTTTTCTCTCCCTTGGTCCCTTTTGACCCCCTGGTTCTCTTCTCTCCCCCTGGTTCTCTTTTCTCTCCTGGGTCCTCTTTCCTCTCCCCGATCTCCTTTTCTCTCCCTGGTTCCCTTTTCTCTCCCTTGCCTCCTTTTGACCCCTTGGTTCTCTTTCCTCCCCCTGGTCCCTTTTCTCTCCTGGGTCCTCTTTTCTCCCCTGGTTCCTTTTCACTGCCCAGTCCCCTTTTCTCTCCCGAGTCCCCTTTTCTCRCCCMYGTCCCCTTTTCACTGCCCGGTTCCATTTTCTCTCCTGGTCCCCTTTTCTCTCCCTGTTGCTCTCACTGCCCGGCTCCTGCTCCTTCTCCCGTTGGAGCCGGGATGCCGGGAACGGGGACTCAGCCCCGGTGGGCTCTGCCTCCCCTGCTTTGCGGGGAGAGGCCTCAGGTACCTGCCAGGCGCACCGGACGCTCTCCCGTTCCCATCTCCTCCCCGCCGTGGGGACGCCGGTGCCGCTCCTGCCTCGGGCACATCCCTCTGCGGGAGAGGGGGCGTGCAGCGCCGCTTCCCCGCGTCGGGGCCGTTCTTGGAAAAGGGAACGCGTGTGCAGGAAAGGGGAAGCGATGCGGTTTCGCAAGCCGGGCACGGGAAGGGCCGCGAAAGCCGCGGCTCCGTCCCGGGGGCGGCGGGGCGAGCGCGGCCCCCGCGTTCCCATGGCGACCCCGCCCCGCCCGCACCAAGCATGGCCGCCGCTCCGCCCTCACGCTGCCACGCTGCGCATGCGCTTCTCCCCGCGACCACACCTGTCTCTTATACACATCTAGATGTGTATAAGAGACAGCCCCAGCCCCGCCGCCGCCGCCGCCACCGCCCACGGCCGCCGCCGCCCTGCCCGGCCCGGCCCGGCCCGGAGCGCCCTCAGCCCGGTCCCCTCCAGGGCCGCGGCCCCGGTGCCGGACGGGCCCCACGGGCCGGCTGTGGGCGCCCCCATGTCGGCGCCGCTGAAGAAGGGCCCCGGCGGGCTCATCGGGCTGATGAAGGACGCGTTCCAGCCGCACCACCACCACCTCGGGCCGCACCAGCCCGGCGCCGTGGACAAGAAGATGGTGGAGAAGTGCTGGAAGCTCATGGATAAGGTGGGGAGGGGTGGCTGTGGCACAGGGCTGGCCTGGGGGGTTCGGGGCTCTGGGGTCAGGGGGGATCTGGGATGAGCCTGGAATTYTGGGGTTGGCTGGGCTGGGAGAGAGGGGTCTGGGGCTCCAGGGGCATATCTGGGGGCTCAGGGGTGCGTGGGCACAGAATGGGGGCAGAGCTTTGGGGAAGGATGTGCTGAGCGTGGAGTGACAGGACAAGGGGGAATGGCTTGGCTCTGGTGGAAGGCAGGCTTTGATGGGGTGTTGGGAATTAGGAATTGTGCCCTGGCAGGCCTGGCACAGGGTGCCCAGAGCAGCTGTGGCTGCCCCTGGATGTGCCCAGGGCCAGGCTGGACAGGGCTGGGAGCACCCAGGGATGGTGGAAGATGTCCCTGCCAGGGACTGGGACATGATGGGTTTTAAGGTCCTTCCAAGCCCAAGCATCCTGTGATTCCATGTGGAACCTGGTGGAGAGGTGAGCCGTGCAGGAGAGGCCAGAGGCAGCGCCAGGATGGGATGCCAGGATGGGAAGGCATGAAGGGAGATCAGCAGCTCTGRAAAGAACAAGGTGGAGGAAGAGGGYGCAGTTTGGAATGGAGGATTTGGAACTGCCTGAGAGGATCTGGGATGCTTCTCCAGGGCAGTGGTCACAGCCCTAAGGCTGCCAGAGCTCAGCAGCTGGGCACAGGCTGGCATTGTTGGGGTGTCCTGTGCAAGGCCAGGAGTTGCTCTGSATGATCCTCCTGGGTCCCTTCCAAGCCAGGATAGTCTGTGATATCTGTATTAATCATATCCATGTATAGATAATCCCAGTCCTGGAGGTGCTGGGAATGGGATGGGGCTGGTGGGGAGCTGCAGGTGGTGACAGCAGCAGGACAAGGGAGAAGTTCAGGATTTYCTCCTTGGAAGCAAATAGAGCCTGGTGTGTGGGTAGTGGATGGTGAAGCTTTGTGGCAGGCCAGGTTATTCCTTTTGGAATGAACAGGAATGTGTTGCTGCACTCAGGACAAAACCTTTTCCCTAAAACTGAGGAAAAACWGTAAAAGCCTGAATAAACCKTTGTGCAATAAGTACATGTAGTTAGAGAAAGATAAAGTATCAAGTGATGTTTAACGAGAAAAACTTGTGGCGTGGGAGCTGGAAAGGCCTTCTTCCAGCCCCACACCTTTAGGAGGGGCTCTCTGGGGTCATTAAGACTCTCCACTCCTCCTCCTCCTCCTTTTCAAACGCCAGGAAATGGCTCTTGCCGGGGGCAGGACACCAGACCTTTTGGCCTGTTGGTGTGATGGGATATTTGATTTACTGGCCTGCCTAGGTGTGCTGGTCAATCCAGGCTTTCCAGAAATGCTGGGGGGTTGTCAGGGAATGATCAAGTGAGTGAAAGCAGGCGCACAGAAATAGGCACAAAATAAAAATCGAACATTTTTTGTGGGATTTTCATTGATAGTTATTATTCAGCCCTGAAATCAAGGCTAGGCTTGGCATGCTGCAGTCTGAAATGTGCAGTGCAGTTTATGGCACTGAGTTCAGGGCCCTACAAGTGGTGTAGGGTAAGAGCATCACCCAAGTTGCCCCCAGGCCTTGGGGACTGTCACCTGGCCACCTCCCTCCCCTCTGGGATTTTGGGCATCCCTCATCCAAGTGCCCCTCAGGCTTGTGCATTTCCCTTCTCTTTCCCCTGCATTGTTTATCCATGCAGTGTCTGAACCTCCTGCAGTAAGTGCTAAAAGCAGGCAGAGCAAATGACTTCTTTAAAGGAGTATTAAATTCTGTTGCTGCCAAGAAATCACTCTGTGTTGGCTGGCTCAACAGAAGGCAGGGTTTAGAGTTGTGCCTTGCTGTGCCTGTGATGAGCTTTGATCACCTACAGAGACTGGGGCAGAGGAAAAAACCCTTTTGAGAGGTGCCATTGGCTCTGTTACACGCTCTGAGGGCCAAGCAAGGCAGCTTGGGCATGGAAACAGGACCCTAAATAAGTGTAACCTGTAAGAATGCACATTTTCATCTATAGAATGTGTAGGTATAGATGGCAACTTGTGTTTGAGCTCATAACCTGCTCTGCTCAAAGGAAAAGACTGAATAAAAAGCTGATTATTGTGGCATTTTAAAATGCAGGAGGATGTTTTTTGAGGGGAAATTTCACAGCTTTAGGTCTTTGCAGCAGGTTGGGTGTGTTCTCTCTGCACTGACAGAAAAGCCAGGGCTGCTGCTGTATTTGTCACAAGTTACATCAACCTCTCTTGACTCCAGGTTTACTCATAGGCAGCATCCAGAAGCTCTCAGGCTTGAAGTCTTGTTCAGTCTGATTTGTACAAAAGGAGAAATCTGTCTCTGAAAAGCCTTTCAGATTTCAGTTAGATTTCAGCTGTACTTATGCACACTCAAAGAAAAACATCTGAATTAAAATCTCTTTAGTGGTGTAGCAAAAACCCAGAGAAGCTCACGGTGAGAAYTGCTAAATGAATGGAAGGTGTTGAGAATGGATTAGATTTCTGGGCCAGGAACATGAAATTCCAGGTGCAGATAAAAAACCTGCTTGTGTGCATGTTTAATAGATGATGTTTTTGCCTCTCAGAGCTGCGTGCTGTGTCTGTGTGGGTACACTACACTCACGACCTCATTTGTTAGTCTGCATAATTAGCTGCTGTTGTCAAAGCATTCGTGCATCTCTGCTTTGGGATGTGACTGATGAATTTCCTATGCAAGTTGATTCTTGTCCAAATATTTTCCCTGTAATGCTCTCCATAAGCTGCCTGACATATTTATGTCTTTCAGATTCTTTCATTTGAAGCCCTAATTTTTTGTCAGTGCCATTCCTCCCACAGCTACACGTGGTCACACAGAGCATGGACATTAAATAGCCCTTCCCATCCCTGTTGGATGTTCCCCTTCAGCTGAARGAGGTGATATTTCTGCATTTCTCTGCAGAACAGAGATTAAATGCAGCCCCCTGGAGTTCACTGCTGTGGGTGGTATTTGAGGAATAGGTGGGTTAGTCATGAGCTGCTTGGGATGGAGCAGAGTGGAATAAATGTGGGAAGGCACAGAGGAGGAAGAGGAGCTTTGAGATAAAGCTTCCCTAAAGGGTTTCCTGCTACCATTCAGTTCCTAGAACTGATATAGAGAAGTGCCACTGCAGGTCACCTTCATTGTGAGGAGAAGAAAGGCCAAACACAAATTGAGCAAGAGATAAGAGATGTTTGAGTAGGTTTTGTTTTGCTGCTGGCTTGCACTGGAATGAGGAGTGATCTCAGTGCAGTTAGCTGTTCAGCTGCTAAAGGAAGGAAAAAATGAGTTTTCAGAACTGCCCRGGGAGGGAAAATCTTACCTGGGAGTAGCCCCTGGATGCTCGTCAGGCCTGGGACTCTTAAATCCAGAATTAACCAAGGCAAGCTGCAGATTGTTGAGGGGAAAGATTCAATTCCAGGCTTCAAAGACGTAGATGAGATTATTTTTCCTAGAATGAGTACATAGCAGATTCTTTCCACAAAACTCAGTTGGGGAAACTGGTTTTTGACTTGCATTTGGAAAATGGAAATGGGTGAAGTTCAGGTTCTGCCCAGGCCTACCTCTCTTCATGATGAGCTTTATTGGTGAGTCTGAAAACCCAAAAATATCTCCCTAAATGGTTTGTTCCTCAGAGAACACAACATGAGCCAGGCAAACTTRTGGATGATAATTTAAAACCATGAATTGCTTCTGTTCGTTGCCATCACACCTAAACAAAAAAATATTTTTCTGCTTTTTGCTCCATTTCCTTCCACGTTGCTGGTCCCTGTGGAAGGCTGCTGAGGGGCAGCTGTTCCCAGGGCTGGGAACATTCCTTTGGATGTTGTCATGATGCTGCAAGTGCACACGTAGAGAAACAAGGAAAATGCCACTGCTTTTGTTGCTGCTGTGTTGTAAAAACCCCAAGTTTGCTCGTGAGGCAGCAGTTCTTAGTTATGCAGTTTTGTTTAACTGCTCATCTTAGCTAATTTTGGTCTTCTTGGTAAGCTGATTTGATAATAAAATACCAGCAGTTTTGACCTTTCTGTTAACTGTTTGAGGTATCTARTTCTTGGGAAGCATTTTACAGGGGCTCTGAGAATGAGCAGTTTGCAGAACTCTCTGCTGCTGTGGGGGAATTGTTTTAATTGATATCCAAGTCTGAAATGCAGCAGGTCTGCTGCTCCCATAGCTGGGTATTTTCAAAGTAGCAGCCAAATTGTTCTCTGTTTCCAGCAGGCTGAGGGAAGTGCAGGCTCTGCTTGCTTCATGTGSCTTCCTCCTCTYAGCTGACTGTGTTTGTTAACGTTTTAAACCCYSTMTATAATAAACAATTTCTGCTGAAAAGCTTTTGCTGCCCAGAGCACAGCTCAGCTGGGTCTGAGGAGCAGATTTAGAACGTATTCATGCTCATAGTGAAACTAATTTTTTTTCAGGGGACAAATGTGTTGACTCAATTTGTTGATATGGTTCAGTGTACAATGTTCACAGGCTCCAAAGAAGCAGCAGTTGAGGCATCAGCATCAATTGACTAAATCAGCTGTCTGGCCARCCATCTCTTTATCTTAAGGCCTTGGCAACCTCCTCAAAATGGAGGGAAAGATTTAGTGGTTTGTTTTTCCCATGTATCCTTGCAGAGGCTTTTTTAGGTGTTTTGTTTTTTTTTTTTTTTGCCAGCAGTCTGATTTTTCTGGTTGGAGTTTTGATACACTGTGTGCTGAAATTGAACCTTTCTCAGGTCAGCTCTTGGTACAGGCACTGCTGTAAGTCAGATAAAATTGGAGGTGTCACTTCACAAGGTTGCTTTTTGCACATGCCCTAAATGGCAAAGTGAAATGCTAAAGCAGTGTTTCAGAAGGAATGACTCTGTTTACCATCTATATTTAAAGGAAGTAGGTATTTAAGCCTGCACTGTAGGGAACTGCTCAATTCCTCTTGAAGGTTTCACAAGGTTTTGTGGAAATGAGGGGCTGCAAAAGGATGTTAAACTGTTCTTTTGCTTTTTCTTATCCACTTTACTTAAGTTTTGCATTCTGCACTGTTTGATATCTGTAATTCCCTCAGTGMCATGAGTTTAGACCTCATTTATATGCTGGATGTTAAGCAGACAGATAATATTCATTATAGGGAAGAACTTTAGGYAAGTGTCTCTACATTTTATGCTCAGGTTTGCTGGAAATCTTAGAGTATAGAAGGGTTAGACTGCTGCTTCTTACCTTGTAAACTTGATCCAAAACTGACCTCACAACTCTAACTCCAGCCCTTTCTAGAACTGAAAGTTTACTACTTAATTTTTTCAAGTGGCTGCTTTGCCWTCAACTCTCCCTTTAATTCTCTGAGTTTAGATAATGGAAACATTTGGCTATGGCGGATGGTGAAGTGGCTTCCTTTCCCCTCCCCTGTCACATAAATTTATTATCATGAGTTCCATCAGTCCACATGCACTTCAGCCCAGAAATTGCATTCTTTTGTGTGGCTGGGCTCAGTATCTGGAGAAAAGGAGGCTCAGGGGAGACCTGATCACTGTAAAACTCCCTGAAAGTTCTAGTGAGCTGGGGGTTGGGCTCTGCTCCCAGGACAAGAGGAAAGGACCTCAGGCTGCACCAGGGAAGGTTCAGGTGGGACATCAGGAGGAATTTCTCCATGGAAAGGATGGTCAGGCTTTGGGAGGGGCTGCCCAGGAAGGTGGTGGAGGTATCCAGGGAATGCTCTGGTCTAATTGGCGAGCTGGGGWCCAGGTTGGACTCAGTCTCAGAGGTTTTTTCCAGCCTCAGTGATTCTGGGATTCTGTGATTCCATCTGGACTTGCCCAACAAATGGGATTTGTTACAACAAACGTGTGASTTGTGTTTAACCCCTGATGGTGCTCCTCTGCTGGAGTTTTCACAGAGCTGCTTTCTGCATTCCCACAGGTGGTWCGTCTGTGCCAAAACCCCAAGCTGGCCCTGAAGAACAGCCCTCCCTACATCCTGGACCTGCTGCCTGACACCTACCAGCACCTGCGCACCATCCTGTCCCGCTACGAGGGCAAGATGGAGACGCTGGGCGAGAACGAGTATTTCAGGGTCTTCATGGAGAACCTGATGAAAAAAACCAAGCAGACCATCAGCCTCTTCAAGGAGGGGAAGGAAAGGATGTACGAGGAGAACTCCCAGCCTAGGTAATGGGGAGAAATGGGTTCAGGTGTTTATTGGAGGAATTAAATGCATTGGGAGCTTTGTGTTCAAAGGTAGATCTGTTGTCAGCTCATCTTTGGTTTTGTACAAAGGGATAGCTGAGGTCAAGGGGCATCTTCAAGGTGAACAGCACTAAAAAAAGGATAGGTGGAGGTAGAAACTGAATATAAGGCTCTCTTGAACAAAATAGTATGAATTTAGTGTYCCTGAGAAGGTGTTTCCTCATCCAGCTTTAAGAAAAGCAAAGACAAAATGAATGGAGAGTAGGGTAAAGCTCTGGGAAAGATCAATCTTACACATTTGTGCAGAGATATACAAAGAATACATTTGTAACACTAAACTCATTTCAGGTTTTTGGAGTAGATGTTGAATTAAAAAAAAAAGGTGGAAAAAATGTGAAAACCACRCAGTGGCTGAACATAATTGCCCTGGGGAGAATGTGGTTAACGGCCTGGCAACAGCTTGGAATTACTGGAGGGGGAAAAGTGTTGGCACATGTTTCTGGTTTAATATTGAACTCTGTGTAGCATGTTCCATGATARTGAGCTCCAACCAAAGCCTGTGACAGTGGCTCCAGAAGGCATTACTGGTGCTGCTTGGATTGCTACTGCCTGTGTTGAAGAATGGTTTAAAAAATGGAAGTTTCTTTCTGGAGTGCTGTTAACTGTGTGTGTATTGTGATCTGTCATAAATCTGGAGCATCTGATGGGTAAATGGTGGCTGTGTCAGTCATGAATCCAAAYTCCCACCTCCAGTGCCTTGGTTTTTCAGAGAGGAGCAAAGAGAAGTAATTCCAGGGAGTTAATCATCCTAGTTGGTTTGTAATCCAACTAATTGACTAGAGGGAGCAGGGGAAATCCAGATTGATAGATGGGAATGTCAGGACTGCAGCAGAGGCTGCTGTTCTCACAGCAGGCACAGGAGTCCTGGGGGAATTGCTAATTGTCCCATTTATGAATAACCAGCTTTAGCAGGGAAGGAGCTGTGGGGAGACTCGTGTTAAACACAAGCATTAAAACAGCATCACATCCTGGCCACTCTCATGGCATCTTCCTCTGCTTCTGCACAGCCCAGGAAGCAGCAGMGGCTGTTTGGTTCTAAAGAGGTAACACCAGAGAGCCTTTTCATTCTGCTGGTGCTGAGCTTGGGAACATTGTCAATTCTTTAATTTGTCACAAAAAAAAACCAAAACAAGAGTAGAGCAGCCAGTGCCTGTGGTTTGTGTACCAGTTCAAGAGATACCTACACAAAGAATGAGGATTTTGGTTTTGAGGATTCTGTTAAAGGCTGCACTGGCAGTGCCAGATTCCATGGTTGTGGGAGCTCTTGGAACCCAATACTTCAGTGCTATTTGTTAACTAAATGAAATGAATTTCTGCTATAAATGCAGAAATTCATATCTATACCTATAGATATAAAATATGTCTCCTATAAATGCAGAAATTTATATCTATACRTATAGATARAAAATATGTYTACTAATCCAAAGTGAAGAAACTGAAATTTTCTCACCTTGCTAGGAGCTGAAGAAAAATAARAATATTTTAGTAAGAATTAATACATTCAAAATTAATAATAATTTATTAATACATTAATAAATGCAAGTACTCCAGGTGTGGAAGAAGCTTTCTGGAAGGTGGTCAGCAGTCTGTAATGCAAACAAATAGAACCTGAATCTGGTATTCACTGGGAATGTACTCATGGCAGTGGGTATATGTGTGTATATATATGTGTATGGATGGATATAAATATATAAAATATAAATATTTATAAATATATAAATATATTTTAAATATAAATATATATTTATATATTAAAAATCTAGTTTGCTCTTGATCTCATGCAMGTTTGTGGCCATTAGTCTGCAGTGTTTTGAGAAAGGACTTTAAAAATTTGATAAATGTGTTGTTTTGACTTTTCTGACTTTTTTGTCCCTGTTGTTCTTGAAGCTTTTTCCTCCTCTCTTCCAGATTTTGCATTCATTTTGCTTCCTGTTGTGTATGACCTTATTTTCTCCCCCAAATGGCTCCTGGTGTAGAGCAAAAGGCACAATWTTGACATTTGCATAAACAGTGTGAAGGTGCAGTTTGCTCCTCCAGCCCAGTCATGAAAAATGACTGAAGTAGGTTCAGAACTGCCCTGATCACTTGAGCATCACCCTTCTATTCCTGTTATTTCCAGCTTGCTCTTTGTGTACTTCCCCTCAGACATTTGGGAGGTCTCTGTAGCTCTGTGGTTTTGGTGTGCACTGGTTCAGACTATAAATATATAAATTAACCATGGTTGTACCTCTCCTGCCTTCAACTCATGCTGTGATTTTTGTGAGGAGAGCTCACTTGTTAGGAGAGCTTTCAAGATGCTYTTTAAATTCTGCTTTAGCTCACTTCCATGTCTGTTTAAAAATTCATGCTGCTGAGGGMGCTTTTAAAGCTCTGTGTGCATTTCCCGACTGATAGGTAGGAGCAGTAACTTCTGGCTACTGTTTAAAATTGAATTTTAGCGAGTAGATCAAATGCAACTTGGTAACTTTGGGGTTTTTTTTTTATTAGAGATACTGTGTTGCTCCTGTGAGTTTTGATAGATAAAAGTAACATCTGCAGGCTTGGATACAAGTAGGGTTTCTAGTTATTAATTTTGGATATTTTGTTGTATCCTTGTAATAAGGAAAAGGCAAAAGATCCAATGATTTGTTGGCAGTGTGCAGTAATTAGAATGCTAGAGGCTGAGCACATTTCCAGAGGTGCTGCTTCCTTTTATTTATAGATCCAGGGGTAACTATGTGACTTCTCTATTGGGAACTTSTGGAGTTTCCTTTTTAACAACAACAAAAAGATGAAATGAACACATTTGCCCTGCAATGTGGTGGTTGCATTGCTTGACAGTGCCGTTCTTACTCTGAACACACTGAACCTGCCTCAGGTCTCAATTTCAGTTTCATTTAGAGGCTTGGTGGTTTTGCTGGACTATTTTTTTTTCTGTTTCCATTGCAGGAAGCTTTTACTTCTCAGCCCTCTTACTRGCACAGCAGAGCTGCAATTTGTCAGCTTTCCCCACTACATAAATTACATTTTGCAGCAGTGGTTTTGCAGTTMTGTAAATAGATTATACTTGACATGGCAGGAGTGAAAAATAGCTTGTTGGTCAGGAGACAGGTAGAGGAATTATCTGTTCCTTGGGAAAGGATTAATTAGGCTGAAGASTCCATTTTTCACCAAAGAATCAAATTTACTAATTATGTTAAACCAGTCTYTAAGGAGGGAAAATTCAGAGAGGTTATTTTCTAAATAAAATCAGAGCACTGCAAATGTTTCCARATTAGAACACAGCTATGGAAGCTGCAGGGTGAGTGAGGAGAAATAATTTTTCAGGATGTGYCCTGGATGTTTAAGGAGTGGCACAAGATATTTTTCTAGTTCAGCTGTGGGAAACAAATTATTAACAAAGCCAGTTAAAAAATAAATATATCTGTGAAGAAAATGGGGTTAAGCAGGGAATACAATAWACTTTTTCCATAGAGCATGGAGGTGAAAAAAAGCTTTGGGAAGCTGGTCCATGTTTAATTGTTCTTCTGACAACAGTTTAGGGGATGCTGGCTCAGCAGGATTTCATATTCTTCTCCAGCTCCAATGCTAGGACTCACTAATTTACACAGGAAAAAGCTACCAGTGTTTAATGTCTCCTGGAAATGACCATGCATATATCTCTGAAGGGGAAGGAAGTGCATGAAGAATGACTTGGAGAAAAAAAAAATAAAGAAAAAGGTTGGAATTTAAAYAGGAAAAAGTTGGAAAACTCTTGTGTTAAACCCTGCAGCAGAAAACCCTGTGGGAGGAGGGGAGCTGGTGCTCTAATCTCATCTTTGAGACCTCTTGCACACATTCCTGCCCAGGGAAAACGAGATAGTGCAAAATGTGGAACTCAAAATGGTGTGTGTGAGTCCTCTTTCTGTCACTTCCTTCTAATACAGCAGCACTTTTTTTTTTTTTTTTTAAACAAAACCCACTAGTGTGAAGTCTACATCTGCATTTAAATTAGAACATCTTAAAGAAAAGAACAGGCTCCAAAGCTGCCCACAAGAAAGGTTTCCTTGCCAGGCTCCAGCATATGAACACTAACTAACTGCTTATTACCCAAGAAGAAATTCATTATCATGCAAATGTTGTTGGAGGGGAGGAATGTGAATTATTTCTTTCTAATTTGGTTTTAAATTGCAGTTTAGGTGATAGTTTTGGAACTTAAGTAACACTTAGCATAATTGGCTTAAGCTTGCATTCATTCTAGTTTTCTTTCTGTCTAAAATTGGACCAACCGTCTTGAAAATCAATTTGTGGACAAATGCACGATTTCAGATGATTGCATAATAAGGAASGAAGATTTTCATTCTTCTTTCCTCTCAGAGCCTATAAAACTGTAGAGTTTTATGGGAGGCTGTGGACTCGCTGTTGTGGGTGGAATTACAAGCATTGGTTCATTTGTAGTAATTATCATTGGAAATGTGATGGATTTCTCCATGCTGGCAAAAATCTGCTGCTGCTGCTACTTGGCAACTGTACCGTGTCTCTTGGGTGCTTGGCTGGGGTGTTGAGGGCTGGGATGCCACATTTGGGATTTCTGGGGTTGGATTTTAGCCCATCCCACCCCCRGCCATGGGTTGGACACCTCCCTCTGTCCCAGGTTGTTCTTTGYGCACTCCCAGGGATGGCAGCTGTGCCAGGGCCTGCCCACCCTGAAATAAAGAATATTTTTCCTTAGAATAAAGATATTTTWAATATCTACTCTGAACCTGCCCCAGCTCCTTGTCAATCCCACTAGCTATCCAGTTTTGAGATGGTGAAGATGAATCATGAAATATGGGATGTTCCTTSATTTGGAGTCAGGGCTTTTGTGCTCTGTTTTTCTCTTTAACTACTGCAAATAGCCCCTGAAATACAGATTTTTATTCCAGTGCACAGAGCCCAAAATTAGGTATAATGAGAAGTSTCCTGAGCAGTACATTTGTTGTGTAATCCCCTGAATCTGGTAAAATAAATMAATCTGTTACCTAAGTGAGAGTTTTATCCTTTACCTTSTCAGRRCTCTGAATATGTGCTGAGCTCTTTAAWGACCATTAATAATACCYAATYTATTCCTCTCTTTAAAGRATYATCTCTYAAATTTAAATTTTAGAAGTGGATTTTTAGCTTCTTGACAGKGAAAAAAAAATGTAACACCAACATTTGTGCCAAAAATAATAATTCCAGATCCTTTAAAGGGTTTGGTCCTTGTGGTCAGCAGAGTGCCCTGATGTCCTTTTTGCTTCCCATCAGTCACAGCCATTTGCATACTGATAGGAATATATAATGGTTTTGGGTGGTTTATGTGTTTTGTGTTACCTTTTGAAGTGATGGGCAGGCTCTGCTCACAGAACTCAAGATGTTAAAATATATTTGAGACCTGAKAAGTGCCAGGGTTCAGCAGAGCATAAGGAAACTGCCCTGTAATACCTAAAGCACTGAAAAAGGAGGAGCTGATGGTGAAAAATTCTATAGAACAAGCAATAAATGTYATMTTAATKKATTCTTTTAGTTACTCTGAGGAAATCCTGTGAATGTTACAGAGCCTGGCTCTGTAAGGTGCCTTCTGTTGAGCCAGCAATGGTTAAGTGGAATTTCATTCACTTCCTGTGTTGCAAGTTTTGTTGAAAGTAGTTCCGCTGTTTCTATTTTTATCCTGATCAGAGGAGCCTGAGCTGCCTCAGGGTTACAAAAGACAGCTTGGGATCTCCTCGAGCATTTCCACTCACTGCTTCTGTGAACATGAGCACACAGAAAACTCCTGGCAGGGCTGGGAGCGCAGCATCAGAGAATTCTGCTTTTTGAAGCCAGGCTTATCAAACTCTCTGCTGAAATCAAACTGCTCATGCCTGGTGCATCTGAAAGCCCCTGTGACATGAGAACATGAGAACTTCACATCTTTGTGGTTTCTGAAAGGTGCATTTTACTTGTGGGAGTCGTTAAAAGAGCTGTTTGGTTTTTTTTTTTTAATTTTTTTTTAGCTCTTCAAGTATAAAATTGAAAGATGTAGTTATAGGAAAAAACCTGTGGGTTTGTGGTTGYTGTTTTCATAAGTAGTGGAGCTTGCACTTTATCCTGTGGATGCTAACTGTGTCACCTAAACAGAATCTGGTGGTAAGAGTGTAAGAATAAGAAATGAGGACAATAATTACAGAGAAGAGAAGCATTTTGAGGTTGGTTTCTTGTGCTACAGCTCATAATTCCTCTGTATTTGTAACGTGCCTTCAGCAGAATGAGCTTTACAGACACGACAGTGTGTGCACGTCAAATGATGGCATGTGAGCACAATATTGTGACTAAATCAGCCTGTGGAGCTGATCCTTGCTACGTGTGAGGAACTAAATTATATTGTGTCAGCTGGGTGGCTCTGAAGGAGGTGAGAAATGCTGGAAGAAAATGAAAAAATRGTAGCTGGCAGTGGCAGAAATGGTTGTGCCACATTAACATTGCCTTGAGGGGAAAAGGCATTTAGTCACAAAGCACYTTAATTTAACTAATTGTGTCAACGTGGCTAAGACACATCCCTGATTAAACCAAACCTTTAATGGCTTTCCAAGATGGAGCCCATACAGGAAACTGGGAAAGAAAAATCTGCCGAGGGTCTGCGGGAGGGAGACAACACCAGCAGAACCCCCAGCTGGGGCTGCAGCTGGAAGTTTCTGCTCAGCCTCCTGAACCCCACAGAAACGTGTGGAGCAAACCCAAACCCATCCTGGGGCAGGAAGGAAGAGCAGAACCACAGCAGAGGGGGCTCAGGGCAGGAAGGAGGGGGYAACCTGTCTGTGGGCATGGGGTAACTGAAGGAACCCTCTTGCTTCCTGCTGGTMTTGGTTGCCCAAAGTTCAGAGCCCGGCGGGTGCTGGGGTTGGGCAGAGGGGCTGGGCTGAGCAGCTCTGGAGCTGTGTCTGGCTGGTGCCACAACCAATCCTCAGCTCACTCCTGTGCACCAGCACTGATCCCTCCATGCTCCAGCTGCAGGTGTTCCTCCCCATGTGTGAAACACTTGGCTACTGTACACAGTGGAAAAAATATTTATCTTTTGACATTTTCACATGTTGATTCGTTATTTCCAACCATAATAAACTGAAAGCTTTGCACGTACGTGTGAAAGCARTTGGGGCTGTGAAAGCACTTGGGGCTGTGAAATCCCACCTCAGCTGGTGCTCTGAGCACAGAACAGTCAGCTCTGGCTCTTTGAAGCTGGCCCAGATGTTCCTGCAGCTGCCTGCACACTCTGGGGACAGCTCTGATGTGGCCTGAGGTCCCTGGGTAACGTTTTCAGCACTGCTTGGGTGGCAGGTGTTTAAATTCCCCAGCAGCAGGATTTTAGTGCTGCACTCAGCTCTTCCCAAACTGGGCTTGGCATTTCATTCTTAAACTTGTGAGATTTAATTTTAAATAATTCTTGTAAGATTTAATTTGAACTTGTAAGATTTAGTTCTTTAACTTACAACTTGTCTCTGATGGAGCCCTCGCTGACAGTTTTGTGTGCATTACTGTGTTTAGGTTAAATTTTGAAAAATGGGACATTGCTGGAGGTRTGTGGTCAAAGCTGTTTGGGAATCTCCAGTCTAAGAGCCATAAATGTTCTTTGAATATGTGCCCCTTTTTCTGAGAGTACATTCACATCTGCTTAGTCGAAGCAATAGCAATAAGGACAGTTCTGATGTTACRAAAAATAAAGCACAATCATCAGGAAGCTTTGACATGCCAGTAAAAATATTCTCTAGAATTGCWAGTGTTTATTTGGTCTGTGTAAATTTACAAATATGTAAATTGTTAAAATAAAGGAAKTGTTTATCCTTTTAGCATAGGATTAGTAACTATTTGCTGTACGTAAAAACCAGTAACACAAACTATTTTGCAATTTGCTGCTCTTTATGTTCATTTCCTGTGGTTTTTCCTGTTATTTCCTTACAATATAGCTGGATATTTACAAGAAATATGATAACCTTGAGAATTTAAAATGTTCAGCTGGTTTTGGAAACCAAGTCCTTCAATGTGTGTGTGTAAAACCATTTGTTTATCCATCCTTAAGCCTGAGGAAGTTCTTATTTCTCTCATTAACTGATGTGCTCAGCTGAGTGCAAGCACTTCCTGGAGCTCAGCGGAGGCAGAAGAGATAAACAACTGGGCCCAGGAATATTCCCTGACTTCTTGCAGTGTTTTGTTTAAACCATGCACTTGTTCAGGGTCAGAAATGCATCAAAGTGCTTTTCTGTCACACACAAATTTCCCCACATTGTGCTGGGCAGCAATAGGAGAGTACAACATCATTAGCAGGTTTATTAAAGCCCCTKTTTTTATAAACTCAGTTATAAAAAGCCCATCATTTTTTTGCTTGGGTTGTAGATTAAATGATTGATAACAGCATGGTGMTTGCTTTTTCTTCTTGCACTAACACAAACTGTCCTCTTTTTTTTTTGCCTTTTTATGAGAGTGAGTGCTTTCAGCATTCCACACCCCTGATTTACAATTTTTCTGGTGTTTATCAGAAAAAGGCATTGCAGGAACATGGTGGGAATCTCCATGGGAGGGAACTGGGGTGGGAATTTACAGTTAAATCATTTTCCCTGTACCATGAGCTCWGAATCTGAGCCTTCCCCCGAAATGCAAAGAGAAATACACAGCTTTGAATTGCTTAACATGCCAAACCCAGACTGTAGAACTGCTTCAAAATACCCAGTTTGAGTGTGTGACACATCCAGAGACAGCTGGGGAATGGGACAGCTCGGGGAGGAGCAGCTGGGGGCTTTTCCTTGTGTTACTCCCAAGCACCTGCTGTTGTTGGACATGTATGAAATGACAAAAACCAGAATTCTTTGTGTAGCTGGTGTTGTCCATAAACACTTTGAGCAGCTTTCATTGCTGCACACAAATGAYAATGTAGCTGAGTAAAGAAGGGTAAGAAAGAACTGCTGTCAGAGAAAATTTAGAGTTTTGGGCCCTTCTAATCTGCCCAGACTGTCAGGGTATGGAGGAAGAGCTCATGAGGGGCTGAGAAAATACTAGAATATATGTCAAGCAATATGGTCACTTCCAGTTGAGCCTAGACCCTGTGAAAATGTGGGAAATGTCCCAAATGTCCAGGGAATTTTTGTGGAAAGGCTGGAGGTCAGTTCTGCAATCAGGCACATTAACAAGTGGCAATATCATGTTTGGAGCAAGTGGTATCTGAAAAACATCCAAGATGAAGTGAACAGGAACCAATCCAACCAGAAAACCAGAAACTGGTGAAAGGCTGGAGCCTGGGGCAGTGGAGTTTGCTGCCAAACACAAATGTTTGGCAACAGCAGCAAACTCAGGGAGGGAGATGGGAAAAGAAGAAAATCCAATGTGGCTGGGGATGTTCTGTCCCTCTGTGGTTCAATATTTAAATAATCAGTGCCACAAGTGAGTCTGTGCCATGCCTGGGTGCTTTCTGAGCAGCTCTGGTGTGTTGGGCACTGCTCACAAGTTGTTCTTCCCCACATGATGCCAATTCCTTCTTTTACCTTCCAGCACATGATGTGGGGGTGAAAAAAAACCCCTCTGGCCTAGAAATATCCCTGTCTCTTTTCAGGAACTTTTCCTAGCAGTGGAGTGGAGGAGAATATTTGGATAAAGGAGTGAGAAAAGAGCTGTGTCTCTGGTGAATAGAATAGCAGAAAATATATTTTTTCCAGCTTAAAAAAGGGCATTTCCTGTGGGATAGYGCACTCCTGATGTCTCAGTGGCACCAGGCAGAGAAGGGACTTGAGGTCCCAGCTGTAATTCAAACTGGATAATTAAACACAYTGTTTGAGAGCTTTTGTGTGTAAGTTGTGACCATTTTAGGAAAAACCTGCAGGTGTTTTTGCATTCCCTTGGGAGCTTGGGTCTGTTAGGATCAGTTAGAGATTCCCTGAGCAAATCTATTGTGTTGGGAGCCTCTGGAGACCTGCAGAGACATTCAGCTTCCATTGTCTGGGGCAGGAGCAGTTTTATGTGCTCTCAAAAGGAATTTTCAGACTCAAACCTGATGAGTTTTTGTCTTCAATACTCAGTAGGTGAGGTCTGAGTATTGGTTTTGCACATTTTCTGTGAATGTGTATTTCCATGGGAGGATTTTTGCCTGCTCACCTTAAAGAGATTATACAGAGTTTGTCACTGTGGAAAATGTCTTGACAAACACAGACCTTGCTGGTAGTTCCCATGTTTTGGATGTTCTAAATGCTGGGGYAACACTTGAAAGAGAGCCCCAAATCAGAGTTTTGCATGCTTGGATCATTCTTGTATTGCAATAAGTGCCGGTTCTGCTTTTCTTGGAATGCTAAACTCTTTGTTTTCCTAAAAGAAACYATTTTTGTGATCCTTTGCAGGAGGAACCTGACCAAACTGTCCCTGATATTCAGCCACATGCTGGCAGAACTCAAAGGGATTTTCCCCAGTGGCCTCTTCCAGGGGGACACGTTCCGGATCACCAAGGCAGATGCTGCAGAATTTTGGAGAAAGGCTTTTGGTGAAAAGTAAGTTTCTAACTGTGCTTAAAAATAGAGGTGTGGGAGCAAATTGCACCCAGTGTTTTTTAAGAATTTTGTTTGGCCCTTCAGGAAGGGCTTTATCAGGTTAAAATAAATGATGGGAGAGACCTACTGGTCATTCCTATATTAAATTTCCCAGTTTTTGTCCTGTCTGGTTTTAAATGTGTCAAGTGATGAATCTTTCCCCAGCTTCCCCAGGAGACTCTTGTATTGTCACAGTGTTTTCCTTGATTATTCAGCTTAAATTTTCCTCTCCTTGATTTAATTCTTTAACTTTTAAGTAAGCTCTACAAGCTATGCAAAATAATCCTTTCTTCTTCCAAAGGTTACCATGCCCCCAACAMGGGTTGTTCTTTAGCTAAGCCATAATATTATATTCTTTTCATCTTCCCTCCAATTAGTGTTTCCAATCATTTACTCACCTCTCTTCCTCTCTGAATTTCTGTTTGCAAAATGGCTTTGCTAAGAGTGAAGGGYAAAGGGAAATGTAACAGTCTTTGTYTGCAGACTGCTGCAATGTCAGGTTTAATTTCTGTATCTAATGAAACACTGGCTAAATGAACCATGGAGGTGTTCACAGCAATGTTTGGGGATTAGAGTTAATGGATTGGGTACTGCTTTCAAACTGAGGGAGCTGAGGTACTTCACCTAAAGGGTTTAATTAGTAGCTGTCAGAACAAAAAGCCATAATATATTTACTCATGAATAGTGCAGTTGTCTGAAGTGAGGCATTTTCTTTCTCTGTTTCTATGCCACTTGATTAATTAAAAAAAGGAAAATATTCCTTTAAACAGGAGCCTGTGTTTTGGCTTCTGATTATCTTCCTTCTCCAGTTAATCCTTCTTTAGAGAGTTGTTTGCAGTTTTTTTTAAACCATCTAGACTTAACTTCTTCTCTGCCAGCTGCAACACTGTGGAATTATTATCAAGTGATGCTGTGGTAGGACTGCAGAAAGAGGGAAGAGAGAAACCAGAGGGGGGCTTCTAATTCCAAAATTTTGCATGTGCAGAGAAAATTGCCATAATTTCATTTGGCTGCTGATTTCCTGCAGTACCAAGAAATCTGTTTTTTTGTGTGACATGAATAAATCTCATGTGGCTGTTTTTGATTTTCCTCTATTATCACAACATGGATGCTGACACAGATAAGGTGTGGGTGTGTTCATGGTGGTGGTGCTCAGCCATTTGCCTTTCCCTGCTTTCCCCAGGACCATTGTTCCTTGGAAGAGTTTTCGCCAGGCCCTGCACGAGGTGCATCCCATCAGCTCTGGCCTGGAGGCCATGGCTCTCAAATCAACCATTGACCTGACCTGCAATGACTACATCTCAGTGTTTGAGTTTGACATCTTCACACGACTCTTCCAGGTGAGAACTGAGCAATGGGAATCACTTCAAGTGTTTTACTCTGCTTTATCCAGGCCAGTATTTTACACACATTATTTGTGCTGTGTGGGATTTGCTTCTCCTGCCCTCCATCCCTTAAAGAGTATTACTTAAGACCCCATKTTGCAGTAAATGTGAGTAATATTTCTGGCTGTAGAATTAAAAAAAATCCCTAAATATACACTGCAACTCCCAGGCACATTCAGCATCCTGCCATGAATCAGGTTTTCTCTTTCAAAGGTCACTTTGAGACTGAAGRTCTGACACAGCTTCTGCAAGCCAGGAAATGTGAAGCTTAGTTCATCACTCTGTCTTCCCTCATCCCTTTCTTTATTGTCAGATTTATTTTCCATGGAGGGGGGTTGTTCAGGATGGAGCTCAAGCATGGAAATTTGGGCTTCCTATCTTTTGAACTGCCCCAGCCAGGATGTTGTGAACATGTCTGTGTGTGTGAGAAATCTCTYTATCACTGGAGGGATATTAACAGGAGGTAAAATTCTTCCCCACAGTCTCTAATAGTGCTAAATTCAAAAACACAGCTTCTGATGGTACAATTGGGTATTTACAAGAACAATCACTTACTTCTTTGGCTCTGACTTGCCTTTTCCCATGTGATGGGGTGGGTTGTAATTAAGATATGTCTAGATGAAAAATTCCCATGTTTGGTGTTGCAATGTAGCTGATCTCATTCAGCACTTTTTCCAAGTGTTGTACATAAAGAACAAGTCAAGAGCTGCTGCAAATTCCAGGAGTTGCAGAGTTCTTAGGGAGTGCTYATACCTTCCTTTAGATGAGTTAAAAAACTTGGAAAAATCAGGTGAGATTTACACAGCCAAGCCTTTCTCAGGATTGAGAGATTTCAYATGGTTGTTATGACTTTTGGGGCATCATTTTAAACAATATTTGAGATGTGTGTGCTGGTTTCTTCATTCAGATCTGAGACCAGCCACAGTCCTTGCCACACCCTGGTGAGGTTGGGTTGGTGAGGAACAGTCACAAGTTACAGACAGTGAAACTGAGACACAGAGGGGAGGTCACTGTCCCCAGGCCATGCAGGAAGTCGGTGTTGGAGAGCAGAGCAGTCACGGTTCCTGGGCTCTGCATAATCTCATTAAACTCCTGCCTTTATCCCTGTCTGGGGAATGAGTCATTCTCTCTGCAGAAGCAGCACAATTGATGGCTATTCTTAAGCTGTGACCTCAGTGACTTCTCCTTTTGTATTTATTAAAGGAGTTTTGATTAAGGTCRGTCTTAGGTGATAATTTTATCCCCAACAAGCAACAAACTCAAATGCCAAGTGCTGCATGGGAATGAATGTTTTGCTTTCTCTACTGGATCTGTGGTGAAACAGAACCATGCTTCTCTAACTGCAGAACCCTTTGATGCAGGAATATTAACCCTTTCCAGAAGTGTGTGGTTAATTTGTTTCTCTGGTGCTTCCCCAGCCCTGGTCATCTTTGCTGAGGAACTGGAACAGCCTGGCAGTGACTCACCCTGGCTATATGGCATTCCTCACCTATGACGAGGTGAAGGCCAGACTGCAGAAATTCATTCACAAACCTGGCAGGTGAGAGAGAGCTCAGCCAGCAGGGAGGGTCTGCCTGCCACCACTGATTGCAGCAGGGCTGACAGATTGTCTGTGCTCCTTTCTGCAGCTTGTGTGGTCACTTCTGGGCTGCTTTGYAACATGGAAACCTCCTCTAGTCTGTTTGTTTGTTGGCTTTTTCCAAGTTGATTTGAAACAAATGGTTTTAAGGATGTTAACTTCTCTTACTCTGGATTCTGGGTTTAATTTCACCTGGAGGCCAGTTGGATTCTTTTCTCATTTTGTATCATATTGCAAAGTTCCCCTTTGAACTGCCTGGGCGTCAGTTGAGGAAAGCTGCTACAAATCATCAAGTTATTCCTACTAATTTTATTTGCTGTCTTGATATGGCCAGACAAAGGCTGCCTACTTGTCATTGAATGTTTTCAGTCTGTTCCAAGCTGAGGTTTCTTTTCCTTTGTGTGTTTTTAGTTACATTTTCCGKCTGAGCTGTACCCGCCTGGGTCAGTGGGCCATTGGCTACGTCACTGCAGATGGGAACATTCTCCAGACAATCCCCCACAACAAACCTCTTTTCCAAGCACTGATTGATGGCTTCAGGGAAGGCTTGTAAGTAACTTTATAAAAATTAGGACAACAAAGCAGTTAAAATTTGAATAACCCCATTGCTGTCAGTGGAATAAGTCATTGCTGAACTATTTTGGCACTCAGGAATTACTGACAGCTGTCTTTGCACTGCAGAGCTGTGCAGGAGCAGATGATAAATGTGCACCAGTGTTTCCCTTCTCATAAATCCCCTTTTTTTTTTTTTTTGTCAAACCCTTAATTTGAACCAATACTTTTAAGAATAACCTGTTTAATTTTGGTCCAATCATAAAATTCCTCCACAACATTAGAATTCAGAATACCTTGACCTCCCACCCCTTGCTTCTCACCTTCATTCTTTCTTCCCTTCCCACCTCCAAAAGAAACCTTAGATCTGTGGGTGTGTACATGTGTGTACAGGCACATACAGAGATATTTTTTCTCCCAACTTCTTCCAGTTATTTATTTCCTGATGGCCGGAATCAGAATCCTGACRTGACTGGCTTGTGTGAGCCCACACCTCAGGACCACATTAAAGTTACACAGGTGAGTAAAATATTCCATAAAATATTCCATTCCATCCAACTCTCTGCCTTTCTCCCTGATTTCCACCCTCCTTAGCTATTCACCCAGTTCTGTCACACTTGTTTTTAGTGCTGCAGTATTTTACAAAATTCAGAAATCTTTCTGTGATAGGGATGGGCAGATGAGATTGCAAAAACAGATTTTAAGGGTGTATTTTTAGAATGTTCTGCCAACATTGATGCTTTTGTGCCATTCAACATCAACATGTCTTGAACCCTGCTTTTCTTGGGATGCTTAAATGAAAATTATTGGATAATTTGAATTCCACTTTTTTCAGAGCTTGACAGATGCATCTAGCACATAAAATGATGGTGAAATCTTTGCATTTATGCTGTGATTTATGCTGGCTTTCCCTCAGGAACAATATGAGCTGTACTGTGAGATGGGCTCCACGTTCCAGCTGTGTAAAATCTGTGCTGAGAACGACAAGGACGTGAAGATTGAACCTTGTGGGCACCTGATGTGCACCTCCTGTCTCACAGCCTGGCAGGTGAGCCTTGGCCTCTTCTTTATCTGTCTCTTCTTTATCTCTCTGAGGGCAGCTGCTTGATCTTTTACAGGTATTCTSTTCTTTTGCAGATTCTTATACAGAATATCTTTTACAGATATTCTCTTCTCAGAACTGTTCAGGGGTGGACAGAACATAGCAGAAACATTGTCTTATAATATCACAGCATCAGAAGCTGTTTAGATGCCTGATCTCTTAATATGGAATAAGGAAAAAGTATGAATACTTCCTAAAGTGCTGTTTTTCTACTTCAAGGAGAAAATARTCCGTATTTCTAGCCCAGTTTGCCWTTGTGTTCCTCTCAGTTGAAAGCTCCCTGGCAAAAAGCAGGTTACAAGCCGATTGTTTYTGGAGCAGGTGATAACTGTGCCCCCCAGAGGCTGCTGTGACAGATCTCTTGTGTCCCCTGCAGGAATCTGAAGGCCAAGGCTGTCCCTTCTGCCGCTGTGAGATCAAAGGCACGGAGCCAATCGTGGTGGATCCCTTTGATCCCAGGGGAGGAGGAGGATTGTCCAGGCAAGGGGCAGAAGGAACCCCCTCWCCCAATTATGATGATGATGATGATGACAAAGCTGATGATTCCCTCTTCATGATGAAAGAACTCGCTGGTACCAAAGTAAGCTCATAAATGATCAATGATAAATGTGGCAGTGCCTTTTCTGCAGCAGTTTTCTCTTAGTGATTTGTGCCTGTGAGGTTTGTCAGACTGTGGAGCAGTAAACATCCTGGGGTTTAGGTCCAGTTTTGTGAGCTCATTTCACACTGCCAGTTTGGGATCACACTTTGAAGCCTTTGATCTTTTGTGTGTTGTCTTGGAGGAATCCCCAGAGGGGTGAAAAAGCTGGCCTGGCCTGTTGGAATGGAAGCTCTGGGTTTGGAACACTCCTCTGTGTGTTAGATTTTGATTTTCTAGCCAGAATTCACCCAGATCAGCAGAAATTCATCCTTTTTTCCCCAGTGATGGATACAGCCTTCTCAAGGTCCTGATAAATAACAGGCTAGAGGGCAGGCTGTTCTGCTGAGGAACTCAATTTGGCTGTCATCTTTTTATATGGTGGCTGATAAATCTGTCTAATAAAGGTGTGATAACTCTGCTTCCCTCCAGGASCTGTGTGTGGATTCTTTGTGGAACCCTGCATGGCTTTTTCATTCCATTTTCATTTCTCATTTCAAAATCTGATTGCTGCTCTTGTCTTTTTTTTTACTGCATAGGGAAGTGGGTTTGAATTTGGTTAATTTTTAATAGCTGAATCAACTAAAATAAGCTGCATTTCCTAGTCAGAAAAAATCTTCACCTCTGGTTTACCTGGAGTCTTATTTCCCTTTATCTTTCATCCTGMGAAATATGTACTAATCTGTAAACACTATTCCTGGAGGGCTTMTTTTTACATATTTTGGGGAAGCAAAGCAATTTTCTTGGTGTGACATCCTGTCAATGTTGGAATTTTGTTGGCTTCATTGAGCTCAAACATACGTGAAGCCTTTCAAAATTCAACAGCACTAACTTTGATTGTAAAAAAAGAGAAAATAAAGAGAATAGCAGGCGCTATGGTGCTTTGTTAAGTGAAAAGCCAGCTTTCCAGAGACAAAAATGGAGGGTTTGGTGCACACCAGTGCTCTGTAGTGAAAGCAGTTTGCACAGGGACAAGAGGCTTTGCAGCAGATCGTGCCCTCTGGTGTTGAAAAGCAGCTTGTCCCTGCTCTGCCTCACATTTCTGGAGGGCAGTTGTACTACAGAGCGAGTTGGTAGCTGGAGAGCGCGCTCTCCCAGAGACAGGCGATTCCTGGGCTGAGCCCCTGTGCCGACTGTGCCATTTCTCCTCTCTCAGCGTGAGCGCCCTCCTCGCGTTCTCAGTGGCTTTCCTCAGGCCGCCCTGCCCCGTGCCGCCCCGGCTGGACCTGCTGCAGCAGCGAGTGGCCAACCCCCCGGGCTGCCCCAGCCCTGGCACCACTTCCAAGTCAGACACACCTCTTCTGTCCCCTTCCAGTGGGATTTGAGTGGGGAGAGCAATTCTGCAAGGTCAGACACACCTCTTCCTGTCCCCTCAGTGGGATTTGAGTGGGGCAGAGCAATCTGAGGACTCCATGTTCTCTCTGACATCCCAAGTACTTTCTTCTTTTTCTATCCGCGCATCCTGAGTACCACTTATTATTACTGCTATCACATTCTCTGGTTTCAGCCTCAATCCCTGCTCCCTGCACCCTTTGGATTTTCCTCATATTTTGTTCTAGCTGATACAGAAGGTATCGTATTTCTCTCCCCCAACTTTTCTGCACTCATTTTTCCATCAAGCGTTTTTTGCATAGAAAGTGAAGGAAAGAATTCAGTGTGTGTGGCTGGGAGAAATGAACTGGCTTTCTGATTGATCAGCAGAAGGCAGGAGGATGATTTTGTTGGCGTTAAGTTAATGGTTCTTGAGATGCAGCAGCAGTTKTTCATCTGGTTCAGATGAAATAATGAAATTAGGGAAGTTCAGGCAGAAGAAAATACCTATTTCTGTGAATACTCATCACTGACTGATGAATGTTAACTTGTACAAGTAACCCACAATTGAATCATTTTTTAAAATAATGGGGAGGTTCTGTTTGGATTCCAATCCAAGGCTGCTGTAAGCTCATGTTTTCCCTCAAGAAGGGGAATCTGGGTGTAGCTATGGGACATGAAAGAACATAACCACACACTGCTGTTCTCAAGGTGAAGAAGAAAGGGAAGTTTATTTTTTGACTCCAACATTGATAGTTTTCTAAGAGTGCCAGTGGATTGGAGGGTGACAGTGCTACCTCTCCAATGACACTGGACAAACCAACAGTCCATCAAATTTCTCTTCTTTCATAAAGGAATGCAAAACAATGAGTTATTTACAAAAAGTGTGTGAGAAAATTTGCTACAAGAATGTCAACATCAGAAAGCTTAGAAAATCTTAAAAGCCAGGACAACAATCTGGGGTGTTCAGAGCCTGGCTGGAGCACACGTAGTTCCRGTGTTATCTCCTCAAGCTTGTGCAGAAGGTGCGGAGACGTCTCCACATTCTTGGAGATGATGTCCTAATATCAACAGATAAACCCACCCCKAAACTCTCCCTCCTGTTTATCTCTTCTGCCTGGGCTGTCTGTTCTAAGCACTATTTCTCTCCCTCCTCCTCCCAGGCTGCTCCAGGTGCTCTGCACAAGGACAAACCTCTGCCGATCCCCCCCACGCTCCGGGACCTGCCCCCGCCGCCACCCCCGGACCGCCCGCACCCCCTGGGCCCCGAGAGCCGCCCGCAGCGCCGGCCCCTGCCCTGCACCCCTGGCGACAGGGACAAGCCACCCCCGCTGCCCTCCAACCGCCAGGGTGAGCCCTGGCCAGGCAGGCCCATGCCCAAAGCCCCGGCAGAGCCCTGGGCCGGCAGGGAGCTGTCCAACCGGCACTCGCTGCCCTTCTCYCTGCCCTCGCAGCTGGAGGCCAGGGCGCTCGGCAGCACGCTCAGCCTGGACAGCCCRGCGGTGAGTAGCTCTGGAGGTGAGCTGGGAGAGGTAATCTGGAGAAAAGGCAGCTTCTCCTCATGCTGAGGAGTGGGATTTTGTCATGGGAGAGATGGAAAGAAATTGGTGTGTTCCAGGAGAGGGAGATGCTTTCGTTCCTTTTGGGAACAAAGTTGAAATCCCAATTGCCTGATTGTGGTGTTCACATGCCCTCTGAATGTGCTCTTGGCAGCACGCTCAGCCTGGACAGCCCCGCGGTGAGTAGCTCTGGAGGGAACCTGGGAGAGGTAATCTGGGAGAAAAGGCACCTCTCCTAATGCTGAGGAGTGGGATTTTGTCATGGGAGAGATGGAAAGAAATTGGTGTGTTCTAAGCAAAGGAGATGCTTTTATTCCTTTTGGGAACAAAGTTGAAATCCCAATTGCCTGATTATTSTTCACCTTTCAGTGCTGAGTAGCTGAGAATGTTTCTGTGACAGTGTTCACAGGGATCCGAGGATGAGGGAAGAGATGAGGATCTGACTCCATGTTTCAGAAGGTTTCATTTATTATTTTTAGCCAGATTTTCTAAGAAAATGGCACGTGCACGGTTTTTATCTTGTCTCCAATTGTGTATGTTTGTCTGCATCCTTTTCCTCTTGGCTCCCATTTTGGCCTGTTTCAGCTGAATTTGCCAAGGCCCTTGGAACCTCAAAARGTGAAGTTCTTCCTGCAGGAAAGCCCCTGCAGTGTCCTCCCTGAGGGAAAGCTGTCAGAGAATTCCTAGATTTCTGAGYTGTCAGTAAATTCTGTGGAAGAAATGAGGATGCTTCATTCCCACAGAGGCTGTTGAAGGAGTGGCTTTGCAGCTATACTGGGCCATGCATTGTTTCTGATTCCTGGTTTGGAATTTTGTCTTCCAGAGCTCCAACAGTGGTCCAGCAGCAACCTCAGAGTGTGAACACCCCAAAATCAAACCCTCCTCATCTGCAAATGCCATCTACTCCTTAGCTGCCAGGTCTGTTGGGATTTTTTCTGCCTTACAGAGGGGGAGTTGCAGGGTGCTGGTGCCAGGAACAGAACTGGCACAACTCTTTCAGTCTTAGTTTTAAACTCTGACAGATTCAAAACACAATTTAGAGAAAGGAGCTGAAATCAAAGAGCTGTGGGGAGTGGTGGGAGTTCCCCTGGGCTGTGGCAGTTGCCATCAGCTCTTTAGTAAATTCACTTTMGAGTGGGGCTTTGTGTGATATAAATGTGCATGATATTGTCACTTCCTTTTGCATCATGACCTTGGGGGCTGCATCCTGAAAACCAAATTGTTTCTTTAGACAGACTTGCTGTGAGGTGACTGTGGATTTTAAAGGGCACCTTGGTATTAATTAGATTTGGTGTAAATGTTTTKTATCTTGTTTGTCCTGCCTCCAGACCACTGCCTGTACCAAAACTGCCTCCTGGGGAGCAGTCTGAGAGCGATGAGGACACTGAATACATGTCACCATCCTCTCTGCCTGTGGTGCCTCCAGGTCCTGCTGTGCAAAAACCAGAGCTCAAAATGCCTTTGGAAATGAGTCAGAGTTTACGGTGAGATTCTGGCTGGTTCTGCACTTCCTCCTCCCAGCTCTGGGGCAGCACATTTGGGACATCAGGGTGGGAATTTTGCTTGCTCAGATTTCTGAATTCCCCCAGTGATATTCACCAGATCTMGACTAAAATAGCAATAAAGGAAATGTGACCACTGCTCTTTGCAGAGTCCTTGTACAGTATTAAAGGACTCAGATATCCCCTTCCTTCCCACTCTCTCTGCCAAGAACCTTTTGAGAGCAGAAATTCAAAACTCTTCCTAAAATGTAATTTTATTGAAATTRAAAACTCCTACTAAAATGTAATTTTCAGTGGTATCAGTTTTGGTGATATCATTTTAACTCTTTTAAGCTGAGGTACTCTACTGCAATAAACATTAATAGAGCATTTTCTAGAACAAATATTTCACAGAGCAGTGGTGGTTTCACCTTGAAACAAGAAGCTGTGCACAAACTCTGTCACAGAGACAGGGTGGAGGTGGTGGCCTCTGTCACCTGTGTGATGGGGAATGTCTTCTCTCCCTCAGAGTTTTGGACTGTGACCAGCAGCCCGAGGGCTCCATGTATGAAGCAATGTACAACATTCACTCCCAAGCAGCATCCTCTGCTTTCGAGGCTGTCAACACTTCTGGTGAGTGGGTGTGCTAAAGAACAGCTGAGGAACTGGCCTACAATGAATTGCTCCCAGTGGAACAACATTTTAGGCTGAATTAAAGGAATTACATTTGGTTTTGTTGTTAAAATAGCTGGGATGTATGTGGAAATATGAGTCTGTGCATGCACACTGAATCTATCAAGTTATTTTTAAACCTATCACGAATCACAGAGTCACAGAATCACTAAGATTGCAGAATCACAGAATCACAGAATCACGAATTACAGAATTACAGAACAGAATCACAGAGTCACGAATCACTGAATTGCAGAATCACAGAATCACAGAATTACAGAATTACAGAATCAGAATCACAGAGTCACAGAATCACTGAAGTGCAGAATCACAGATCACAGGCATTTACAGAATTACAGAATCAGAATCACAGAGTCACGGAGTCACAGAATCACTGAATCACAGAATTACAGAAACAGAATTACAGAATTACAGAATCAGGAATCACAGAATCACAGAGTCACAGAATCACAGAATCACAGAATACAGAATCAGAATCACAGAGTCACAGAGACACAGAATCACAGAATATTGAGGTTGGAAGAGACCTCTAAGATCATCGAGTCCAACCTGTGCCCTGACACCTCAACACAGACTGAGCACCAAGTGCCATGTCCAGTCTTTTTTTAAACACATCCAGAGATGGTGTATCCACCACCTCCCTAGGAAGAGCATTCCAGTTCTTTAATTTTTCCTTTCTGGAAAGAGCTGCCATTAATTGTGAGGTTTTAACAGCAAAACTTTAGTTCTGTGTCGTGTCAGTGTTWGGAAAATGGYGGAGTGGAGTCTGCCTTGAGAGYCAGCTCAGCCCCAGAGCTCAGAACGTGCCTCCTCTTGCAGATGAAGGGAACCTGGCAGCAGCCAGTGCCAGCAATGGCCCTGAGGAGTCAGAGAATGAAGAGGATGGCTACGATGTCCCCAAGGCGCCGCTGCCCGTGGCCGTCGCTCGCCGCACACTGTCTGATATCTCCAATGCCACTCCTGCCTTCAGCCGKATGTCCTTGGAAAACGACCCTGGCACAGGTCAGAGAGCTCTCCTCCCTCTTCTTGCTGCTGCTGCCTGGCTCTGCATCTTTGAAACTTGTGTCGCTCGCTGAAGGTTTTGGATGTAAGGTGTAAAATCYGGTTTATGAGGCAGAATTGGTTCTTAGGTATTTTGTTTGATTTATTTTAGCTTTTGTTCGATTTATAGCTTGGAATGTGCTGCCTTGGTCATTTAATCCCCAAGCTTGCKAATCACACTGAAATCTCAGTTAGGAAAAGGTTCTTTCAGCTTAAAGTATATTCCTTAAACCACTGTTTCCTGCAGAGCATAGACTATTTTTGTACCATGGTGTACCGGGGTGTCAGACAGGATTTCCCATCCCTGGAAGTGCTCAAAGCCAGTTGGATTTGGGGTTGGAGCACCCTGAGATAGTGYAAGYTGTCCCTGCCCYTGGCAGGGGGTGGAAGGACKTTTGAGGTCCCTTCCAACCCAGACCATTCAGGGATTGTGTTCCTGTGCCAAGTGGAAGATGCAGGGTTAGCCTGGCAGGGTTTGTGGCACTACCAGTGCCTGCAGATGGCACAAGAGTTCTGCACACAGCTCCTGATGCTCTGAGCTCCTCTGAGCAGGGACCAGTGGCTCAGCAAGGTCAGCTTTTTGTCCCTGGGGAATAGAGGACATGCTGTCCTTCTGGCTGCAAGGCACATTCTCTGAGGGAAAAACTAAAGCCTCGTGTCTCCAAGAGCCTTTCTGAATAGTGATTGACTTATTTCCTGCTCAGCAGCTCTTAAGGAAGCTCTGAAACTCTTCTTGTTGGGGGTTTTCAGTCTGAATGTGCTGGTGATTTGCCAAGGAGGAGGAATGAGTTTCTTGTTCCTTCTGGAAGCAGAACCTCCTGTACCCAGAACCCCTTCCCCCAGTGAGTCTTCTCTTTTCCCACTTCACCATTCCACTTCCCTGACCTTCTTTAGCACAGAGAAGAGTTTCCTAGTGCAGAAAAGTTCATTATTTTTGCCCCACCTCCCTTTTTCACTTTTTAAATCTGTCTCTGTGTCTGTAGAATTTGGCTGAAACYAATAAAAAAGAAACAGAGCGAGTCCCACCCCCCTCCCAGATGAAGTASTGAGTTTAATCATTGACACTCTGTTTCTACAGCCCTGAAATAACACTGCTGRTGTCCTGCTTTAGGGCTAGGAAAATGGAAAATGTGGAAAATGCTGATTGTTACTGCTGTGGGAAGCAAGGCACTGGTGCAGGCAAGCCTGACTGCTGTGGGATTCATCTTGGCAGCTTWATGCTCTCAGGAGCTGGACCCTGCAGTTTTAATTAATGATTTACCAAAATAACTGTCTTAGCAGTTGTCCTTTCAGACTGACCCATGGTCTCTGAAACTTGATCCAGCTCAAGCTGAAACAGCAATTCCAGAAYGCAGTCTGGGGCAGAGGAGGGGGCAGACCTTCTTCTCACATGTACAAAAAGCTTTTTATGTGTGAGAAACTTCAATTCTGAAGATGAGGGAGCTGGACTGAGCTGTGGTTGGTGAGGAAGCTTCAGGGAATCTGGTTCCTGAAGAGCCTTCTCTGTCTCAGAGCTTTTGGGGCAAGTTTTTCAGAAAGGCCCCACAATGCTGCTGCTCTGAGCAAGCWGCAGTGCTCACTCTTAGAAAGGAATTGTGTGGACGTGATTTGTCTGTTGTACTCCAGTTCTCTGCCAGAAAACTTTGTGCAGTGCCCTGAGGACTTTTTCCAGGAGACAAATAAATCTTTCTTTAAGGTGATGTCAAACATCCGTGTAGAAAAGTTTCCTGTGATTGGCAAAAATGCTTTCTGCAATGATGCAGGAGGTTAAAACTCAGAAATAGTCAGATGCTGGATGAACATCAGCATCTTAAACAATGTGTTTTTTCCTTGGAGAGTTTGGTGACTTGTTTGGTTTATTGGCTGTTATTTCCTCTTCCCAGCAGTGCATGATGTGGCTGCAGGGCAGTGTCACATCAGAATGACTCAGGGAAAAGCAGAACAGGCTGGGTTTTATTGATCTGCCATTAGGCAGGGAGGGCTTCAGCAGAGGAAGAGGAGAACATAATTCAGTTGCTGACCCTTCAGCATAATTCAGTTGCTGAAGCAATTGTGGTGGCTGAGCTGGGACTGAGTTTGGGCACACAGAGATGAGGGAGCAGCTTCTGGACAGTTAAACCAGGGGGTTCTGTCTGATTCTGGAAGGAAATGGGATGTCTGGTGCATGGAATATTCACTGTGTCATTTTTTCTGATTCTYAGGCTGATGTCTGAGCTCTGCTTACACACATAGATCCTATGCCATTTTTTAATGTGGTTTTATCTTACTAAATGAGCCTGATGAGCCTTGCTAATTAAGAAAAACCTCCCCAGCTGTTTTTGCACCCAGGTGGGGAAGCTGAGCAGCTTGGGAAGGAGGATAAAAGGGCTGGAGAAAGCAGCAGAGCTCAGTGACAGCTTTTTGAAGTGCCATTTATCTCRCTGCTGTCATCTCAGCTTCGTTCCAAACAAACTTTCCACATCTTTCCGTTGAAGTGATGCACTTGTTTCTCCTCCCAGGTTTTTCCGACGGCTCCCAGGTCCCCGAGCGGCCGCCGAAGCCGCTGCCCCGGCGGATAAACTCGGAGCGCAAAGCCGGGAGCTGCCAGGCGGGAGGAGCCAGCAGCGGGGCCAGCTCCTCCCTGCACCTCTCCAGCGAGATCGAGAACCTCATGAGCCAAGGCTACTCATATCAGGACATTCAGAAAGCTCTGGTCATTGCACATAACAATATTGAGATGGCCAAGAATATTCTGCGGGAGTTCGTGTCCATCTCGTCCCCGGCGCACGTGGCCACATAGCACACGGGCACCTCCACACCTGAGCTGCTGCGGACCAACTGCCTGGGCAGCTGCTGCCCAGCTGTGCACCAAAGGGGAAGGGGGTTCCTTTAGAGACTTCGTGCTGAGGTCAGTCCTGCCTCTTGAAGAGAATCAGTTATCAGGTTTTCGTGGTTCCAGATTTCAAAGCAGTGCGATGGAGCGGAGRGGAGCGGTGTTTTATACAGTGTGTGTCTTGGAGTCCTTTACCCCTACCTCTTGTCTGAGAGAACAGATTTATTTCCAGGGTGTTGGTAGAGAAAGGTATTGCGACAAGGGATCCCCGAGCCGATGCCCTGGAGGCTGGGGGCAGTTGTTTRGTGCTGTGAATTTTAAGTGGATGCTCAGAGAAACAAAGTCTCGAGGTCGGTGTGGTGTGTCCTGTGGTTCATGGTACTAGGTTTGGATCTGTTCGCTGCTGTGTGTCTGGCTCAGGCTTTTTAYAGAAGCTGGGAGGTCACTTTCTGCTGGGAATTTATAGGAGACCTTGGAAGGATCCTTTGATTGCTTCCTGTTGGCCGTGGTGTGTCCCTCTTGCCTATAATAATAGCAGTTATTGCRTCTGATTCCAGTCCTCCCTTGCTGCCTGGAGACAGCAGGATGAATTTCTGTCAGGGATTTTGATCCTGGCAGTTGGATTTCTCTTATGTGTGTGTGTGCTCTTGCACTGGCAGCACCAGATTGTAGCAGCTGGAGGAGCTTGGCYTGGTTTTGAGGGGTGGGAGAGGGTGCAAAGAATTTGAGCAAGAGCAAAGAACTGAGGCTGCTGCTTCTCCTCTCTTAGCCTTGAGCATTTTGTGCTTCAGTGCTCAGATTTGATTTGTGGCCCTGCTGGGCTGGAGCAGCCGTCACTGGACACTCCCATTGCTCTTCCCTAGGAATGTTGCACCTGGTAAATAGGATGTTTTATTTATCTTCATTGCATGGTGGCTGTTGCAGACTAGTGGCCTTCACACACATTCCTCCAGAGAGCTTTTGCAGGAGCCATCGTCGTGCCAGGGTGTTTTGTGGAATTGGTAGATGCAGCTGATGTGTTTGTTGGAATTTCACCTGCTTTGCAGTCCCAGAAGTGCAGCAGTTCTCTGCATGGCTGTCCAAACAACATGGGGGCTCTCCTTTCCTTTTCCATTTCTCTAAGGTATTGCCAGGTCTGGTGTTAAACCAGACCTGAGGGAAAAAATTCTGTATTTGTGAAGTGATCACGTGGTTTTAAAGGTCAGAACTCAGCTGTTGCATTGGAAAAACCTGACTTGCCTYCTCAGCTACTTAACTCTGTTCATATTAGAGGAGTGGATGGTTCCTTTGGAGAAGATTTAGATCCAGGAGGCACAGACAGATCACAGCCTGTCAGCCTGAGAGGCTCTTGGCCTTTGGAGCATGTCCAGCATTATTTGCATCTCCCTGAGGTCAGCAGAGGTCACTGGGCTAAGGGCTGCAGCTTGGAGTATTGCTGGAGTGCTTCTGGCACTCGGGTGCAGTCTGGCCTTTTGAGGAATCCAGGGGCTGGGCCAGATGGCTGCAGTGGCAGAGAGGCCTTCAGGAGTGTTAGCAGAGCAGAAAGTGGATTTGAATTCAAGTTGAGGTTTCTCTCTAGACCTAAAGCTTTCTGAGTTGCTGCAGTGGCTTCCAGGCAGGCTGAAGTGTCTCTCTTTACTCCTCTCCTCTSTGTAGTGGAGAAAACACTCAGACAGCTTGGGGAGATCTCCTGCCACGCTCCCTGACCCCAGCCTTGGCTGGTTTGGGGTCAGGGCTGGCATTTGCCAGGTCTGGCAGTGGGCAGYGTGCTCTGCAGGGCACAGGGCTTGGGCACAGCCCTGGGCTCAGTGCCTGGGGGAAGAAGGAGGGGAGGAAGAGCTGCTCTTCCTCCTGTGCCCCCAGTGCAGCTGCCAGGGGTGCCAGCCCTGCTCCCTGTGGGATGTGTGGGAGCCTCTGCAGGAGCAGGGCCAGCACTGGTGCTGCTGAGGCAGGAGCAGGGGGCAGCTGTGGCTGTTGTGTCACACTGGGCAGCCTGAGCAGCCAAACAGTCCCTTGTCCTGCAGATCCAGGTGCAAACCCTTTAGTGAGGGGTTTATTTCCCTCTTTTCCACACTCCCACTGGGTTCTGTGTTGGTTTGGAGCCGTTTGCTGTCTGTCCTGCTGTGTGAGCTCAGTGTGACTCCTGCCGTGGCTGAGCCAGGCTGACCCAGCCAGCTCCAAAGCCTTAACTCTTGTCCTGCCCAGTGTGTGTGGCACCAGTGATGCCCTGTCCCCTCCGAGCCCCTCAGGGCAGGCTGGCTGTAATTTCCATGAAATCCTGCTTGGCAGAGCTGTTCCAGGCCTGCCTTTGGGGTCTTTGTGCCAAGAGATGTTCCTGTGGGTGTTGTTCTGGGTATTAGAGATTAGAGAGAGCAATCTTTGTGGCATGTAGTGCTGATTTCTCTGCATGTGTCRTTTCTGTGCACTTGTTTATGTCTCAAACTGATTTAAGAAACTTAAGTCTTGCCTTTTCTTCCTTAGACACGTTAAGAATTTGCTGATTCCACTGAGGGCAGCAGAGTSCTGGCCATGCCTTGTGGCTGTGCTCTGCCAGCTCAATCCAGGCCCTGCCCAGTGGATTTTTCTTGTTCTTTCTAAGCCCAAGATTGATTGCTCTTCTTTCCTTTCACCTCCCTCTTCTTTATTCTTAAGAAAATRACCTTTCTGATGCTACTTTAAAAAGGAAAAACAACCCAAATGTCTAGTGCCTTTCTTAAGGGGATGCTGCGTGGCCAGGCTGGATCTGAGAATCCKCCCCTGTGGGGAAATGAGCAGAGCTGGACAAGCAGCACCAAACTGCTTTGGGAAGGGTGCAAAGGAGGAGCAGGAGAGATGGGCAATGCTCCCTTGGACTCTGACACTGTGTTTTGTAGCATTTCAGCCGTGGAGCTTCCGTGTCTGGACTGGTGCTGTGCCGAGCTCGGGGCCAAGTCAGGAGCGTGGGATGGGGTTAAATGTGCTGGGGGTGTCCTGCAGCTGTCCCCAAAAGGAGCAGGAAACACTCCCAAAGGATGGGGAAACACTCTCAAAGGAGCAGGAAACACTCCAAAGGACTGGGAAACACTCTCAAGATAAGGAGGGGGAAACTCTCCCAAAAAGAGTGGGGAACACTCTCAAAGGAGTGGGAACACTCTCAAAGGAGGTGGGATCACTCCCAAAGGAGTGGGAACACTCTCAAAGGAGTGGGGATCACTCCCAAAGAGTGGGGAACACTCCCAAAAAGAGTGGGAAACACTCTCAAAGGAGTGGAGAACATTCCCAAAAAGAGTGGGAAACACTCTCAAAGGAGTGGAGAACATTCTCCAAAAGGAGCAGAGAACACTCCCAAAAGGAGTGGGAACTCTCCCAAGAGGAGGGGAAACTCTCCCAAAAGGAGTGGAAACTCTCCCAAAGGGAGGCGGGAACTCTCCCAAAAGGAGTGGGATCACTCCCAAGAGGAGGGGGAAACTCTCCCAAAAGGAGCAGAGAACTCTCCCAAAAAGAATGGGGATCACCCCCAAAAGGAGTGGGGATCACTCTCAAAGAGTGGGATCACTCGCAGGAGCTGTGGGAAGCAGGAGGTGCCCCCTGAGCAGATCCAGGTGATTTCCTGGATCCAGAGCCGAGCAGGAATCCCAAATTTTCCCCTTTTTTTGTGCATGTCCTCAACCCCAGCCCTCCCCAGGGCCCAGCACGTGGCTCCTGCACCAGACTGGTGACYTTTCTGTAGCTCATCCTGAGGCAGGCTCCTTGCTGTAAATGTGGTTTGATTGGTTGGTTTGTTGGGTTTTTGTTCGTTTTATTTTTTTTTTTCAGTTGAGCAAGAAAAAATGCAACTCCCAGGGCACCTTCTCAGAGGTGCCACTTTAAAGATTAGTGGGGAATAAGGACATTTATTTTTAAAGTTCCTCCTAGAAATCTTTTTTGTTTGAAATTCCCAGTGGAGGAAGAACTGCTGTTACTGTTGTTCTTTCTCACGGATGACAAATACCAATTTGTAAAATATCAGTGTTAAAAAATGTTGAGATTTTCACGAGATATTTTAAAAAAAAAAGTATAATAGTGTCATTAATATAAAATTATAATAGCAGTATTTAATCCTTTCAGATCTGTAAAGAATAAGGAAAAACAGAAGGTAAATATTCTTACAGAGAGTAGCTGAGCTTTAAGGTTCACTTGGTTTAAAGTCCTCATTTTGTTTGCAGATGCATTGTTAATGTTTAGAGGTTATACTAATGTTATTTATTAATTGTTTCCATCCTTGTATGCTGCCCACTAAGAGCTTCTTTGTTTGGGATTTCATTCACCTGTGTCAGTAAGAAAGAAAACAAAACAAAGTTTTATTTTTAAATAAAATTTCCTTTGTTGTAGCAGATGGTGTGTGTGTGTTGTGGTGCTTCTGTAAGTGCTGGGAAAAGAAAATTCTAGGATTTCAATCTCCTGGATCCTTTGCAGACTGACTTTGGAGTTATTTTYTAATTATCACCACAATTCAAATTTATATTCTGGCCACTGACAGAGGCCAGGAAAGATTTATATAAAGATTATAGTAATTAAYCATATTCTGAGAGAATCAATGAATAAAGGCTCTAAAGCATCAGGACCAAGAAGAACATGAAGTTACCACTCAGGAAAAGAATCCAAGGGAATATTCTGCAGACTTTTAAAGTTATTGCATGGAAATTATTGAAATAAATAAATAAATTGATATCTCACACAAGTCTAGAATTGATATCTCACACAAGTCTAGAATTGATATACATGTATATGAATTACAATTCTAGACTAGAGTTATTAGAATGTGTTATTAATAAAAATAGGAAAGTAATTCTATATATTTGAATCCATTCATTGAATACTCCTTGGTATCTATTCATATATATCAATATATTAATATTTTACATATAAAATAGATATAATACATCCATGTTCTGCCACACTCCAACATTCCAGAGCCAGGAGGGGCCCAGAAATGGAACCAACAGGGACACCCTGGTGCAGGGGACACCAGCTGGGGACAAAGGGGGACAAGAGCCAGGAGGGGCCCAGAAATGGAACCAACAGGGACACCCTGGTGCAGGGGACACCAGCTGGGGACAAAGGGGGACACTCAGGTCACAGGGGAGCCACACAGGGGTCAGGGAGGGTGGCTGGGGACATGGGGCACAACTGAACTGGGAAAAAAACCTCTCACAGGAGCCCCTGAGGGGTGAAATGAGGGCAGTTGGGGTGAAATGAAGATTTGGGGTTACCTGAGGTCATTTGGGGTCCTCATCGGGGTTACTTGAGGTCATTGGGGTCGTCCGAGGTCATTTGAGGTCCTCATCGGGGTTACTTTAGGTCATTGGGGTCAATCGAGGTCATATTCGGGGTTACTTGAGGTCATAGGGGTCATTTGAGGTCACAGGGGTTACTTTAGGTCATTTGAGAATTTTTTGGTTTTCCAGGGGTTACTTTAGGTCATTTCAGACCCTGCTCGGGGTTACTTGAGGTCACAGGGGTCATTTGAGGTCCTGTTTGGGGTTACTTTAGGTCATAGGGGTTACTTTAGGTCATTTGAGTCCCCAATAATTAATCAAGGGCTCAGATGAGGACACAGCAATTAATTCCTGTGAGCTGGGGCCAAAGGAGAAGGGACACTTTGGTGTCACCCAGCATCTGCCCTCTGTCCTCTCAGGGTAGTGACAGGGGGTGGTTATTAGCTTCATTCATATTTTTTATTAATTAGTAGTGTTAGTTTATTAGTGTTTATTATCATCTCCTGTCTGTATTAACATCTACAGTATTGGTATCAGCTATTAATTAAATGATCAATAAAATCTAATAGTAAATTTTATTTACAAGKTTATTTTTTAAGATCCAGTGGTATAATCACCTATTGCAGCCTAAAACTAGGATTATGTAATTTTTAAATTTTTATTTTATTTTTTATTATTTTATTTTATTTCATTATTTTTTATTTTTATTATTATATCTATTTTATTTTATTATTATATTTTATTATAAATATAAATATATTTTAAATTATTATTAGAATGGACATAATTATTAGCATTTATAGTAATTAGTGTATTATTGGCAGCCACAGGGGCATAAATGGATCCTGTTGGAACTTCCATGGGATTATGGAATGCCCTTCCCACCCTCCTGTCCGTGGGAACAAACTCCACCACTCAGCTTTGAATCCGTACTTTATTTTCACATATATAAAAAAAAAAAACCTTGCAAGTATCGGACAACCAAAAAAAAAAAAAAAAAAAGAGAAATAAAGAAATAAAACTCCTGGAAATGTACACACAATCCAACAAAAATATATATAAACCAAAGCTTTTGCTCGGACACCACGTGTAGCAGGCGGGGACAGGTCCCCTCTGTCAGCCGGGGGACGAAGCCTTGTGGCCAGCAGAGCTCAGGAGGGCACTGAGGGGCAGGAGGGGCTGAGCCCTCGGGGATGAGGCAGGGGAGGCTGGCACAGAAGCTCATGGAAGGTTCTTGCCCTTCTCCTCTCCTCCCCGTGGGAGGCAGCGAAGCACAGAGAGGAGTTTGACCTGGGGCTGGCAATGGCTGAGCACAAAGAAACCCTGAGACGTCGCTGACTGGCCCTGTCCAATATTGAATTGAAACCTGTGGGAGCTCTGGGTGCTGCTGTTGCAGCGTCCCTACAATGAACCAAATTCAGAGGGGGGAGAGAGCCCTGCCCTCGGGTCAGCACAGCTCCAAACCAGACACCCCCAAATCTTTCTGGAGGTTGGCACCCCTTCCTTGCTCTGCCAGGTCTTCTCCTCCTGTAGGATCACAGCACTGCTGGGATAAACTGACCCAGGAARGCTTCAAAGACAAAGCCAAGCACTCAAACCCTCTCAGAGCTGCAAACACCTCTCTAACACACCCCACTTCCCCTCCTCTCTCCTCCCACCTGCACCCACTACAGCCAAGGTGCCTCAGACATCCCAAAAAGTGAATTCCACCAGCCTCTCTGAGCAAGGTCAGGGTAAAAAGAATGTGTCAAAACCTTCCCACAACATGTACAGAACAGATTACCTGAAAGAGCCTCAAATCCTTCCACCAAGTAGGGATTAATGGGACATAATACTTCCTAATATTGCTGTGGCTTCTCTGGAGTAGTAAAGCGAGTCCAGCTTTGCTGCTAAGGCAACACCTGCGAGCCCAGGGCTGAGGTAGAGGCCAGGTGGGTCAGGGAGGTGTCCCCAGCACGGTGACACCCGGCTGGTCTCTGGCCYTGCTCCCCAGGGGCTGGAGCAGGGGTGGGAGAAGGCAATCCAAGAGCAGGAAAGGTTTGAAGGAAGAAAAGCACTTAGGAGGTTTCCTCTCTAGTTTCTCAGATCGATGTATTTCTCGCTCTTCATTTTGCCAGAAGAGAAAGGGAGAGGGGAAAACACAAGGTTAGGGAGGAACACAAAGCCAAGCCTCTGCTGCAGGGGGACAGTGACACACACAGGGGGGTGGGGACAGCTGGGGCACCCCAGGGTGGCACCCAGCCCGAGGGGAGGGGAGTGTGAGCAGTGCAGAGCCAGGCAGGAGCTCTCTCCTGACCCGAGGCAATAAAGCCACAGTGGGTCAGGGGCTGCATCTTGTGGCTGGCATGGACAGTGGTGCCCAGCAGTGACACTGAAAACTGCTCCATCCCAGGTGAGGGGCACACACATGTCCCAAAAGACTCATCCCAAGATCTCTGGCTCAGAGGAATCATTCCTGCAGCCTCTGCTCTGACTTCTGACCAGACATCTTTCCATTTTAGCTCCTTCTCCCCTGGGCAGCCTGGCTGCTGCTCCACGGAGGGGGCAGAGCCCAGCAGGGCACTGCACGAGCAGAGCTTTGTCACCTCCCAGAACTGTCCCCTCCCCTCCCTCCCACGCCCCTGAGTGCTGCTGATGGATGATGGAGCCCGTGCAGGGTGGGCAGTGCTGGAGGAGGGGAGCAAAGCTTGACCTGGGTGCAGCCCCGGGGCGGTGCCGAGCTCGGTCCTACCTGGTCAGCTGCGGCTCTCTTCTCGCCGTTGGCGCCCTGCAGGAGCCCCGCCTCTTCGGAAAGTTTATCTGACTTAACTTCAACTACAATCTTGTCTTTACGGGCCTCTGGCTTTGTGCTAGGGGAGGGAGGTGACAATTTTTGAGACGCGTTGGCGATACCCAGGAGGGCGCGTGGCTGGCCGAGCCCTGGGGCTCCATCTCAGGGGACCACAGCGCTGGGGTCAAAGAGACTCCAGCTCACAGAAAGCTTTGGGCTGCCCAGGGAGGGGGCCCTTGGCTGCTCTACCACTCTGCTGTCTCCTCCCTGCACGGCAGTGCRCTGTGGGAAGCTGGAAAAGCCGCGGAGCCCCCGAGGCCGCGCTCCCGCCCGGGCAGGGAGAGCTGGAGCGGTGAGATGGGATGGGATGGGATGGGAAGCATGAGTGATATCAGGCACCCCCAGCCCCACAGGCCCCTGGGGGATAGGGGGCAGTGCTTACATGTCCTGCTTCCCGGCACGGCCACACGGGATCTTGCCTTTCTTGTGCAGGAAGTAGATGACGGCGCCCAGCACAGCCACCACGAGGATGGCCACGATGATGGCCACGATGATCACCCCTTGGCTCTCTGCTGTTGACTTTTGATCTAAACAGAACAAGGAGAGGAAGAAATGAATGCCTGTCCCACCGTGACCACCTCCAGCTTCCCTTCTGTGTTAGGAAAGGGCCCCTTCTCCCCASAAAGCTCCAGTGCTTCCCCAGCTGCCTGCAGGATGAAGGTTTCAGTACAGAAATGCTGTGCTGGAGCAGTTTCTGTAGGAACACAGAAATCCTGCTCTGGGCTGCCATGCCCCATGTGCCACAGGAGGGTGGATAACAGGAWTTCCTGCAAGGCACCAGGCCAATCCACTCTGCTTCCTTGCCCAGCAGGTTTGGGCTGCAAGAAGCTGCACTTGGTGGCCTCGCTGAGGACAAGCAGGAGCTTTCCCCCGCTGGGGACAGAGCCTCAGCCTCCTGCCTGGCTTGGCAGGGAGAAAAGCAGCAAGAGAAGCAGTGCAGAGCCAGCAGCCAAGCTCCCTCCCCAGGCTAGAGAGGAGCATAACTCATGTCCTGATGGACACCAGCAGCAGACTGACCTTTCCTGATGGAACCATCTGGAAGAGCAGGAAGGGAGGGAAAGACACCGAGCTCAGCCCCCCCAGGGCAGCACGGCACAGCCYGTGCCTGGGCCAGGGGGGCTGACACTGCTGGGGGGGCTCTGGGGCAACAAAGCAGGGCCTGGCACTCACCCACCACCAGCTGGATGCGCTCCTCACTGACACCCAGCCTGTTGGACACCCGGCACATGGCTCCTGCCCGTACCAGGTCGTGGCTCACCCGCACCGTCAGGTTGCTGGCGACGTGCTGGTTGTCCACGTACTCGTGAGCCTGGGCAGYGCAGGCAGGGCAGGGCTCAGTGCCTGGGCAGCCCCTGGGGCGTGCCAGGCTGGCCCCTCCCAGCTCTCACCGTGCCGTTGATGCTCCACTGGACGGTGGGCCGGGGGAAGGCGATGGCCTTGCAGGTCAGGTTGATCACCTCGTCCTGGCGCACGTACAGCGGGGAGCTGATGGCCACGATCCGCGGCTTCCCTGGGGGCAGGCAGGGGACATCAGCTCCCTCAGATCCTGGGGAATGGGTGCTGGGCACCCAGGGGTCACCCTGCACCCACAGCTCCCAGGAAAATGGGTGCTGGACACCCAGGGGTCACTCTGCACCAACAGCTCTCAATGGAATGGGTGCTGGGCACCCAGGGGTCACCCAGCACCCACAGCTCCCAGGAAAATGGGTGCTGGGAAYGGAGGGGGCACCCACCACCCACAGCTCCCAGGGAGTAGGTACAGAGCAGGCAAGGGTCACTCTGCACCCACAGCTCCAAGGGAATGGGTGCTGGACAGGCAGGGGTCACCCTGCACCCAGGGGTCACTCTGCACCCACAGCTCACAGGAAAATGGGTGGTGGGCAGGCAGGGGACATCAGCACCCACAGATCTCAGGAAATGGATGCTGGCAAGGCAGGGGTCACTCTGCAGCCACAGCTCCCAGGGAAATGGGTATTGGGCAGGTGGGGGTCACTCTGCACCCAGGGGTCACTCTGCACCCAGGGGTCACTCTGCACCCAGGCCAGGTCTTACCCTCAACAGCCACGGACACCTTCTTGCTCTGCTCCAGCCCAGGCACGCTCGGGGCCATCACCTTGCAGCTGAAGGTGTTGGACTTTTCAAAGGTGAGGTTCTTCAGGAAGAGCTGGTTCCCTTCCACCAGCTTCTTGCCCTGTTGGGAAGGAATGTCCCCAGCAATGAGCCCTGTGTGCCCATGTCCCAAAGCACAGTGAGGGAGCCTGCAAGCACAGGACTTCCTTGCAGTCCTGGTCAGGAGGTGACAATGTTGGGGTGMACAATGCAGGTCCATGAAAGAGGGAATCCTTCCCCTGGCCTCTCAGGAGAGACAGAACAAGATCCTGACTCTGCCTGATTTGCTGCAAAGCCCAGGCTGAGCCTGAGCACGACAGAACTGGGATGCCTACTCACCTTGTCGTCCCTCCACTGGTATTTCAGGCCCACAGGGCTGTAGGCATCACAGCTCAGTGTCACACTGTCCCCTTCATGAAGGGTCGAGGATGGCTCCATCTTCACATGCACCCCTTCAATGTCTAGGAGAGGGATGGAGACCAGGGCAGGGTGAGCATGAGAGACAGAGAACCCACCACGAGGTCCACAGGGTCCATTCCCCTCTCTCTTACAGTTCACAACAAGATCCACATCCTCCTCTATCTGTGACATATCATCCAGGTCCAGGGACTGGCACCTGTACGTGCCATTGCTGGTCTTGTTCACGTCGTGCAGCCTCAGGACGCCGCTGTCGGGCTCTGCCAGCGATGTCAGATCCTGCCACTCATCCAGCTGCAGGCAGTGGGCACAAAGCACAGTGTCACAGACAGCTTCTATGAAAAATCTTTTGTTTAGGATTTTTCCTCTTGGGAAGCTGAGAGGCCTCAGGAACAAAATGCAAACAATGGTTATCTGCTGCTGTGGAATGCAACAGGTGGATCTGTCATTGGTCTCATGTGGATGTGTCTAATTAATGGCCAATCACAGCCCAGCTGGCTCAGACTCTCTGAGTCACAAGCCTTTGTTATTCATTCCTTCTTTTTCTATTCTTAGCTAGCCTTCTGATGAAATCCTTTCTTCTATTCTTTTAGTATAGTTTTAATATAATATATATCATAAAATAATAAATCTTCTTCTATATATCATATAGAAGATATCATATCTTCTTCTATATATCATAAAATAATAAATCTTCTGAAACATGGAGTCAGATCCTCATCTCTTCCCTCATCCTCAGACCCCTGTCAACACGGTCACAGCAGAGTCCTCAGCCCCACACAGGCCCCCTCCCAACCCAGCCACTGCATCCCCTCCCCAGGACCCCTCCAGGCAGGGGACAAAGAGCAACCAGGAGATGTTTGGTGCCCTGGTCCCCTCCAGCCTCACATTTTTCTTAAAGAAGCTGAAGACAGGTTGTGGGTTCCCATCAGCCTCGCAGACCAGTGTCACGTTGTCCCCTTCCTTCACCAGCGTCGAGGACGGCATCACCTTCAGCTTCAGGTTCTCGGCGGGGTCTGGGGCAGCGAGGGGCAGGGTCAGTGCCCAGCCCCAGTGCAGGGCGCCAGCGCGGGCCCCCCGGCCCCAGACTCACAGAAGATGTTGACCTGGACCGGCGGCGAGTCCAGGGCGCGCCTCTGTCCCCGCAGCCAGTAGTGCACGGTGCAGTGGTAGCGGGAGTGGCGGTCCTCGCGCGTGACGGGCGCGTACAGCGCGCTGCTCACCGTGTACAGCCCGCTGGACTCGCGCGTCAGCGTCGACGGCATCGTCACCTCTGCGGGGGACGCACGGGAGGAGGGCTTGTCACAGAGGTGTTTTATGAGAAATCTTTTTTGTTAGGGMTTTTTCTCTTGGGAAGCTGAGGAGCTTCGGCTTCTCCGTGTTTTGCTGCTTTGGAATGTGATTTGGAGAATTGTTTACCCAGCATGTGAAATTGTTTCTACTTGATGACCAATGACAGCCGCCTGTGTCAAGGCTGTGAGCAGTCACAAGATTTTATTATCATTACAATTATTATTATTATATTATATATATTATTATAATTATATTTATTTATTATATAATATATGTTATGTTATATATTTATTATTATTATAGCTATTCTTTTCCTTGCTAGATTTCTAATGAAAACTTTTATTCTTTTAGTATAGTCTTAATAGATCATTTTCTTTTAATATATCTTTTAATCTATATATCTTTTAATCTATATATATTTTTAGTAGTTTTAATATATCATTTTATTTTAATATATCTTTTAATCTACATATATATCTTTTAATCTACATATATATCTTTTAATCTACATATATATCTTTTAATCTACATATATATCTGTTAGTATAGTCTTAATAGATCATTTTTTTTTAATATATATTTAATTTATATATATCACAATACAAATTGTGATTTTTAATATATATATTAAAAGAGATTTTAAATATCTTTTTATATATATATATATATATATCACAAAATAATAAATCATAGAGTCAAGATTCTCATCTCTTCCCTCGTCCTAGGACCACCACCACCACATTGGCTCCCTGGGGTTCTCTGCCAGGCAGCCCCCAGCCCCTCTGCTGACCTGGCTGCCCATCCCCACCCCACTCACGGTTCTGCTGGGCGTGCAGCTGCTCCCCGTTCTTGTGCCACGTGATGTTGGGAGGTGGGAAGCCGTTTTTGCTCACGCACCTGGCAATCTGTGGTGGCAGAGACAGCCGTGAGCACAGGTCGGGGTTAGCAGGCAGCCTCCCTGTCCCCTGTGTGCCTCCTCACCTCTGGGATTTCACTGCTGTGCACAGAGATGCCTCCTGAGTTGGGCTCAATCTCGGGGGTCATGGGAACCTCTGGAAAGAGAACCCCACACGTYTTAGGAGGGATGGGTTGGGATGGGATCCCTGCCAGCCCCCAGAGCAGCTGCCCGGGGTGGAGTCACTCACTGTAGACCCTGAGCTCGGTGCTGTTCTCGCCCACGCCGTAGCTGCCAGCTCCAACCTGGCACATGAAGGTCTTGGGGTCCTGCAGTGTCACCTCCCTGATGGACAGGGCCTTGTCCTCCCCCAGTGACAGACGCTTCTTGTAGTCCGTGTCGTCCTCCAGGACCCCGTCGGCCGTGACGTGGTACAGCCTCACCTGCTTGTTGCTGCGGTCCACCTGCAAGGTGAGGGGCCAGGCTGGGCTGGGGAGCCCGGCAGGAAGCCCTGGGCTGGTTGCCCCCCCAGCCCAGCAGCCAGAGCTGCTCTCCCAGGCCAGCACTCACGTAGAACCAGTCAATGTAGGTGTAGGAAGCGTTCTCAGGGATGTAGAAGTTGCACTCGATCCTGGCCGTGCCCCCCACCGCCACTTCCACCACAGGCGGCATGGAGATCTCCAGCTTGCTGGCTGCAGCTGTGGGACAGAATTTGCTGTTAGGGGCAGGAAGAACGGGGAATAACGGGCTGCCCAAGCACAGCCTGTCCCCATCTCCATCCCACAAAACCTGTGGGGCAGAGCCATGCCTTGTGCTCTGCACACTGTGTCCCAGCCCAGCAGGAGTGACAGCCYGGACCTCACTGCCACACTGCCTTCAGCATCCACAGGGAGCCCTTGGGCTCAGGCCAGCAATCCTGTACCCAAAGGGGGGACGTGGCACGCCGTGCCCCCACCAGCTGTGTCCCAGGACACCGTTGGGAGGCAGCATGTCCCCAGCCACCACGGCCTTGGCACACCCGGGTCCCTCCACAAGCTCTGACCCTGCCACCCCGGCAGGAACCCAGCAAAGCATCCATGCCTGCAGCATTGCCAAGGCTTCCCCCGGCTGCTGCTCTGCTCCCTGCCCAGCTCTGCCCACCCACGGCACAGGGCCCATCCCTGCTCCCCACCTTCCTCCCTGCCCAGCTGCCCACAGCAGTAATGGAGCTGCTGGCCTTGCTCCAGAGAGGATGGGAAGGTAATGGCTATTGATCCAGGACAGGGCACGGAGCAGCTGCCCAAGAGACTGGGAGAGAGCAGCCCCAGCCGGGCACAGCAGAGACAAGGGCGGCACCACAGCAAGGCTGGGAGCGTCACTGCCACCATCCCTGCCAAAGCAAAGGGGGCTCTGCCCGCCCTGGGCTGGCACACYGCCCTGCAGAGGGGACAACAGCCRGTCCCCAAGCAACAGAGCCAGCCCAGGTATGGGAGCTGGGGACAAGAGGCTTGGAGGAAGCAGCTGTGTCAACATCTCCCTGATAGCGCCCGCTCCGCAACAGCCACCACGGGGCGACTTCAAAGGGCAGCGCCGTGCCCACAAAATGCTCTTTGTTTGGAGTGGGTACGTGGTGGCACAAAGCCAAAACACAGCCAGGAGCCTTTCTGCCACAGCAAAGGCCCCGACACGCAGGACCAGCCTCCTCAGAGCTCCCAACACCCAGGGCTTGGCCCTCGCCCATCCCCTCAGCATAMCACAGTTGGCACAGAGAGATGAGCAAATCACAGCACGGCAAAGAAGGTGCTGGAAAAACAGGTGAAAGTCCCAGAGATAAACACGCAGCAGGGACAGGAAACTGGCTGAGAATACAAAGGAAAAGATAACTTTGCACAGGAGGAACTGCCCACCTGCACGGAGAGCACCTGCACAACTGGGCCAGCCTGGGGCTGGGGTGTGTCCCTGCTGACCCCGCGCTGCCTCCCCTGGGCCCTGGCACTCTGCTCTGCCGGCAGCCAGGCCAGACCTTGCCTCTCCATCATTTTCAAACCTTCGGCGAGGGCCCCAGGCAGAGGCAGCCCCTGGGAGAGCAGCCGGCCCTCCCCCTGACCCGCTCGGCATGAGAGCCCTCGGAGCAACCGAAACCATGAGCTCAGAGCTGGAGAATGGCTGGCATCCGGGGCTGGCATGAGGATCACAACCCTCCCAGCCATCCCCTGCCCTTGAGGAGGCTGACACGGTCTCTGCAGCCCCCACCCCGCCTGGGAAAAGGGCTCACTGCTCCCCACCTCCTCCGGGACAGGCTGGAAGAGGGACACAAGGGGACACTCACAAGGTCCCTCACAACCCTGGCGACACAAGGCTCGCTTCTACAGCTCCAAGACCTTTTGCTATGTGCGTGGGCAGGCTAAAGAGGCGCTGGGCACAGCCAGCCTGGCACAGCAGGCTCCGGGGACTTGGCGATCCTCCCTTGTGCCCGGCGCAGCTGCAGGTTCGCTGGTGGAACCTGGGCACATCCATCAGCCACGCGTGGAGCAGCCCAGCTGCAGCACCGAGCTCCATCCAGCCCGAGCGCCTGGCACGGCTCCAGCCGGAGACCTCGAGATCTGGAGCGGGCGTCTGCAGGGAGCGAGCGGGGAAGGAGGAAGGAGAGCCCCCGTGCCTTTTCCATCTGGCTGGCGGACAGCCGGCCGGCAGCCAGAGCTCCGCAAGAACAAAGATTTGCTTTTAGAGCTGGGGAAGGGGGTGGGGAGCAGCACAGTCCCTCGCCAGCCTCCTGCAGAGCCGAGGTGTGCGGCGAGAAGGCGAGAAGCGCGGCTGCGTTGGCGGCACAGAGCCCCCGGCCCGGAGCGGGAGGAGAGAGAGGCACCGCAGGGCTCTGGAGCCGCACTTGGGATGCCTGAGGTTTCCGTGGGTTTGTGTTCTCCTCTCAGGAAAACCAGCTGCGGCCAGATCCCGCCTGCTGCCGGCACAGCCGCACATGCTGCCCTCCTGTTCCTTCAGAAAGCTGCGCAGACCCACCAGCCGGGGTGCCTCAAAAACAGCATCACCCGCACCCTGTGTTCTTCACAGAGAGAGGAAAGAGGGTGCAGAGCCCCAGCCCCGCAGGAAGCAGCACCACCAGCAGCGCCCGACACCTCCTCGCACCAACAGCCTCCGCCCAGCCCGCGCCCTGCCCGCGATGGGGACGGAGCCAGGGCTCTGCTGCGGCGGGGACCAGCGCCTTGCACCCCAAAACAACCCCAGCACCCTGTCAGGACCTGTCAGGTGCAGCTGGAGAGGCGAAGCTCCCAACCCCACCCCGCAGCTGGGTGACACCATGCAGACACCTCTGCAACAGCCAGACCGCGGGGCACAGAGGGATGGGGTGGCTCAGGCAGCCCCGGGGTGGGCTCAGCCCCCCGTTCCAGCAGCGCTGGCTGGCCTGGGAATGGCTTGGCCGTGGCCCCTTGTGCTTCTGGGAAGCATCAAGCCTTTCACGTGTCTGGGCTTCCAAATACACCGACGCCGCCAACCATTGAGAGGCTCCTGGCTCGGCACATGGGCTGTGGGAAGGGGATCCCGGCACGGGACGGGGGTGGGAGCAGCCTGCTCTAGACTCCGCTCTGAGCCTGACTTTGGCTCCAAACACCTCGGCCTGGGCAGGTTCCCAGCGCCGGGGCCACCTCCGCAGCTCAGCGGGGCCGGGAGCGCTCCCTGCGAGGGGAGCGGGGCAGGGCAGGAAGCGCAGCCACCCCCCGAGGGTGAAAATGGACTGGAAAGTGGATAAAAAAAGAAAGCGCGAAAAAAGCCAAGAGAAACACAGCGCTCAAGGGAAAACTCCTTAGAAGGAAAGGGGTGGATGCTTCCTAACAACAAGCAGCTCACCCCGGTGCGCTCTGAACGCACGTGGGTCACCCCTCAACCTGCGCTGCGCTGGGGGGGCCGCAGAGGGGCCCCCGGAGCGGGACGGGGCACGCAGACCCGCCCCGCCGCGGATCGCGGGGCCGTCCGGGSGGGGACACACGCTGGGAAGGGCCGATCCCACCTGGGCTGCCCCGACCCCGCGATCCGAGCATTCCCGGAGCCGCGCCAGGCACCGCCCGAGGGGCGCAGCGCTCCCGCCCGCCGGCCCCGCCGCGGCTCTGCGGGGACACCGCTCCGGCTGCCACCTCCGGGAGCCGCACGGCGGCAAAGCGCAGCCCCGCTGCAGCCCGGTGTCCCCCGGGGCCAGGGACATCCCCGCCGGGGCTCCGCGGGACCCCGCAGCGCGCCCCGGGGCGCTCCGCAGGTGCGCGCACCGCCCGCCCCGCACCGCCCGGGCCCAGCCCCGCACGGCCCGGCCCTTCCCGCAGCCACTCACCGCAGCAGAGCAGGAGGCAGCAGCCCCAGCCCAGGGCGAGCCCCGCCGGCCGCCGCCCCCCAGCCATGCCCGCCGCCGGCCGCCCGAGACTGAGCGGGGCCGCGGGCTGACGTCAGGCGGAGGAGGAGGAGGTGGAGAGGAGGAGGAGGAGGAGGAGGAGGAAGGCGCGGTGCCTGCCCACCGCCCGCAGCCGCTTATCACCCCCAGCAGCAGCCGGGCGGGCGCCGTCGCCGCCCAGCCCCGCAGCGCCGTGTCCGGCCCCGCACGGCCGCGGGCAGCGCTCGGGCCGCCCCCAGCCCGGCCCGGCCCGGCCCGGCCCGGCCCGGCCCCCGCCCCGCTCGGACCGGCCCCAGCTGCGCCCGAGGGGCTCGCAGAGCTGCCAGCTCCTGCCTGTCCGGGCGTGCACGGGCTGCGGCAGGCAGACAGCCGGGCGCTGGAGGTGGAATCGCTCACAGACCCAGAGAAGGGGGCCGAGGCGTGGGATGTATTTTTCAGAGTGTTTGGGGAATGCTGGGGACGCGACAGTCCTGAGAGTCCAAAGTGCAGGTAGCAGTGGCGATAATCACAAGTGAGTGACCTACTGCCCTTCTGAGCCCCACAGTGCCCTAAAGCCCGGCACAGCCGGGGGGTCACCTTTGAACCCACGCCAAACAAGGACAGACTCAAATCAAAGAGACAAAACACTGTTTGTCACTTCTCTTATACACATCTAGATGTGTATAAGAGACCCACGCCAAACAAGGACAGACTCAAATCAAAGAGACAAAACACTGTTTGTCACTGTCTGGGCTCCGACGGACACCTGGGYGCGGTTTGGGCTGGGGGCGGAGCAGGCTCGTGTCCAGGCGGGTCACCAGGGTCTGCAGCTTCTCACCCCAGCCCTGCTGAGCCTCGGTGTCCCCCAGCCCCGCTGGGAGCCCCGCGCTGTCCCCGAGGCGYGGCCCCAGGGCACCGCGGCGATCCGCGGCCCGAGCCCCGCGCAGCTGTCGCTGAATGGGGCGGCTGTGGAGAAGCTGTTCCCTGCGGTGGCCGGGGCAGCAGCCTGGCCGGGGGCCGGCCCGGGGGCGGGGGACTCGCCGAGCTGCACAAGGCTCCCATTATGCAGGGGTAATCACCCAGCCCGACACAGCCCGGCCCCTCCGGCAGCCCGCGGCAGAGCCGGGAGGAGCACAACAAACCCCGCCAGGTGCTGCGAGTCGCCCGCAGGCAGCCYCGCAGCGCACCCGGCCCCAGCGCCCCTGTCCTGTCACAGCCTGGCTCCGTGCCTCAGTTTCCCCGGGTCAATCAGAGCCAGGGGGGCTGTTGGAGGACAAAGGCTTTCTTCACCTTCAACGCCGTTTCACTTCCCCACTCACAGGACAGCCGAAACTCACTGATTGAGATTCATCACACACGGGGACAGACCCAGGGCTGTGACAGTGCCCTCCTCCCGCCCTCAGCCCAGACGCTCTGAACTTTTGCGCATCCTTTTCTCTCCTTCTCTTGCTTTCCCTGCAGCACTCCCGTCCCCCGGCAGCAGCGGCTGCATCCTCCGACCCTCCCTGAGCAGCTCCAGGGCCGGGCTGCAGGTTCCCCAGGCACAGCATTCTCCCGGAATGCCCTGAGCCTCTCCAGGGCTGCCAGCTCCCCAGGCACAGCATTCCTCCTGGAATGCCCAGGCACCCTGAGTCTTCCAGGGCGGGCTGCAGGTTCCCTGAGGCACAGCATTCCTCCTGGCAATGCCCAGGCACCCTGAAGCCTCTCCAGGCTGGCTAGGTTTCCGAGGCACAGCATTCCCCCTGGGAATGCCCCCTGAACCTCTCCAGGGCGGGCTGTAGTTCCCCGCAGGCACAGCCATTCCTCCTGGGAAATGCCATGGCACCCCGAATGCTCCAGGGCCGGGCTGCAGGCCTCCCTGAGGCCAAGCAATTCCCCTGGGAATGCCCAGGCACCTCTCCACCGCCAGCCCCTGTGCTGGCCGCCCAGCCCTGCTCCCCGGCTGGTGCCATGCAGCGGCCCTTCCCATGCCCTCCTCCTCCTCCTCCTCCTCCTCCTCCTCCTCTGCATGGCTGACCAGCACCCCCCCCACAAGACTTTCCCAGCCAAACACACTCAGTGATTCATCGGAAATGATTAAGTTTTTTCCCCCAGGAGATCAGTTGCTTAAAATGGCAATGCTGGGCAGCGATAAGGCTGAGAGCCCTCGAGCTGCTGCTGGACAGGGGAGGCCTCCTCCCTTTGCTGGGAAGAACAAGTGCAAGGGAGCTGTGCCATCATCCACAGGATGCTCAGGAGCTGCTCTCCGGCCTCACAGCCTCAGTTTTGGGATGCTCTCACACCTCATGGCAGSAGCTCCCTGTCTCTGGTGGGGAAATGCACCCTGAGTGGGTACCCCAGGCTCTGGGACTCCCTGACAACGTTGTTGCTCTTCCCCTCCCTCCAAAGGGCAGGATGCAGCACCGGAGAAGCCTCAGGCTCTGCTCTCCTTGGAGCAGGGAAAGGATTTTCCACTTGGCACAAAACACCCCTCAAATGCCACCCCTCAAATGCCACCCTGAGAAGGAAGGAGGCCCGCGGGAGAGCATCCACCAAAGTCAAACAAACAAAGCGGGAGAGCRCGGCTGACACGCCCCTGGTGCATTTTGTTCTGGGGCTAACTTTTATTCCGCGTTAAAAATAAAGCAGAGCGTTGCTAAGAAAACCTCTGCAGAAAATTCCCAGCAGTTGGAAAGGGCACTGCCACTCCCTGGGGAAAGCAGGCTGGGGAGCGTGCCACCCTCAGGCAGGCAGGCAGCCCCCTGCTCTCGCTGCACGGCTCTGCCTCCAGCTGCTCGGGCTGCAGCCTGCTTCACTTTGAAGGAAACTCCTGCTTTTTCTCCCTAATAAATGAATAATTCTGGGGAAGAGGGGCAGGACTGGAAATCAAGGCACGAACAGATGGCACCAAATCAGCCTGCCACGCTGTGTGTGGCACCCGGCGGGCTCGGGGACTCTGCGTGGGGAGCGTGGCGGGCCGGCCACCTTCATCTCCCCTCCCTGCTGCCTGATCTCACGCCTCCTTGTTTATCTGCTGCCTTAATGGATTTGGCTGCTGTCCCCGCTCACAGCGATGCACACACACCGTGGATGAGGCTGCTGTGTGGCACACAGCTGGGGTGGGGAGCCAGGCAGCAGAGCCCTGGCCCCACCTGAGGCACGGAGCAGCTCCCAGAGCTCCCACTCCCTGGCACGGGAGGGATTTTGGTGCCCGGGCCCCCGCAGCTCCCAGCACTCTCCTCCTCCATCCCTGCTGCCACCTCTCAGATGAGGCTGTGCCTGGGCAGGCAGTTCTGCCCCTGGCAGAGGTGAGGCTTTGCCAGTGCCTGGCACAGCTGCTGGAAATCTGGGATGCACGGGACCCTACCCAGGGCAGGGCTGATTTCCCGGCCTTATCTGAGCATCGCAGGGTGCGGGAATGATCTGCAAGTGTGCAATTGCATCTGCCTCCCTCCTCTGGCTCCTCTGTCTCTTATACACATCTAGATGTGTATAAGAGACAGGTGCGGGAATGATCTGCAAGTGTGCAATTGCATCTGCCTCCCTCCTCTGGCTCCTGCTGGGCCTGGCTCTCTGCAGCCACAGGGGAGGGATGGCCAGCACAGAGCCAGGCTGGGGCTGTGCATCCCAGCACACAGCACAGCTCTTCCACCTTTTCCTGCCTTGCCAGACAGATCCCTGCTGATGTGGGGACTTTGGGACGCTGCCAGAGGGAGCTGGCCCAGCCTGGGCTGTGCCTGTGCCTGTCCTGACACGCAGCTCGTGTGTCCCAGGTGGGACAGGGGCCCTGTGCCTCCCTGAGCCCTGCAGCCAAGCCCAGAGGAGCTGGGGTGGGCTCTGGGGGGTGCTTGGGGTGCTCTGTGCCAGCTGCCCCCAGTGAACCCTCACCGGTGCCCATGGGCTGGGGGCTGGTGTGGGCTGGTGCCCATGGGCTGGCCCTGGTGCCCTTGAGCTGGCCCTGGTGCCCATGAACTGGCCCTGGTGCCCATGGGCTGGCTCTGGTGCCAATGGGCTGGCCCTGGTGCCCATGAACTGGCTCTGGTGCCCATGGGCTGGCCCTGGTGCCCATGAACTGGCTCTGGTGCCCATGGGCTGGCCCTGGTGCCCATGAACTGGCTCTGGTGCCCATGGGCTGGCCCTGGTGCCCATGAACTGGCTCTGGTGCCCATGGGCTGGGGGCTCTGGCTCCCTGCAGGTCTCTGGGCTGGATGCAGGGCAGCTGAGCAGGGTGAGAGCCTCTGGCTGTGTCCAGCCAGGCCTGCACCTCTTCACACAACACCGCCAGGGCCGCCAGGGGCCCTCTCCCCGGGGAAGGGATGGGATTCAGGCCAGCTCTGAGCATTCTCACACCGCCCAGGAGCTCCAGCTGCTCCCCTCGCCCTCAGGGCACCTCCTGCCAGTCCCTGCTGCTGCATTTTGGGGGGCTCTGGGGCTTACACCGGGCTTTGCACCCTGGGGTGAGCACAGGAACCCTCCTGGGCTGCCCAGCCTTTGGTTCTCCGCTCCCTGGGTGCCCTGAGGTCACTTTGGGGTACCCCTGCCCTGTCTCTGTTCACCTCTGGGAGCCCTCTCGGAGTTCTGTGTCCTCCTCAGCTGGAGGAAAACGCCTCCTTCCAGCCCCTTCCTCCTCGCCTTGGCTCCCAGCGGCTCCTTTGTGTCTCCTCTCTCCTTCCTCTGCTCTTGTGCAGGGCCTTTCTGCGGGGATTATTAACCATGGCTACGGGGCCTTTTGTTCAGGAGGAGCCGGGAGGGTGGAGAAAGGAAGGACAGGAGCGGAAGGGGGGAAGGAAGGTGGGGAGGGGGGGGAAGGAAGGTGACATCTGGATGTCTGTCGCAGAGCAGAGCGATTTTTGGAGCAGCTGTGCGGGGCTGGCCGGGGCTCAGCAGATGCAGAGCGGTGGCAAAGCCCCAAAAAGGAGCTGAGCTGGCCAGGGTCACCCGGCCCAGTGCAGAGAGAGCTCAGCATCCTGCCCTGGTGATGGTGCTGCTGCTGGCAGAGGACACAAGCAGCACCCCAGGGCTGGCTTTGAGGGCTGGTTGGTGGCTCACAGGGGTGGCAGGGAAGGCTGTGTGTGGGAACTCTGCACATCACTCCGGATGTGAGGAGTATCCCGAGACCACGTCG
>NDFG01000024.1:1733776-1892143 GCA_002167245.1 Sporophila hypoxantha
GATGGACAAGGACAGCTGGAGCACGCCTGGGAGAGCCTCACCCAGCTCAGAGCCACTGCCAAGGACGGCGTGGGGAGAAGGAGCCCTGTGCCCCTCCCAGGGCTGTCACTGGGCATCTGGGGGAGCAGCAGCCCCCGGCCCGGAGCAGGTGCAGCAGGGACAGGGTGTGACAGCCACGTCCTGCCCCGGCTCACGCTCGGGCTGCTCACGTCCGTGCCCAGCCTGGGAGCACTGCAASGGGCAGGATTTGGGCATGGGCGCTGATGGGGCGGCCGGGGGAAGCCAGGAGCTATTTATAAACTGTTCTTTTTCCTCGGGAGCATTTCCGAGTGCATCCCCCCCAGCGCCGGCCGGAAATGGCCACCATTGTGCTGGGGCTGGGGGACGGGAGCTGGGTCACTGCGCACACAGTGGGCAGAAGACGGGTTACAGGCTGGGCACTGCCCACACAGTGGGGCAGAGAGACGTACAGAGCTTGGGCCAACAATGGGCCGAGAGACGGTTACAGAGCTGGAGCACTGCCCACACATGGGGCGAGATGGTACAGAGCTGGCACACAATGCGGGCAGAAGACGGTAAGAGCTGGGCACTGCCCACACAATGGGGCAGAGCATGGGGACGGGGGCTGGAGACTCCACCCACAATGGGGCAGAGATGGCCTGGGGCTGGGGCACCTGCCCACACAATGGGGCAGAGACGGGTCTGGGAGCTGGGCACTCCCCAGGGCTGCCACTGCACACACAATGGGCAGAGATGGGTACAGAGCTGCACTCACCAGGCTGGCTACTGCCACACAATGTGGGCAGATGATGGTCCAGGGCTGGGCACTCATGGGCAGATGATGGTCAGGGCTGGGCAACTGCTCCACAATGGGGCAGAGATGGGTCAGGCTGGGACCAATGGGCAGAATGTGGTTAGCCAGGGCTGGGCACTGCCCAACACAATGGGCAGAGACAGGTCTGGGCTGGGCACTCACCAGGGCTGGCACTGCCCACCACAATGGGGCAGAGATGGGTTCTGGCTGTGCCCACAATGGGCAGAAGATGGTCGGGCTGTGGGGTCTGGGCACGGGCTGCTCAGGGGACAATGAGGGGTCCCAGCCACGCTCACCCAGCACTTGCCAAGCCACGGCTGCCCAGAGGAGCGGGCAGGAGCAGCAGCCCCGCCCTGTGCTCCCTCTCACCCGGCTTTTCCGGCTCCCTGCTGCCGAGGAAGGGAGGAGAAGCCGGGATGGGGATGCAGCATCACTCCCTGGGCTTGCCTGCAGGGATCTCTTCCTCCTGCCTGTGTCTGCAGGGCTCCCCCGGGATGGCTCATTAGGKTCATCTGCAAGAAAACATCATTAGAGATTAGCCCCGGGCTAAAGGCCCAGCTTTGGGGGAGCCCCTCTTGCAGGGGCTCCCTTTGGAGGATTTTTGGAAGGTTCCCTGTGGAGAGGGGTGGGGGAAACTGAGGGCTGATTGGGATAAGGCAGCAYGCAGGGCACAGTCCCACCAGGGCCCTGGGGAACGGTGGCGCTGGGCTGGCCAGAGAGGAATTCCTTCTTGCACGACTTTCCCATGGAAGAGGCCTTGCCTTTCCCAGGGCTGTCTGGCCGGGCTCCAGGAGGAGACAGATATCCCAGCTCCTGCCGTGGGGAGACACAGAGCCCTCCAGGAACAGCGAGCAGCCCTGTGCTCCTGCTCAGGCTGCAGGGTGAGCGGCAGGAGGGAAGGCCGTGGCTGTGGGCACAGGGCCGCGCTCCCTCCCTGCAGCTCCAGGCCCTTCCTGAGGGCTCTCCCCAGCAGCCTCGGGTGTTCCCGGCCCSCGGGGTGCGGGGGATCCTTCAGCCGCCCCTCCAAGGCCAGAGGAAGAGTGAGCCACAGCATCCTGGAGCGCAGCCCGAGGGGGGCCGGGGGATTTTCCGGAGCGGATGCGGCGCAATGAGCCATTGTTCCCGCCCGGGCTGCAGCTCGGGGCTGCGGGAGCGCTGGGCAGGGCWGGSCTGGGGGCAGCCGGGGTGAGGCAGGGCCCGGCAGGGCCGTGCTGCCCGCCCCGGGCTCTGGGGGCNGCCACACGCCCTGACATTGGCAGGGGAGGGCACCCCGGGCATGGTGCCCGCTGCTCAGGCGGCTGGGAGCACACTGGGAACACTGGGGGGACACTGGGAGTGCTGGGAATGCACTGGGAGCACACTGGGAGTGCTGGGAGCACACTGGGAACACTTGGGGGACACTGGGAGTGTTGGGAGCACACTGGGAGCACACTGGGAGTGATGGGAGCACACTGGGAGCACTGGGAACACACTGGGAGCACACTGGGAGCACTGGAAGCACACTGGGAGCACTGGAAGCACACTGGGAGCACACTGGGAGCACACTGGGAGCACACTGGGAGCACACTGGGAACATACTGGGAACATACTGGGAACATACTGGGAGCACACTGGGAGCACACTGAGAACACTGGGAGCACACTGGGAACACTGGGAGCACACTGGGAACATACTGGGAGTGCTGGGAGCACACTGGGAGCACACTGGGAACATACTGGGAACATACTGGGAGCACTGGGAGCACACTGGGAGCACACTGAGAACACTGGGAGCACACTGGGAACATACTGGGAGTGCTGGGAGCACACTGGGAGCACTGGGAGCACTGGAGTGACCCCAGCAGTTCCCACTCTCCACAAATCCCCTCGGGATGAGCCCAAGGCCCAAGGGAGGCAGCACAAGGCACGCCAGGCTCCAGAGAATCCCTCAGCCCTGGAGCTGCTCCCTGCCTCCCTCTGCTTCCAGAAAAATCCAGAAGGGCTCGGTGAGGGCTGAGGCAGCCCTGGCTGCAGATTTTCTGGAATGCGGGGTGAGCTCAGCTCGGTGATGGAGCCGGGCTGCAGCAGCAGCAGCCCCGGGCCGGGCTCGGTGCCAGCCCCGTGCCAGGCTCTGCGCCCTCGGGGTGGGCTCGGGGGGTCCCCGCTGGCAGCACAGCCTGTGCCCAGCGAGGATGAGGAGGGGGCTCTCAAGGGCGGGGTACACACGTGTGCTGCCAGCAGCTCCAGAGCTGGGAGTGCACCRCAGAGCTCCAGCGAGGGCATCAACAGCCGGGACTGCCCTTGTGAGGAGGGTCTCACCCCAGCCTGGCCGCCAAGCACCTCGGTGGGAAGCTCCGTGTCCTTGTGAGGAGGGTGCCAGCCCAGCCTGGCCGCCGGGCACCTCGCTGGGCAGCTCCGTGTCCCCGCAGAGCCCCGGGAAGCGTTTCCATCCCAAGGTTTCCCCTCTCTGCCCCAGCAGGGTCACTGTCCCAGCCCGCACCGCCACCAGGTGCTCCAGCCCCCCGCGCCTCTCTCCTGCAGGCCGGGACGCCCTGGGGCTGGACATGCCACCGGAATGGGAGCGGGCAGAGCTGCCCTGGGGCTGGACATGCCACCGGAATGGGAGCGGGCAGAGCTGCCCTGACTGGACATGCCACCGGAATGGGAGCGGGCAGAGCTGCCCTGCATGCCACGGAGCCGCCATCTCCGAACGCCGCAGCCGCTGCCCCCCGGCCCTGGTGGGAGCAGGGTGCCCCGGGCAGGGCAGGGCACGGGCGGGCACCGGCAGCGGCGAGGGCTAGGCAGGTGCACAGGCGGAGGCAGGGAATGAGCGGAGCACGCCCAGCCCTTGGCTCGGCTCTCTTTTCCCTTCTCCTGTTCYGGAAAGCGCTGAGAAATCCAAACATTACCATAAATGCTGAAAGCATCCTGACTCCGTCACTGGCGGCCGCTCCCTGGGGATGCAGCAGCGCTGCCTCGGAGCCACAGCGCCAGACAGCGCGACAGAGCCCCGGCACGGACAGACAGACGCGGGTGTGTCAGTCCGGTCCCCGCGCGGCTCCGGGAGCCACCTGCAGGAAGGAGCCGGGGCTCCCGCGGGGTTCGTGCCTCGCTGCCCGGGSCTGGCGCTGCCCCCCTCGGCCCCACGCCGGCCGGAGCCTCCTGGGCTGCTCGTGGCTTTTCCCCTGCGCTGCACTCGCCCTCTCCTTCCTTAAAAAGCCTTGGGCTTCAGGGCTGCATTTTCCTGAGCTTGGTCGCTGTCAGGGCAGCAGGGCCGGAGCGTCCCCTGGGGCACGGCAGAGCCAAGGCTTTGACAGCCCCACGCCCTGGCWGGGSRCCAGCAGGGAGGGCAGGACCTGCTCCYGGGCTGGAACCTRGCTCTGAGCCARGGCCGTGGCTTTATGTTCAAKCCTCCTGCAGGAAACTGCTTGGCCGGGTCACCCTGGGCTGACTCTGTCCCAAGCAGGCCCAGGGGATCCTGCTGGCAAGGGCAGAGCTTCCCTGTGCCAGGGCTCAGGCTGGCACAAACCCCTCTCGTGCATGGCCCCTGCGGGTGGTGGGAGCCCCCTGTGCTGTTTGGAACCAGCTTTGGGGGGCTGATATCAAGCCCTGCCCATCCTGTGCACTGTGCCTGCTCTGTCCTGGCTCCTGAACCCCATCCCATCACTCCATCCCTTGTGCAAACTCCCTCTCCAGCTCTCCTGGAGCTCCTTTAGGCACTGGAAGGGGCTCCAAGGTCTCGTGCRCCTTCTCTTCCCCAAGCTGGYCACCCCCAGCTCTCCTGGCCTCTCTCCAGAGCAGYGCTGCTGCATCCCCTGAGCATCCCTGTGCCCCCCTCTGGGACTGCTGGGACAAGGGGGAACGGCTTCCCWCTGACAGGGGGCAGGGTTACATGGGATATTGGGAAGAAATTCCTCCCTGTGAGGGTGGGGAGGCCCTGGCACAGGATACCCAGGGAAGCTGTGCCTGCCCCATCCCTGGGAGTGTCCAAGGCCAGGTCGGACTGAGCTTGGATCCATCTGGAATATTGGAAAGTGTCCCTGCACCATGAGCTTTTCTTCCTTATGTACTGGCACAGGATGCCCAGGGAAGCTGTGGTTGCCCCATTCCTGGGAGTGTCCAAGGCCAGGTTGGACTGGGCTTGGATCCATCTGGAATATTGGAAAGTGTCCCGGCGCCATAAGCATTTCCTCTTTATGTAGTGGTCSGGCAGATCCACAAAGAGATCAGGAATTGCATCGACAGTCTTCATTKTGCAGTTAAAACGCTGCAAAAACGGATCTCGCGCGCGGTGAACGCTCCGGGCTAACGGGCGCTGCTGGCCCTTTAAATCACCTCAGTGGGCGTGGCCTCTGCTGGAAGCCACGCCCCCGCCGCGTCCCGCCGCATCCTGCGAACCGACCAATGAACGGCGAGCCCGGGCGGAGCCCCCGCCGCTGATTGGCCGCGCGGCGCACGGCGGCGGGTGCCAAGATGGCTGCGCCCATGGCGGAGGGGCCCCGCGGCTGAGCTGCCGTACGGCCCCGCGGGGAGCATGGACGTGCTGTTCGCGCTGCTCCGCGGGCTGCGCCTGCTGCTCGACCTGCTGCTGCTGGTGCTCGACCTCAACTTCTTCCTGGTGTCCTCGCTGGTGTCCGCGCTGCTGTGGCTGCTGGCCGCGGCCTCCAGCCTGCCCGCGGCCGCGGCCGCCGCGGCGGTGGCGTGCTGGGATGCGCTGGTGCTGGTGCGCGGCTGCTGCGGGGCCATGGAGGGCATGCGGGCGGCCGGGCACCTGGCGTCGCACCTGGCGTCTCACCTGGCGCTGCGGGGCCGGGAGCTGGCGCAGCGCGGGCTGGGCGCCGTGCTGGGCTGCGGGCAGGCGCTGGGCCGGCAGCTGTGCGAGGCGCTGGCCATCGGCTCCAGCCTGCTGATGTACCTGGCCAACAGCCTGGTGAACGTGTGCCTCATCGGCACGCAGAACCTCTTCACGCTGCTCGCCGCCCTCTGGGACTCGCTGGCCGGGCCCGTGGTCAGGCTGGCCGAGCTGCTGGCCGCCTTCCTGGCGCACGTGTCCAGCGGCGCCATCGCCGTGTCCATCCTGCTGTGGTCGCCCTGCCAGATGGCCTTCGAGCTGCTCTGCTCCGCCACCGAGCTCTTCATCAGCGTCTTCTTCGTCAACGTCTACGGCCTGGGCTTGCTGCTGCTCATCGTGCTGGTCAGCGCCTTCGCCTTCAACCCCGGGCTGCTGTGGACGCTGACGGGATACCTGCTGGGCTACCTGCACACGCTGCCCTCGCTGCGCCGCCTGCACAGGGACGTCTGGCGCCTCTACCAGGTGGCCGTGCTCACCCTGGGGGTGGCCGTGACCTCGCAGCCCTGGCGCCGGCTGGTGCACTGGATCCAGCAGGTGACCAACTGGAGCCAGGGAGGCGGGATGGCGAACCAGGGCAGCGAGCAGCGGCGCGCCGCGGGCGCCCCCAGAGCCCCGGCCGCCGACAGGGTGACCCTGGGCCAGCTGCTGGCCGGGCTGGAGGAGCAGCTGGATGCAGAGCAGGGGCCGCAGCCACGGCCTGCTCTGAGCCGTGCCGGGGCAGGGCAGCGCCCCCAGACAGCCAGGGAGGAGCCGGGCACGTCCTGGTGGAAATCGCCSAGGAAGCGGCGGCCGAACGCTGAGGGAGCCCCCGACGAGGACCCCTGGGTGCTGCTGAAAGAGCAAGAGGAGCGTAAGAAATGTGTCATCTGCCAGGACCAGACCAAGACGGTGCTGCTGCTGCCCTGCAGGCACCTGTGCCTGTGCCAGGAGTGCACTGAGGTGCTCCTGCAGCAGGACATCTACCAGCGCAACTGCCCCCTGTGCCGCCAGGTCATCCTGCAGACCCTCAACGTCTACCTGTGAGCCCACGGGGGGCTGGGGCTGGTTTTCCCAGGAGGTCAAGAGCACCCCTGTCTGCACTTCCCAGGGCTGCCTTGAGCAGCTTCCAAAGAACTGTGGATGGTGCTGGAAGGGCAGAAGGCTGTGGGGTGTCTGCTGGTCACATTTGCTGCCTAACTAGGTTGTAGCTCTTGCTAGCAAGCACAATACTGATCTCTGCAGCAAGCTGGAAGAGTTACCAGGTTTTTTGTTGACAACTTTTGCTGTTRCAGGGCCTGTTGCCTCGAGCCTGCAGCCTGAGATCCAAAGCAGAGCGCAGAAKAATGCTCTGYTCCCTCCTAGCCAAAGCTGATGGAAGGTTACAGCCCTCCTGGCAATCACAGGGGCTGCTGCAAGGCAAGGGAGGTTTTTTTCCCAAGGTCTCACTAGAAAATTACCTGGCAGGCTGCATCCAGGCCTGGAGGAGCTCCATGGGAAAAGGCAGGAGTGCTCTGTTTGCAAGGCCCAGGGAGAGCCAGGAGCACACTCGAGTTGTTCAGTGTTTGCTGAACCTGGCTCTCTGCTGGAGAACAGGGATTCTGGGGTACTTCATCACGCCAGGGCTTTGCTTTTTGAGGGATCTCTCTTGCCAGCACAGCGTGGAGCTGTGATGGACCCGGGCTCCCTGCAGAGCTCAGCGCTGCTGCTGCTTCCACACATCACCTATGCAAGACTAGCCAGCACACATCAGGTTACCTGCATGGGGAGGCTGCAGGGATCACTCCTTCTGCAGGGCTGCTGGTGCTGCAGGGGAACTGAGGAGTTCCAGTGCTCCCTGCCCTGGCAGCAGCAGCAGCAGCAGCCCAGACTTGAGCCAAGGCTGGAGAATCCTCTCCAAACCCCACACATTTGCAGGCTAAGAGTGCCATGGAGCAGGGAGGGTCACTCCAGAACTTGCTGGCTCCTTCCCAGGCCAGGTTGGTTAGAGGGAGGAACTCTTCAGGAGAAGAGGGAGCACCCCAAAGCTCCTGGGAGCTCACAGACATTCCAGCTCCAGGCACAGTTTCTGCACATCCATGCTGTGGATCTGTGTGCATGGAGCAGCACCAGGACCACAGATATCTGGGATTAGGGTGGGGCTGTACCTTTGTTTTGTCTTGTTGTCTGTCACCAGTGTAGTTACTTCCATTCAGAAGTGTCCCCTGGAGTCCAAGGAGTGCATCCCATCCTGGCTGGGGCAGGCCTGAGATGGCTCATCCCAMCTTGGGCAACCAGCACCATTCCAAGAAATTGCTGGGCTGCAGGAGGGCCTTGCATTAAAAAGCTTTTCCTTTTCCAGCTGCTTGCCTGAGGTCAGCCACACGCCACAGCCAATTTTGGCTGGAGCCAGACCGGAGAGAGCCTTGACTCTGGACTGCAKGCCAAGAGCCTGAGGGCAGCTGGCATGCTTCTCCTTCTATTTTCCTTCTTGATTAGCAATTTAAGCCAAAACAGAGGCAGCAGAGAGGCCAGGCTGTGCTGGGAGATGCCTCTGAGCTGCAAAGCTGAGCTCTAGCAAGGAACTATCCTCTCYTTGAGTGGCTTTGCTCAGAAAGGCACTGCCGGGGCTGCTTGCTCCCACATTTCCTGGGAGCTGCCAGGATTCCTGGCCCAGCCAGGCTCCTGAGCACTGATGGGTGTTAAAGGGCTCTCAGCTGCTTCCACTRCACTCCAAAGAGATGCAGAGCTCCCCATTGCTCAAGCTCTTGTCCCTGTGCCTCCCCACACCCCTCCCTCGTTCAGCTGCCTCTCTCCAGCCACCAACATTGGGAGCAGGCAAACCCTGAGCAGAGGAGTGTGAGCCCAGGCTCTGGCTTGTCCCAGGCACTTGCAGGGGGAGCAGGGAGCTGCAGCTGGAGTCYCTCAGGAGTGGGATTGTGGCCCTGCTCCACAGGCAGCAGCATTCCCTTGGGACCAGCTCATGGATCAGGGGGTGCAATGTTCCCTACATGAGTTACAGGCTGGGGGGGAAGGACACCTCCCCAGAAGTGCAGTTTGTTCCCTTAAGCCCTGTTTTTATTATTATTATTATAGCAGTCACGCTTGTTTGTTTAGGGCCTGTTTGCTGTTTATAAGAGAAGGCTTTGCCTTAAGTTTAACTCTTTGCACTATGGACTAGATACTGAGCAGATTAAAATCTCCTTTACCAAAAGCTGGGCTCTGCCTCATTCTTGGGAAGGGTTTTTTTGGGGAAATGTGTGTTTGTGTCTCCTTTATCCACCCCTGGGCTCCACGGAAAGCCCATCACTCCCCACAGAGAGTCAACATCACCTGCAGGCTCGGGGGTGTTTGCCCCCAGAAAAGCAGTGCTGTGGGGTAACCTGGAGCCAGGGAAAARCCAGCACCCAGGAGATGAATTCACACCCAAACCCACTCTGGGTGGGCTTCTCAGAGCTGGCAGCCCAGGTGYGAGGAGATGGTTGTGAATACACACCACACCAGGGGACAGGGAGGAGAGCCTGGGCTCTCCCAGTGTGTTCCAGGCTGGCAGGAACGTGCTGGGACATGTTCATTGCTGTTCCTGCACCTATCTGATGCCTCAGACTGTCCCTGGGATGGAGGCAGCCCGGGGCTGGGTCCTGCCTTGCAGGAAGGCTGTGGCAGGCTCAGGGTTACCATGAGCAGATGCATTTGCTGCACAAGGAGCTGCTCCCTGGCTCGCATCTGAGCTCCTGGCAGGTTGCTTTGTGCTTTTAAGCACTCTCTGCTTCCCCAGCATSCTCATAAATTGTTTGGAAAAATGGCTCAGGACCCTGATGGGCAGAGGCTCCAGGAGTCCTGGCTTGCCCTGCCCTGGCAGGGCCATGCCAGCAAAGTGGCTCCTTTCAATCAGGATGGGAACCAYGAGAGGGGAGGCCAGAGAGAGGCAGATATCTGCCCAGGCCCAGGGAGGAGGGCAGTGCTGGCAGATGCACGATGAGTGGGCAAACTGAGGCACTTCTCGTGCTCCTAGGGTGTGACCCGAGGCAGGCTGGGCACCTGGGCAGGCTGCAGAGGGGGGATCAGCAGGGGAATCCTGCCCTGCCCTGCCCAGGCAGGCTCTCCCAGCCCAGCAGCCCCGGCAGGGGATGGGGAGGGTGCTCGGCCACCTCAGGCCACTGCAGGCCAGCTTTCCCAGCGAGGACAGGACGTGCAGGACACAGCCCTCCCCCGGGAGCCGTCCTGCACACGCTCGGCTCCATCTCTGCTCCAGCAGCCAGCGATTGCAGGAGGAAAATGCAGCCAGCTCCGTGCTAATGGACAAGCTCCGTGAGCCCTGCCTGCCCTGGCACTGGGGTCTGGGCCACGCCAGGACAGAACATTTGGAGTCCTCAGGGTATTCCCTGCTCCTGYACGTGCTTGGGAGGCTCCCACACGAGCTGCTCTCAGCTCATCAAAGCGCCCAGACCCTTCCCCAAGGAGGGAGGAGCGCGATGCTGCCGGCTGACCCCGCTTTAGGAGCGCTGGGGTGGTCGGCTCTGGCAGCCCGCTGACAGCAGGAGCCCCCAGGCGCTGGGAAAATCCCTTTGTCAGCCCAGCTGCAGCTCCCGGTCCCCACCGGGCGGCTCGGCACAGCCTGGGGACAAGAGGCACGGCGCGGCTGGCAGCCGGGAGCGGAGGCACGGCCGGGAGCGCAGATGGGCACAGCGGGAGCGGGCAGCGATAGCGGCCGGCAGGGAGGGAGCAGGTGAGCAGCAGCGGCAGAACCGCGGGGAGCCTTTGGGAGGCCGCGGGAACCAGCCTGGGCTCTCGTTAGTGAGGCAGCACAGGGAGCCCCAGCAGCTGCCCGGGCACAGCAGCGACCTCGGGGGACACGGAGGGGCTGAGCCTGCCGGGGACAGCGAGGGCAGCCAGGCCAGAGCAGCGTGCTCGGTTCTGGGGACAGCAGGGTTCCCAATGTCCCTGGGAGGGCAGGCTCTCCTGCCCCTCATGGCAGCGTTTGATCAGCACCTCCCAGCCCTGCTTGTYGGGATGGGCCTGAGTTTGGAGGAGCTGATCCTTCATGCTCCTGGACACCTCTCCAGGACATGGGGTTATCATGAAGGAGCRGGTGTCTGCTCTCCTGAGCCTTTTTCCGGTCCTTTGCTTGCCCAGCCCACCCCCACGTGAGCAAGGATTGTCCCTCCCCTGCCATTCCCAGGTTCAAGGTTTCCTTACCAGCTCAGCATCCTGAAGATGTCTGGGAGTGCTCCCTGCACCTCGGCAGCCATGGGGCCTCTGAACCTGGGCCAGAACCAAACTTTTGGGTGGAGCAGGAGCCCAACAGGCCACCCTCCAGCACTGGGGCATTTCCATGCCCTGACACCACGTGCAGCTGTAGGGTCTCAGACATGATCCAGTTGATCTCTTTTATTTCTGGTGCCTGCTGACCTCCTCAGGTGACCTTGGAGTGCCAAGGACATGAGTGCTGCTCTGAAAACAGGTGRTGATGTTTATTTCTGTTTCTAAAAYCCCACAAAGCAACCACAAAAACCTCAAAAGAAACAGCAAAACGACCCAGCTGCTGCCTCTGTAAGCAGCACTCAGCACCTGAGGGCTCAGCRTGGCTCTTTTATAGGCTCCTTGCTGCCCTGGCTGAGGGGTGCTGGCCCCTCCCCAGCCTGGGCTCWGCTGGGACAGGGTCTCCAAGCTCTCCTAACTCGGGGAAGCTGGCAGAGCTCATCAAAAGCACCTGGAGCTTATTAGGAACYTGTCAAAGTCTCCTGTGGCTCTCCTTCCCTTTTCCTTTTCCTTTCCCTGCCCTCTTCCTCATCCTCCCTAGGCAGCAGCAGACCCCTTCACATTCTCACAGGGGATCCCCCTGATCCCAGAGTGTCCACACAGCCAAGAGCATCCCAAAGGCAGCAGAGCCCAGGAGCTGCCGTGGCTGCTGATCCTGTTCCCTCACATGGTGACAGGGACGAAGGAATGCTCCCAGCCCCCACCCACCTCGTGCAGAAAATTCCCTTTCCTCCTCCCAGAATAGCCATCGATCTGCTCTGCGGCGTTGTTTGGCCCCCGAGCAGCTCTGCTGACAGAAAAAGCCATCTCCAGCCCAAACAGCGGCTTCTGCTGCAACCCGACCCCGGCGCTGCCCGCGGGGTGACGGCAGCACCGCCCCCCTGCCCCCCAAAAGGGGCACGAGGTGTCACCAGCACCTCCCCAGCTCCCCACGGGCCGGGGGTGGCCCGGGCAGGGGGCAGTGATGTGCCCACGGTCCTCAGTGCAGGAGTGGGGGTGGCACTGGGTGGCACCGGGTGGCACTGGGTGGCACTGGGCGGCACACGGTGTCCCCAGGGCTGGTGCCAGCTGCTGCTGCAGCCCCTGGTGAGCAGGGACAGGGGGTTTGCCCATCCCGACGGGCACAGCTGCACTCCTGGGGGTCCGTCCGGCACAGAGGGGGCAGTGGGGGGGTGGCTGTCCGGCCGTGTGCCCGGTTCCTGGGCTGGGAACGGCCAGGAGAAGAGCCGGTCCCAGCTGGCACCCTACAGCCGGGCAGGGCAGCGTCCCAAGCCCGTCAAGGGGTTCGGCCGCTGGCCAAGAGCCCCCTCCCCGGCTGGTCCCCTCAGGGACCCATTTTGGGCAAGGAATGAGGAAGCTCTTCATTGCCCTGCTAAAAATAGCGACCTTTCCCAGCGGCGGGTCACCGCTCTCACACCGGGCCGGGGGCTCCGCCTGCCCCGTTCGGGGGCCYCCCCCGGAGCCCTGGCTCCGCTCCCCCCGGACAACCCGCTCCCCCCGGGCTGGCCCTGGCAGCATGGGGACCCTCGATCCAACGGGACTCGGTCCTCGGGGGGACCCCGGGGGCGCTCCCGAGCCTCGGGGAGGCGCCGGGGGCGGTCACAGCGCTGCGCTCGCGGCTCAAGGACGCCGATGCCACCATCTAGCGGCTCTCGCTGGCCCTGCGGGGACATCCCGACACGGCGGCCCCGGCCCGGAGCCCCCGGGCAGGGCTGCGCAGCCCGCCGGGCCCTCGGGGCGCAGCAGGCAGGCGGCACACGCGGAGCTGAGCAGCCCTTTATTGAGGGGAGGGATGGGGCAGGACCCCCGCGACGGGCTCCCGGNCCTTTTCCTTTCCCTGCCCTCTTCCTCATCCTCCCTAGGCAGCAGCAGACCCCTTCACATTCTCACAGGGGATCCCCCTGATCCCAGAGTGTCCACACAGCCAAGAGCATCCCAAAGGCAGCAGAGCCCAGGAGCTGCCGTGGCTGCTGATCCTGTTCCCTCACATGGTGACAGGGACGAAGGAATGCTCCCAGCCCCCACCCACCTCGTGCAGAAAATTCCCTTTCCTCCTCCCAGAATAGCCATCGATCTGCTCTGCGGCGTTGTTTGGCCCCRGAGCAGCTCTGCTGACAGAAAAAGCCATCTCCAGCCCAAACAGCGGCTTCTGCTGCAACCCGACCCCGGCGCTGCCCGCGGGGTGAGCGCAGCACCGCCCCCTGCCCCCCAAAAGGGGCACGAGGTGTCACCAGCACCTCCCCAGCTCCCCACGGGCCGGGGGTGACCCGGGCAGGGGGCAGTGATGTGCCCACGGTCCTCAGTGCAGGAGTGGGGGTGGCACTGGATGGCACTGGGTGGCACACGGTGTCCCCAGGGCTGGTGCCAGCTGCTGCTGCAGCCSCTGGTGAGCAGGGACAGGGGGTTTGCCCATCCCGACGGGCACAGCTGCACTCCTGGGGGTCCGTCCGGCACAGAGGGGGCAGTGGGGGGGTGGCTGTCCGGCCGTGTGCCCGGTTCCTGGGCTGGGAACGGCCAGGAGAAGAGCCGGTCCCAGCTGGCACCCTACAGCCGGGCAGGGCAGCGTCCCAAGCCCGTCAAGGGGTTCGGCCGCTGGCCAAGAGCCCCCTCCCCGGCTGGTCCCCTCAGGGACCCATTTTGGGCAAGGAATGAGGAAGCTCTTCATTGCCCTGCTAAAAATAGCGACCTTTCCCAGCGGCGGGTCACCGCTCTCACACCGGGCCGGGGGCTCCGCCTGCCCCGTTCGGGGGCCACCCCCGGAGCCCTGGCTCCGCTCCCCCCGGACAACCCGCTCCCCCCGGGCTGGCCCTGGCAGCATGGGGACCCTCGATCCAACGGGACTCGGTCCTCGGGGGGACGGGGAGGTGCCGGGGGCGGTCCCAGCGCTGCGCTCACGGCTCAAGGACGCCGATGCCACCATCTAGCGGCTCTCGCTGGCCCTGCGGGGACATCCCGACACGGCGGCCCCGGCCCGGAGCCCCCGGGCAGGGCTGCGCAGCCCCCCGGGCCCTCGGGCGCAGCAGGCAGGCGGCACACGCGGAGCTGAGCAGCCCTTTATTGAGGGGAGGGATGGGGCAGGACCCCCGGCACGGGCTCCCGGCCACTCAGCCCGGCTTGCCCTGCCCTGGGGGTGCCCGAAATAACAGCGAGCTGTGCCCCAGCGCTGCTCCGGGGGTGTTCCATCACCCCAGCCYTGGCACAGGGGTCCTGCTCTCCGGGAAGGGGCGCCTGCCCGGCCCCAGCCGCAGCCGAGGGTGAGCTCAGGCGAACACGGCGGAGTTCTGCCAGTAGGAGTAGACGAGGAAGCCGGTGAAGGTGCTGTCCGTCTTGACGCTGGCGTAGAAGCCGATGTAGTCCCCCACGCCCACCTGCACCCACACCTCGTCCTCGGGCTCCAGGCGGACCAGGGTGCCCCCCGAGAGCGAGGCGGGCTTGGGCCAGTTGCCGTAGTACTGGAAGAAGGAGGCGATGGAGCGGCCGTTCTTCATGATGTCGAACTGCAGGCTGGTGCGGTACACGGTGGCGTGCACGGCGAAGTAATAGAGGCCGGGCACCTCGCAGGTGAACTTGCCCGTGSCAGGGTCGTAGTGGCCCTGCTCGTTGATGAGCACCACGTCGAAGAGGATGGGCTGGTCGGCCAGGGGAGGGCTGCGCGACTCGGAGCGCTTGGCGCTGAATGCGGAGCGAGGAGCGACGGCGCACTCGCCCTGAGCTCCCTTCTCGCCGTGCAGCCCGTCCACGCCGGGGCTGCCCGCCTCCCCGCGGGGACCCGGCACTCCTGGGCAGGCAGGAGGGGACAGGGTCACCTCGGAGTCACCAWRAGAGCTRCTCCARCCCTCCTGCCCAGTCCCAATTCCATCAATTCCCTGCCACAGCTGGGAGCGAGGAGCTGCAGCGCACTCGCCCTGCGCTCCCTGCTCACCGCACAGCCTCCCCGCGGGGACCCGGCACTCCTGGGCAGGCAGGAGGGGACAGGGTCACCTCGGAGTCACCAATAGAGCTCCTCCATCCCTCCTGCCCAGTCCCAGTTCCACCAATCCCGGGCACTGTGTGGGGAAGCAGCACGAGTGGGTAGGGCTGGGTGGGTAATTCAGCTCAGAATCGTTGGAGAAACCCTCACAGGTTGGGGGAAAGCCCAGCCCAGGAGCCAGGGCAGGCATGATGCAATTCTTGGTGGTCCCTCCRAAAGCAGGGCTGGAAGAGAGGGGTGGCATCGGGGATGGGGACAAATGCAGCTTTCCCAGRGACAGGGAGCTGCTGCCTGTTACAGAACACAGGGGCACCACGGGCAGGGCCCAGGGGTGGTGGTGGCATGGGAAGGGCCCTTCTGCAGGATTCATTCTCCGTTTGGCAATTCGGGCCAGCATGCAGCACTCACCCCCTGCCATGAGCGTGTTCCCCACGGGCAGGGAATGCTAAATGCCCCTCCCCAGCTGGGATCTCTCCTTTCTTACCAGGAGGGCCCATGTCGCCCTTCTCCCCTGGCATCCCCYTGGCTCCATCCCGGCCGTCTCGTCCGTCCCTGCCTGGCAAACCCTGCCCCCCGTGCAGGCCCGGGGTCCCTGGGATGCCTGGCTGCCCCGAGCACAGCCCAGGGATCTTGTTGTCTTCGATCTGCAAGGACCTGCRGATGAGCCCGAGGAGGAAGAGGAGGAAGAGCTGCTTCATCTTGTCCTGGAGGGGGGCAGAGAAGGATCACAGCTCGGGGGACCACAGTGAGGAGGGTTGGGAYTGCTTGGCAGGGAGTGTGAGGGGGRAGCAGGGGACATTCCCCCCTTCTTTTCCTTTTACCTTTTGGGCTGCTCCCCTCAGTGAGGCCCTGGTGCTGCCTGCACCTGCCACAGCATCCCTGTGGCCCTGTGCCACCACAGCATCCCCCTGCTGTGTGCCACCACAGCATCCCCATGTGTGCCACCACAGCATCCCATGTGTGCCACCACAGCATCCCCATGTGTGCCACCGCAGCATCCTGTGGCCTGTGTGCCACCACAGCATCCCAATGCGCCTGTGTGCCACACAGCATCCCACGTGTGCCACCACAGCATCCCCGTGGCCCCTGTGCCACCACAGCATTCCCACGTGTTGCCACCACAGCATCCCCACATGTGCCACCACAGCATCCCCATGGGCCTGTGTGCCACCACAGCATCCCCACATGTGCCACCACAGCATCCCCATGGCCCCTGTGCCACCACAGCATCCTCCATGTGTGCCACCAACAAGCATCCCACATGTGCCCCAAGCATCCCCACAGCCTGTGTGCCCACCACAGCATCCCCACGTGTGCCCCATGTGCCACCACAACCTCCTGCAGCTGGGCACAGCTCAGGACGTTGTGTGGGGTGTGGGTGCAGGGCCAGGGGCTGTGGCAGTGGCTCTGTGTGTGTGGCTGGGGACTCTCCGAGGTGGGCACTGCCCCGTCATGCCCAGCTACGGGGGAACGGGCACAGGGTTTAGGGCTGGTGAGCTCTGAGCGTGCCTGGGCTGGGGTTGCTGCCTCTGGGGGCTGCGTGCTGCGGCGGCAGCTCGGGGAYCGCGGGGCTGTGTCCGGCCCTGCCCTTGGCAGCATCCCGGCTGCCCGCGGCTCTGCTCCGCCCCCGGCCGGCTGCAGCATCCCCGGCCGTGCCGGGACCACCCCCCTGCCGGGACCACCCCCCTGCTGCCCCCAGCCCATCCCGCAGCAGCACAGCGAGGGCTGAGCCCCAGGACCAGCGCTGGCCCCATCCCCGTGGCCTTGACCCAGAAAAGCTGCTCTCTTCCCCCTCCACGACGGCAACAAAGAGGAAAAGGAGGAGAAAAGGAGGAGAAAAGTGTCTCTCCTCCGCCCGGGCGCCGGAGCAGGAAGGCAGGGAGTSGCGGCTGCCCCGGCTGGGTGTCCCCACTCACTGTGACCTGCGGCTCCTGCCCAGGACCTCACCTCGCTGCTCGCTGCCGTGCAGGGGCTGAGTGAGGCTCCTCCTGGCCGCTCGGCTCTGACGAAGGCCCGAGGAGAGGCAGCCTCTCCACCCCCCCTCCTCCCCACGTCTCTCCTCCCAAACTCCAAAGGAAATCAAGGGCCTTGGGAGCCAAAAGCTACAAGACAAGGGGAAAAAGAAAAATAATCCCATGGTGTCGGAAGTGCTGTGAGCAGGGGGAAGGGAGAGCGCTGCAAACAGCCCGGCTGAGGGAGGGGAGGCACAGGCCGGGCACCAGCTCAGCTGGACACGGCRGGGCAGCAGGGTGGAGGGGAGGAAAACAGGCAGAACAGGCAGCAGAGGGAAAGGAAACAAGATAAAAGCTGAAGGGYGGAGAAATCCAGCAAGGCAGAGAGAGATGGGGTGGCAGAAAGAAGCGGGAGCTCTCAGGGTGTGTGGGTGCAGCAGAACTGAGGCCGAGGCATGGCAGAACACACAGTGCCTGGCAGTGCCAGCCCTGGGAGCGCYCAGGGGAAGCCGCAGGATCCATCTGGGCGGCCCCAGCACGTTGGGCTGAGCGTGCAGGGCAGGTGGAAGGGCGGGCAGAGCAGTCTGTGCCCGTGCCAGGAGGCAGGGCTGGCCCCGGGACCGCCGAGCACGCGGCGAAGCTTTCGAGGCGCTCCCAGGCTGCCTMTAACTCGTTCCAGCGCCGGGTGCGTCCAAGGGACGCGGTCACACGCTGGCCAGAGGGGCGGGCCTGCGGCTGGGCARGTCCCTGTGCCCGGCAGCAGCTGGGACACGCAGGGAGAGAAGGAGCTGGGTGGGCTCAAACCCCCCAAGCTGGGCGGGAGGGACAGGTCCGTGCTGGGCACAGGGGCAAAGCGGTGCTGGCACGAGTGGGGCCTGAGCCCAGAGACCCCAGCCGGGCTGGGGATTTCTCCACATGCTCAGGGCAGTGGGAAACACGATGGCACTGCTGGCTCTGTCCTCGTGGAGCTGGGGGTGCTGCCAAATGTTCCTTCCAGCCCTGGATACCCACGGGCAGGCTGGGTGCTGGCAGGGAGCCACCTCTCTCCTCTCTCCCAAGGTGTGAAGGGACTGTTGTTTTTGGCCAGCTGGACGCTGGTTTGTGGCCAGGGGTGTTGCCAGSCTTGTGGCCACCAGGGTGGCCTTCAGCCAGCACAGCCAGCTCAGCCAGCACAGCCAGCAGGGCCACCACTCCTGGTGGCACAGGATCCCTTCCCTGCACCGTGGAGCCACCACTCTTGGTGGCACAGGGTCCCTTCCCTGCACTGTGGGGCCACCACTCTTGGTGGCACAGGGTCCCTTCCCTGCACCGTGGGGCCACCAACTGGATCCCCTCTGAGACCCATCCCTGCAAGCCCCCAGGCCAGTGAGGGCACAGCCAGCTGCCCACTGTCCCCTGCAGACTCCCCTGTGCCCCTCCATCCCTGCTCAGATCCCCTGCCCCATCCCTGCCTTCCCTCCCTCCACCCATTCCTCAGTTTCCCCGGGATCTGGCAGCACCCACACACAGACCCCAAATGAGTCACCCGCTCCCTTGGGTTTGTCAGCTGCTCACGCTGTTTATTCTGCTGGCCCTGGGGCTGTGGGACACGGGCAGCCCTGGGCTCCTGTCCCTGCCCAGCCTTGCTCCGTTTGGGGAGCATTAACCCTTTCCCTCCTGCCCCTCCYGCACAAGCCTTTCCCTGTGGGATATGTCACCTGCTCCTTAGGGCAATGGAGCTGTGGGCAAGCCCGTGGCATCCAGGCACCAAGCCAAGCACTGGGCACAGGGGCTGACCCCAAGGCAGCTGAGGGGCCACCCCAGCAGCTTGGTATTTACTCAGGAAGAGCACGGGAGGGACATTTGGGGTGGGGAGGGTGGCTTCAGCCCCTGCTGCTCTCSTCTGGCCGGCTCAGGGCTGGAAGCACTCCACGGGGTCGCTGGAGTCGGGCAGGATGTTGCAGTTGATGGGCCAGAGGATGCCGAGGAGGCCGAGGGGCTGCTGGCAGCGCAGCTCCGCCGCCAGGCACACGGCGCGGCAGGGCTGCAGCACGCCCCCGTCCGGGGTGCACTTGGGCACGAAGAGGCTGCAGATGAGCGGGCGGAGGTGCTGGTAACACGCCAGCTCCATCAGCGTCTGCGGGACAGCGGGGACAGCGGTGTGAGCCCGGTGTGGCAGGGTAAGGGCAGCCCCGTGGACAGCCCCCGGGCAGCTCACCTGGTAGTCCTGCAGCACCTCGGCGGCTCCCTCCTGGTCCGGGATGGCCAGCCAGATGTTGGGGAAGGAGGTGGCGTTGTAGCCCAGCCCCAGGCACATCTCCACCTGCACGGGCTCGCAGACAGACCCTGCCACAGGGAGAGGGGTTGTYCCAGCGGCAGGGCTGCCCACCGGCTGTGCCAGCTGGGCTCAGGGCGGGCTGGGTAGGGCACCTAGAGGTGGTGGCACTCACCGAAGGCCGGGTAGGACACCCCGGTGCAGTTGAGCTCGTCAGTGCCATCGGGGCAGTCGTGCCAGCCGTCYCACACAGACTCCAGCGCCCGGCACTCGCCGTTCCCACAGGAGAACTCCGCGGGGCTGCAGGTCTCTGCAAGGGGAGAGGGCAGGGCACGGCTGGGAGRCAGCGTGGTCCCGTGCTGACCACCCCTGTCTTGCTCACTGGCCAGGGGATCCGGCAGATCCAGCTCAGGGAGATCCCAAATTCCCTGGGTTATTTGGGGGCAGCCCTGGGGTCATGGATCACAGCCCTGTGCAGGTGAGCCCTTCCAGGCTGTAGGGTAAACCAGGTGAGAAACCAGGTGAGAAACCAGGTGAGAAACCAGGTGAGAAACCAGGTGAGACACCAGGTGAGACACCAGGTGAGAAGGGGCCCCGGGGGCCTTTTGCTCCAAGCAGGGCCAGCTGTGGAACAAGAACTGTTTTTCCCAGGTTTTTATCCAGCCTGACCTTGAAGCCCCACAAAGATAGAGGTGGCACAACCCACCCTGGGCACCCTGTGCCCCCGCTTGGCTACCTACTCTCTGTGGCATTGCGGGCTTGGTAGGTGGCAAAGAACCCATCATCTGCAACTCCCTCGTCTGCCACGAAGAGCACGGTCATGACGTGCCGTGAGGAGGTCAGGGCGGGTGGCAGCTGGTGGCCACAGAACCTGCCGAGGTCATGGCACAAGAGATGGGCTCAGGGGGCTGAGCAGCACCTCCAAACCTGCCTTCTGGCGGCRCCTCCCCACCAGCCAGCCCCGTGCCTCAGTTTCCCCAGGTGAGGCGCGGCCCCCGTGTCGCCAGGGTGGCACAGGAGGCCTGGGGYTGTCGGGTACCTGCCCATGAGGCTGGCGGTGCCCGTGCCCGCGCTGTCGTGCACCTCCACGAAGTCGAAGCTGCAGTCCTCGTGCGACTCCAGGCTGAAGTTGTGGAAGTGCAGGTCGATGACGTGGCCCYGGGGCACCGAGATCTGCCAGAGGCACAGCTGCGGGGCGGGGAGGCAGCCGGCAGCACCCGTGAAGCTGGGCAGGGGCAGCCCCAGCTCTGCCCGGGGCCGGGGCTGCCTTCCTCCCTGCCCAGCCTCACCCTCACCGCGCCCCCACAGCGCCCCTTCTCTCACCTGCTGGTGCGGGTACGGCTGCGGGTGGTTCGGGGTGGACAAGTGTCCCTGCAAGGCGGTCAGCGGCCCCCCACATTCTGGAGAGACACACAGACACACAGACACACAGACACACAGACACACAGACACACAGACACACACACACAGATTTACCCCTGCCCCTCTCCCTTCCCTCCATCTCCCCCTCCCGCCCATCCCCGGTGCCGCGGGGTCTGGGGGCTGCGGCCGGGGGTCTGTCCCACCCACCTTTGTGTCTCAGGCTGCAGTTGGCCTCGTCGCTGCCGTCCGTGCAGTCGCGGAAGCCGTCGCACACGAAGCCCAGCTGGAGGCACAGCCCCCGGTCACACAGGTGCTCGTCCCAGGCGCAGCTCTCTGCAGCAGCYCAGACACCCAGGCTGGAGAGGGGGTTCTGCAGGGCACCCCCCGCTCCCTGCTGGCTGTCCCCATTCCCTGCCAGCCTGGAGGGACCCTGGCAGTGCCCGGGGCCGGGGCACTCACTCTCGGCAGGGGCCACGGCTCGGTAGCGGGCGCTGAAGCCCTGGGCGCCCACGCTGCTGTCGGACACGAAGGTGACCCGCAGGCGGTTCGAGTTGGAGTTGAAGGTCGGGGGGGGCACGTTGCCACAAAACCTGGGGGCACAGCAAGGGCTGGCACCGCTCTCTGCCACCCTCACACTGCCACGCTCCCCAGGTGTGAGGAGCCCTACCTGGTCGGGCTCCCCCGCGCTGGGGCAGGGGCAGTGCCACCCGTGCCCTGCTCTTCGTAGAGCTCCAGGCGGTCGAAGAGGCAGGAGGCCGTGCCCTCCACGCTGAACGTCTCCATCCGCAGCTGGATGGCGAGGCCGGCGCCCACCTCGATGTGCCAGATGCAGAGGGCGTTGGGGGGYTAGGGGCCGGGGTAGCTGGGGGAGCTGAAGGAGCCCTCGGGGCCGCGCAGGGTCCCTCCGCAGGCTGAACGAGGCATCAGCGTGGGCATGAGCTGGAGCAGGGCYCTCCCATCCCAAAACGCTGCCCCGCTCGGCACTTACCCGGTGCTGCCGTGCCGGCCGTGGGCAGCCAGCTCTCGGTTGGGGTGGCAGCGGTTTTGGGGGCCGGGGGGTCCCTGCGGATGGGTGCTGCGGCGGTGGTGGCAGTGCCACGGGCGGGCAGGGCCGTGGCCGGGGCGCCGGGTGGATGTGGGGACGTCAGCTCTGCGCCCAGGGAAGAGCAGGGATTGCTCAGCCCCGGCGGGGAGCGATGGCTGCGGTGCAGGGAAGGGGCTCAGGAAACCCTCCCAGCCCTGTGCCCACACCTCACCCACAGGTGTGCGGCTCCCGGGGGATCCCACACTGATGGGACACATCCCACGGACACGGAGATCCCCCTTGCTCCTGTGCGTGGGGGCACCCTCTCCCCACAGCGGGCAGACCCGGGGTGGGCTCTGGGTGCCCCTTCCCTCTCTGAGCCGGTTCTGTGTCCCCCACCCCAGTCACAGCCYCCTCCCGGTTTGGCACTCACGGTGGATGACGATGCCGAGCAGGAGGGCGATGAGGAAGAGCAGGATGGTGCTCATCAGAGCCACGCAGAGCCAGGTGAACTTGCAGTCGGCGCGGTACCTCCAGCCCACCTGTGCCCAGAGCTGCTGGCCTGGAGGCGAGGACAGCGGGCAGAGCGCTGCTAAACCGTTCCCCCAGCTCCCTGCAGGGCTGGCTCAGCCCTGGCTGGGCACGACCCCGATGTGTCCCCAATTAGCCCCAGAGCCCCATTCCTGCAGCCCCGTGGGCAGGGGCTGTGTACAAACCCCCAGGCCGGTGCCAGCCCTCGCTGGGCACGTCCCCGAGGTGCTGATGTGTCCCCCAGCACCCCCATCCTGCAGCCCGATGGGCATGGGCTGTGTACAAACCCCCAGGCTGGTACCGAGGCTGGGTCAGCCTTCTCTGGGCACGTCCCCGATGTGTCCCCAATTAGCCCCAGAGCCCCATTCCTGCAGCCCCGTGGGCAGGGGGTGTGTACAAAGCCCCCTCTCGAGGTGCTGATGTGTCCCCCAGCACCCCCATCCTGCAGCCCCATGGGCAGGGGCTGTGTACAAACCCCCAGGCTGGTACCGAGGCCGTCCCGGCGCGGTGCGGGGCCGGTCCCATCTTTGTCTGGCGGGTGCTCCTCGCTCGGTGCCACCCGGGGCTCCTCGCCCTCAAAAACGGGGTTGCAGAACTCGGTCTGTGGGACACGAGAGCGGGTGGCACCCTGGGGACCCGCGGGGGGACACGAGGGGACCATCGGTGACACCCTGGGGACCATCAGCAGCACCCACGTCCCCAGCCCTACCTTGCTGCCGTCCAGAGCCTCGGGGCAGAGCGTGATTTCGGTGAAGTCTTTCATGGCAGCGCGCTGTTCCTGGAGCAGCCTGGCTACAATCCTGCCCAGTGCCCTGTGCCCCCCAGCCCCGCCGCCCGCTCCTCCCCAGCTGCCCCCATGGGCTCCGGGGCGGCGTGGGGACCCCTGCTGCAGGCTCTGGGGCGGGGAGGTGGCAATGCCAGCTCTACACGGGGCAGCCCAGCGCTGGAGCCCACCCGAGGAGGTGGCAGTGCCAGCCCTACACGGGGCAGCCCAGCGCCGGAGCCCACCCGAGGGCCATGCCCGCCGTGCTGGCAGTGCGGGCAGCCCCGGGAGGCYGCGGCAGCCCCAGTCCCCACCGCAGGCCCCTTCCCCCTCGSCCCGTTAATCCAGCTCAGCTGAGGATGCCGAGGTCAGGCTCTGGCACGGAGAAACAGCGTCTTAAAGGGGAACGAGWGCTCGCACCCATCCTGCTGGGAGCCCTCCCCATGGCACCCTGCTGCTGGGGTCCCCCCACACGGCACCTTGGCTTTCCAGCTGCCCGCAGCTCCTCTCTGCTCAGGGCAGAGCTGAAGGGGCCGTGTTGGGGACCCTGGGCTCAGCGTGTCCCTCCTGCCCTCGCTGGGTGCCCGGGCCCTGCCACCTGCATTCCTGCTGCCCCTTAATGCCCGTCTCCTTCCCTAAGCAGGGGAGAAAGGGGCCATTGTTCAGGGGTTTTGAGGGAAGAGTGGGCACTGGAYAGCTCCGTGAAAAGGCTCCTTCTGCCACCTGCAGCCACATCTGCCTTGCTGCAGGCGAGCCCAGAGTGGTTCTGGTCCATGGGTGCTCCTGGGGCTCCACCAGTGGCAGCTCCCCAGCCTCTGCCAGACCACCCAGAGACAAACCACACGCACCCCACGCCCTGTTCAAGCTCAAATTTATTCCTGCACGAGTCTCCCTTGTATGAGACACTTCCCACCCGTCTTGCTTACACAGTAAACAAGCCACCTGCCAAGCAGCATCGCTGCCCCAGCCCAGCTCCTGCCTTGGGCAGCCCCCATTCCCATCCTGCCCCCTCTGAGCCCCGCTGGGATGCCCCAGGCTGGGCAGGATGCTGGTGCCAGCGCTCAGCCCGTGCCCGCAGGGCCGGCTGTGGGTTGGATGGAGCTGCCCCGAGGGCRGGGGTGGTGCCCGTGTCTCCTCCCGCTGCACCTCAGGCAAGGCAGGACGGGGAGGAGGATAAATTAAAGGCTAAAAAGGCCACTGGCATTTGCTAGCTGGAGGACGGAGCAGCAGGGCGGGTCCCCGGGCACCCAGGAGGGCTCCTGATCACAGGGAGAACAAAGCCCCSATTGCAGATGGTCCCGGACAGCCACCGTCCTCCCCTCCCTCTCTGTGCGACCCCCGCGGCCCCCCCGCTCCCCGAAATGGTTTAAGGCACCGTCGTTTGAGGAGGCAGGTAAAAACCTACCCGGAGCAGCCCCGGCACAAGTCCCTGGAGAGGCAGGAAGCAGCGGGGGGCTCCAGGTTGAAGCAAAGTCCGTTATAAATACATAGAAATTCCACAAAATGTTTTCCTCCCTCCTGTCCGAGAGTCTGGGCTCAGGCTGCTRTGAGGAGTGTGTGTGGGGCAGCTGCAGGGATGTGCTGCCCGAGATGGGACGGAGGCCACCAGAGGGCTGGAGTCCTTTGCCAGGAGGGTTGGAAGTGCCGGGAGGAGATCGGGAGCAGTTCACGAATCCTCTGGGACGGCCAAGCAGATACAGGAGTGGCAAGAGGTCAGGAGGGATGTGTGAGGCTCTCCTGGGTGCTGTCCCAGGGGAGAAGAGGTCCTGGTTGAGTCAATGGGACAGGTGGCCCCATTCCTGTAGAGTCCCTTACTCAGGATTTTTATTACACACCAAAAAAAAAAAAAACCCAAAAACAAAAACAAAAAAAAAAAAAAAAAAAAGAAACAGAAAAGATAAAAAAGAAAAAAAAAAAAAGAAAAAAAATAAAGAAAAAGAGGAAAAAAAGAAAATAAACTAAAACCCCGAGGTAAAAACCAAATGAAATGCCAGCAATCAGAAGGTGCCTGAGCTGCCTGAGCCCTGTCCTGTCACGAGTCCCTCCTCAGMTCGGAGCTGGGATGTCCTTGCCCGGGCTCTGCTCCTGGCTGTCCCCAACCTCCCTCTGCAGCCACCTCGGGGGCGTCTCCTCTTCGCCTCCCCCTTGCTCTGGGGGTGCTGAACGCCTGAACCCTGGCGGAGCCGGCTCTGAGGGGRGGCCCGGGGCTCCCCCAGGGAGGCAGGGCTGGCTACATGCGGGAGGACGGGCTGGCCAGCTCGTAGAAGAGCAGGTAGGCATCGCTGCTGCGCACGTGGCTCGAGGACATGGGGGTGACGCTGCGGAGAGGGCAAGGGGACAGCTGTGAGCAGCAGGGACGGGATGCCCTGAGCAGAGGGGGGGTCCCTGCTCGCTTGTCCCACCCCAGGCTCACCGGGAGTCGTTGAAGGTGTGCCACTCGCTGGACACGGGGCTCTTGCAGTAGGCTGTGTAGTGTCCCCCCATGGTGGTGCCCGAGTGGTTGGAGACGGCGTAGAGGTTGTAAACGGCGTGGTCTGTGGGGAGCAGGGGGSCTGCTCAGCCCTGCTGCCCCACAAAGTGCCAGCACAGAGCCCCCCACCATGCCAGCAGCTCCAACAGCCTGGATTCCGTGCCTCCCACCCCTCACCCCTGTGCCCCCCACCATGCCAGCAGCTCCAGCAGCCTGGATTCCATGCCCCCCACCATGCCAGCAGATCCAACAGCTGGATTCTGTGCCTCCCACCCCTCACCCCTGTGCCCCCCACCATGCCAGCAGCTCCAGCAGCCTGGATTCCGTGCCTCCCACCCCTCACCCCTCTGCCCCCCACCAGCTGGGGACACGAGGAGCTCAGCAGTCCCCAGGAGCTCAGGGCTGGGGTTAGAGGCACACAGGGGACTCACTGCAGCTCTGCGAGGCGAATTCCCGCAGGTCCAGGTCCTTCAGCGGGAAGTTGACGAAGGTGGTGAGTTTGCTGCTTCGTATCCTGGACTCAGAGAAGCGCTTCAGGTCTGGAGGGTCACGTCAAGGAGCCAAAAGGACAAAGGGGAGCCTGCAATAACCCACCTCTGCCCCCCACAACAGCCCCTGTCCCCATCCCTSTGCCTGAAGGATACGAAGCACCAGGATCTTGGGGAACTTCTGGATGCTGAATTTTTTTGTGCACCTTGTCCTGGCTTTGCAGCGACAACACGTCTGTGGGAGAAAACAGCACAAGCAGCAGGGTGAGGGCACTGCCCACAGTCCTGGCAACACYAGCACAGAGGGGAAGGGGCCCAGCCTGCCCCAGTGACCCCCCTGCCCTGTACCGGTTTCTCGTCCCCATCCAGCACATCCTCTTTGGTGAAGAGCCGGAGGCAATCCATGAGCGTCACCTCCCCGTAGCCTTTCTGTGGGAGTGCAGTGATGGTCAGGGACAGGCAGTGTGGGACAGGCAGTGTGGGACAGGCAGTGTGGGATCATTGGGGCTCCCTCACCTTGGGGATGGGCAGGGACAGGTCCCAGAAGGGGTCGAAGGCTGTGGAGCAGTAGCCGCACTCGCTGCAGGTCAGAGAGCTCTTCAGCTGCCCAACGAAGAGGTCTGGTGGGGTGGGACAGAGCAGGGTGAGAGCCCTGGTTCCCCCCTCGCTCCCAGCCCAGCCCTGTCCTCCCTTCCCCCAGCCCTGCTCACCGCTGATGCGGCTGTCCTCCCTCTCCTGGTACCTCCTCCACATCTGCCGGCTCTTCTCGTCGTCACTGCAAGCATGGGGACACAGCAGGGCACTGAGCATGGCCTGGGGGACACCAGCCCTGCCACCCAGCCCAGAGGGACCTGTGAGGTCACTGTCCCCGGGCTGGCCTTGCGGGCAGTGAACTCTCCTGGGGCTCGTGCAGTGCCAGCACTTACGGGAGGTGATCCAGGGTGTCGGTGCTGGCCCGGGGCCGCACCAGCACGCGGTTCACCTCGCTGTGCAGCCCGTCCAGCAGGAACCGCAGGAATTCCTGTGCATCCTGCTGGCTGCAAGACACGGGGCATGGCCAGTGAGAGGCTGCAGGGGGCTCAGCTCCCTCCCAAACCCCCCTGCAGCCACCCCCCRTTACTTGTAGCCGACGAAGCGTGGGGCGTATCTCTGGATCTGGGTCTTGAACTCGGAGGGGCTCACGCTCTCGTTGGGGGACGAGGTCCAGAGCAGCTGAATCAGCTTTGCAAACTCTGCAGGCAGAGAGGCGGGTCAGCAGAGGAGGTGGCACGGCCATGTCCCCATGGGGACAGCTCAGGGGTCTCGCAGCCTGATCCTCCACTGGCCGGGCAGCCCAAGGAGGAGCGTGGAGCTCTGGGTGGGGGTCCCGCAGGATGCGGGGTGTGGCAGGGATGTGCTGCAGGAATTGCTGCGGGAATTGCTGCAGGGAAGCCCCCGCAGCCACCAGGGCTGGGCAGTTACCGGACATGAGCGCCGTGCGCATGCGGCTGTTGTTGTTGAGGTCCCGCAGGTACTGGTTCTGCAGGCAGTAATCCCGCAGCTCCTTGGTGTTGCTCAGGCACTGCAGGATGGAGTTCATGAAGCACTGGGGGAGGCAGAAGAGAAAACCATGGCAACGGGAAGCAGAGGGAGGCAGGCCGTGGCAGGGGGACACCGGGGCTGGGCACAGGACAGGGGAAGCGCCGTGGGGAGAGGGGCGCAGGGAGCTGCCAGGGCGAGGGTGGGGTGTTGGGGGCGAGGTGAAGGCACAGGGCTCCCCCTGCCCCACAGATGAGCCACGGGCCTGGGGACACACTCACCGTGTTGCCGAGGTTCCGCAGGCCGGTCAGCCCCTGCACGGCCTTGGAGCTCTGCAGAGAGAGGGAACAGTGCTGGGAGGGTGGCGGGCTGGCCATGCCTGTGGGCAGCCCAGCGAGGCCATGGTGCCACAGACCTGCCTGTGGAGCAGACGCTCAGGTGCAAGGAGAGGCCCCATCCCGCTGTGACATCATGGGCAGAGCCAGCACCCAGCAGCTCTCTGGGCCAAGAGCTTGGTGACAAACCATGGCTGGCCTGCRCCATCCTGCTGGCCCAGGACTATGCTCAGGGCTCAAAGTTCTCCCTGCCTGGCAATGCCTTTGCCCCATGCCCTGGATTGCAGGTCAGGCTGCCTCCCCTGGGGACACCGGGGCATGGCAGTGCCCTGTGCCTGCCCCACGCTGCAGGAGGAGCACGGTGCCCTGTCACTGCGTGCCTGCCTCATGCCAGGTGTCCATCCCCTCCAGGACACCCTGCACAAGCGCAGCCCAGACTTTGGCACAGCTGTCTTGCAGGATAAAGTCCACCTGGGAAAGTGCAAGCCCAGCCCTGCGACAGCKAGCCCAGGGAACAGGGCTGTGTGCCCAGTGGTGCCTTCCCAGCCCTGGCTGTGCTGCACCTGTGCCATGGGGTGGCAATTCCAGGTGCTCCAGGTGCTCCCTGAGCTGGGAAAAGCAAAGATGAGCATGGGCAGCTGGATGCTGGYGCTGGGAACCATCATCACTCTTTGCTGGAGAGACCAAGAGCACAGAGGGGTTTAGGGGTGCCAGCARGCAGGACAGGGTGCTGGTGGGGGGCACTGGGGGGAGCCCAGGGGTCCTGCTCCCAGCCCTGCACTGGGGAGGAGCAGGATGAGCCTCCCCAGAGCAGGGTGGGCATCTGACAGGGCCTGCAGGGGCAGACTGCTGATAGTGCTTCCCAGATGCCCAGGATTTAAGGATCCTTAGGCAAACARCCCAGCTGCCCACCTGAGGCTTGAGGAGGAGGAGAGGAGGCGAGAGGAGGGGAGGGGGCCCAGCAGCTCTGAAATAGCAGCAGCTGGTGTGTGTGTGGGAGGTGCTGAGCACCCAGCCCTGACAGCAGCCCAAAATAACCCAGATCCAGTTACATGGGCTCCTTAGCGACGGCGCAGGCATCACCCACCGCGGCAGGGACCGGCACCAGCGGGGACCCGGCCGCCCTGCGTGGGCACACGTGGCTCTGACCGGCTGCCCTCTGTGCCATCGGGTGCCCCCACAGTGCCCAGAGCGCAGGGATGTCCCCAGATGTAGCTGCCCAAGTGCCAGGGAGCCATCCAAAAGTGTCAGGTGCCTTCTTGGGCTGGGGGCAGGCTCAGCTGGGCACAGGGTGCCAGCAGGATGTGACAGGTCAGTGCCACGCCACAGCTGGAGGAGCTGGCCTGGCTCTGGTCCCCAAGCAGATGGCAGCAGGAGAGGTGGGCCTGTGTCCCAACAGCCTACATCCCATCCCTACATCCATCCTGAGCCCCAAGGCCCTGCTCGTGTCCCCACCACTACCCCAGGGAAGGTCACGGTGCCAGGGGTGAGCAGCAAGCCCCGGGAGCTGCCCCAGTGTGCCCCAGCCCTCCCCACCAGGACAGGCTTGTCCAGTTGCCCTGGTTGGGCAGCTCCTGCCCTGTGCCAGGAGGGACAGGCCAGTCCTGCCCATGTGGGTGCAAACCTCCCCACAGATCCTGCATTCCCCCACAGCCAGCTCCCAGGCTGTCCTCCCAGAGCCTGGAACAACCCCAGGGGAGGGCTGGGGCTGAGGAGGGGGGTGTCAGGTGCTCCCCTAGCCTGGCACAAGCCCTGTGTGCTCCGAGGTGTTATTTCCCCCTCTGGATTTCCCTCCCCTGGGTGACTCAACTCCAGCTAATCCCCCTCTCCCGTACAGGGCTTTATCTAGGACACGACATGCTCAGAGGCGCTGAAGGAGAGCTGGCTCACGCGGCGCGGCTGGGGACTCCCCGAGGCTGCACCGCAGGACGGGGACAAGGGACAGGCGGTGGGGACAAGGGACAAGATCCTGACRGTCCTGCCCCATCCAGGTCCACACGCCAGGAGCCTGTCGGGGCAGCAGGAGAACCAGAGCAGCCAGACTTACATAAGTGCTCAGACCTTGCCCTCCTTGCCCCTTGCTCTGCCATCCCTGCAGGAGAGATCTGTCCCGGCACTGTGGCTCTGGGCACAGCCAAGTTCACTCCCACGGCACTGCCGAGGGGCTCAGCGTGGCCAGCAGACCCTTCCTTGTGGTGGGACACGGGGACCTGGCCAAGGTCACTGCAAGGGCAGGGCTGGGAGAGGAACCCAGGTGTCCTGACACGTGCAGCTCACCTGCTCCCTGCCACCCTGTGGGACGCGGGGACACGCCGTCCCCACGGGCAGCTGGGAGGGCACCCACCCCCTGCCACCCCATCCTCGGGCACGGGGGATGGCACAGGGCACTCCACACTCCCCAGGGCGGGCAGGGGGTGCCCCTTTCTCTGCCCCCAAGCCGGAAGATGGGGGCTGCGGGCATCTCGTACCTTGGTCTTGTTGAGGACGAGCCCGACGAAGGTGGAGACCAGCAGGGACCCTGGCATGGAGGCGCGGGGCCGCAGGTCCTTGTGAAGGTCGGGGAGCGCGGGGGGCTCCTCGGGCAGCGTCACCGTGTAGGAGTCCCTCATGGTGGCCCCGGCGGGCACCGCAGGACAGCGGGCAGCAGCCGCGGGCAGCGGGGAGCCGGGGGACACCGGCCGGGCTGCCCTGGCCCGGGGCCGGCTGCAGCCGTGGGCGCGGGGTCAGGCGCGGAGCCCCCCGTGCCGGGCGTGCGGGGCCGGAGCCGGTGCCGGCTGCGGGGCTGACGGCACCTGAGCGGCTCTGACATCAAATGGGTGGAGAGGCGGCAGCCGGGCTCGGTGACGGCTCGGTGACGGCTCGGTGACGGCCAGCCCCCGCGCACCGCGTGGTACAGCGCGCCGGGAGCCAGGGGGGCCCGCGAGGGGCGGCTCTGCCCCGGGGACACGCTCCGGAACGGGGCGGCGACACCGGCCCGGCTCCGGGGGGCTGCGGGGGGCCGCGGTGCCCCCTCGGCATCTCTGTCAGCGGGGCTCCCCGCGCTCCCGTACCCCGACACCGGCACCGTGCGCGCATCCCGGGGGCAAAGGGAAATGGGGAGAGGCGGCAGCCGGAGCAGCGCCTGCCCCCCCAGGGCTCCCCCCTGCTCGCAGCTCGGCGTGCCCAGGGCTGGTGGCACCGGCTGTCCGGCCCCGGGCACGTTGTGCTCCGGGCAGGCACTGGGCAGGGAGCGGGGCTCCCCGGCTGGGGGTAACTCGCTAAAATTGCCGGGGTGAAAGTGGGACAGTCCCACAGCATGTGGGTGCAGGGGYTGCCTGTATCCAGAGAGGGGCTGCGGGCTGCCAGACAGGGTTGTGGGGCTCCTGGCCATGTGCCTTTCCTGCAGTGCCAYTGCCAGGTTCCCAGGCAGTGACATTTTGGGGGAACCCCCCTCTTTGGGGGATGCATTAGTGCTGAGCTCAGAGGATATTTCAGTGCCTTGCGCTGGGGCAAAAACTCCCCGCAATTCCTACATGGAGCAAAGACCCCACCTGGCGTCTCCCCTCGGTAAACTGAGGCACGGCACGGGCAGGGCTCCAGCTCTTCTCCTGCAGCAAGGGCAGATGCGGAGACTGGCAGGGAGCCCGGCTGTCCTGCGTCCTAGTCCTGCGTCTCCCGCTGCTTCACCCCTCTGACCGCGGCAGGACGAGCGCCGGAGCCCTGCGCCTGCTGTGCGTGCCCAGGTGCTTCTCTGCCTGCTCAGGGAAATTTCCATGGGCAACCAGGGCAGGGAGTGCGGTTGGGCTGCTCTGACAGAGCCACAGCCTCCAACCTCACCGAGAGGGCTCTAAGCAGAGCCTCCTTTCCTCCTCTGGAGCCCCCAAAACTCCCCCATCCAGAGGCAGGGGCTGCTGAATCCTGCTGGCTGCGGATGCAGCCTCTCTGTCAAGCAGAGCTCGGCACAGCCAGTGGAGGGGCTGGCTGGGGACGGAGGGAGGGGAGGGAGGAAGGGAGGGAGACTATTTTTGGCACCAGCAAAAATATCTGAGGAGGCATCTTGCAGCGTTATTCATCTGCAGGGCTCTTTTGCATCACAACGGGAGGGCTGTCGTAACCGGGGCCTGCGCGTGCTCACACGTGTGTGTACATGTACACACCCCGCACTGTGTACGCTGTACACACACGGGGACATGGTGTGCATACACCCTCCTGCCCTGCCTGGGTGCCCTGCCGTGCCCAGGGGCACAGCCTGGGCCTCCAGGCTGTGGCACAGCTCCCCAAAATCCAGGGCTGTTGCTACGCGGCCTGGCAGTGCAGGTGGTACCACGGGGGCAGGATGGGCACAGCCAGCCCCGAGCGCTGCGCAGYCAGCTGGGGCAGCTCTCCCCGTGGGGATGCACTGTGCTGGCTGAGCCGGTTCCATGGCAAGAGGGCGGTTCAGCCACATCCCGTGTTCAACCTCGTGCCCCGGTGACATGGAGCGCCCCGGGCCAAGGACCAAATTCCCCTCCAGCCAGAGAGCAGCGCGCAGGCTCTGAGGGCAAGGCTGGGGCGGGAGAGAGAYGGGGACACCCGGTGGGATGGCATCACCCAGAGCAGGTGCCTGCCCTCAGCTGGCCCCTCTGCAGCGGTGACCTTCTGCCGCGGGCAGAGGTTGCCACAGGCCCGGTTGGCACCGCGGCAGCAGGCAGGGCCAGCCAGCACTGGCTGCGGGCCAGGGACGTCAGCTGCTCAGGATGGGACTGCAGAGAGCTGCCGGCGGTTTTGTGGGTGGCCCTGGCCTTCTGACCCTATGTACACCCGGGGTGGTTAATGGGCCGGCACAGCTCCAGTCCTGCCCCTCACCACACTGCCTTTCCCAGGAGCCAGCATGGCCCTGCAGCTCTGCAGGCACAGCCCCTCACTGGAACTGCATCTTCACACAGCTCCCTTTGCCCACGGGGTAAACTGAGGCACGAAGTGATGGTGAGGGTAGGGACACACAGAGACACCCTCACTGCTGGCTGCAAACCCCTCTGCATGGTGGTTTCCGTGGCGCAGAGGCAGGAGGCGGTGGTGGAAAAAGGGATGGGAGGAGGCGTGGGGCCAGGCCTGCTGTGGCCTGGCTGCGTCAGGAGCGGGTGCTGCTGACACTGCCCTCGGGGCTGGGCAATGGGGCAGAACGGATGGCAGCTCCGGGGCTGCAGCCTGCGCTTGTTTCCAGCACCTGGCACGGCCACAGGCAGCCAACTCTGGTTTACGACCGGGACATTTGTGTCCRGGCTTGGGAAAGGGAGGGAATAAACCACAGCAGTGGAAAATAGCAAGTGTGTCCATCAAAGCACCACGGAAACCTAAGCCAGTGTCACTGACCTGGCCTGCCCTCGCATGGGTGTCTGTCCCAGCGCCCTTTGCCACCCATCAGCCTAGGCTGTGTTCATGTGCAGACTGTGGGACTTGCACAGTCCCTGCTGCCCCACAGGCACCCCATGGGAGCAGGCTGGCACCCCACACAGCAGTGTGTGGGCACATGGGGCAGGGACCCTGCAGTGGCAGTGTCAGCTTTAGTGAGAGCCAGTGGCTGCAGCAGCTGCTGGATCCCCCCTTGGTGCCCCCCAGCAGGGCCTGGTGTGGGAGGGGGAGGCAGGAATTCCCTTCCACAGTGCTGATCCTACACTGCCCTGACTCCACAGCCCGCTCCCTCACCCCAGGACTGGGTGCCAGGCATGAGGCAGGTGGGCACAGAGGGTCCCACACCACGGCAGGGCACTGCTGAAGGTGGTTCTGTGGGGGAAGGCACTGGGGAAGGGGCACAGGGAGGAATGTGGGGACACTGGCTTCAAAGGGAAAAATTGCTGGGGGATTATTTTCTGCCACCCTTTGAGCAGGACAGGATTTCTTGTGGTTCGGCGGATGGCGGTGGGACAGAGATGCAGGGAAGCAAAGGGCAGGTCAGACCATGGGGGAATGGAGGGTGACTGGAAAGACAGCGGGAGACAATGCAGGCAGAGCCTGGCCAGATCTTGGAAGGAAACCTGAGTGGAAAATTACCAGGCTGCTCCCCTGCACGGGCTGCGTGTGCGGTGCCTGCTCCCGGCCCGGGCTGGGGCTCTGGGGACGCTGCAGCACTGATGGGGACACGGGACACTGAGCACCTGCCAGCACGTGTGGTGCTGCCCAGAGCAGCACTGCCATGGGGAACCCCCTGCTGCCACACAGGCTGGGGCACAGGGCCCCAAACTGGCAGCAGTGGATGGTGCCAGGGAACTGGCATCGCTGGGCACCGAGTCACTGTGGCAGAGCCAGCACCAGCCAAACCAGCTGTCCCAGCAGGATGAGTGCCCAGCCTGCTCATGTCACCTTCCCTATCTGGGATGAGGCAGCAGGAAATCCTCGTCAGCCCCACATGGGAYCCATCACCTGCTGTCACATGCATYCAGAAAATGCAGCGGGCACAATCCRGGGCACAGGCTGATCCTGCCTCCTTGGGGAGCGTGCCCTGCAGCACAGCCCCTCAGAGGACACCCGCCCGRCCGCACACGGCTGCCTCAGCAGCTCCAGCAGGGACTGCTGCGCCAGCAAGGGCATCTCAGAGGGTCACACCCAGAAACCGAGGCACGGAGCAGCACACCCAGGTTCCCAGACAGAGTTTGAGTGCCCCGGGCTCCTCAGCTCACCACAAGCACAGCCCACATCCCCCCCAGCACAGCTGTGTCCCCCACCCCAGGCAGCCCCGCGTACCGTGGGGTCCTGGGAGGACACGTCGCAGTGCTCATCGCTCCTCTCGCAGGGCTGGCTGGCACAGCGGGTGCCCGACGGTGGCAGGGTGGCCTGAGACGGGCTGAGGTGGCCAGTGGAGAGGCTGCCCTGGTGGCTTTTCCTCCCGTAGCTCTCCAGGTAGCCACGGACATAGTCGGAGTGAGTGGCAGCCTGGTAGAGACCCTGCAGGTTGCCGTGCTCCGGCCGTGCGCGGGRGCTGAGCGCGCCGGCCGCGGGCAGGTAGGCGCTGTCTGAGGTGTGCAGTCCCGAGAACTCCCTGGCCAGGTCCGAGTGGCTGATGGATTTGTGGCGGCTGAGGGGCYCTGCGGAGGGCAGGTAGCCCGTGGGGCTGCCCGGGGTGCCGCCAAAGGCGTAGCAGGCGCCCCCGCTGAGCCCGGRGCCGGGCGGCCGCGGCTGCGTGCGGAGGTACGAGGGGCTCAGGCGGATGCTGGGGTCGGGGTACAGCCGGCCGCTGTCATAGCCACTGGTGGGGGACAGCCCCCCAGCGTGGTGGTAGCGGGGGGAGGGCAGGTAGCTGGCTTTGAAGCCGATTTTGTCGCTGTCCGCGTAGGCGGTGGACAGGGTGGATCCATAGGAGCTGTAGGAGCTGTAGCCGCTGGGCACTTTGGTGTAGGTGCTCTCGGCGTAGCGGGAGGAGTCCACGTAGCGCTTCAGGGTGGAGGAGAGCTGGGACATGCTGCAGGCTGGGGCTCGGCAGGCTGTCCTGGAGGCATCGGCTGCAAGGGAAGAGCCCAGGGATCAGTTCCACAGGCCCTGCTCAGCACAACAGGGCACCCAGCAGCTCCCACCCGGCAGCTCCTGCCTCCCCTGGAGATCCTGGCAGACAGAGGGCATCCAGGGGGTGTTTGTGACAGTGTGGCCATGGCTCCTGCCACCTGCCAGCCTTCCTGGAGAGCCTGGGACAGCAGGACCCGGCTGGCACTGCCACCCCCATGCCCCCTGGGCACCTCAAACCACAGAGGGGAGCCCCAGAGCACAGCCAGACGCACCCAGCATCCCCATAGGCACCAAGGAACTGCAGCAGCCACCTCTGCCCCAGCTCTGGCATCCCTGCCACACCATCCCGTGGCTGTCCCACTCTTGGGACTGAAGAGTTATCCCCAGTGCCTCCTCCAGGTGGGAGGCAGTGGCCTGGTCACAGGATGATGCTCAGGCCCAGCTCTGGCTGAGACAGGCAGCTGGGATGGGCTGATCCAGCCAGCACCTTCCCCTGGTTACTCACAGGGAGTGCTGGGGCTTGGCAAGGYGCTGGCACTTCAGTGAGAGGGAAACTGAGGCAAGGTCAGCATCTGAGCAGCTTTCCTGTCTCCCTGCCGTGGCTGTGCCCTGTGTGCCCCCATCAGTATCAGTAACTCAAGCCGAGAGTCCTCCTGGTGAGGTGGCAGCCGTGCCCCTGCCAGCCGGGCAGAGCCAGCACTCGGTGCCCACAGAGAGCTGGTGGCTCCCACACAGGGCAGGAGAGGAGCACACAGAGACAGGGACAGAGGCCCCCAGAGCAAACTTAGAGCAAACCCGGAGCAGGGACAGGGCAGTGTGGCAGCCAGCAGTGCCCAAAATGGGCTGTCAGGAGCTGCAGGAGGGTTTGCCCTCAGCACCCTGGCTGGCAGGCTGATGGCTGGATCCCTACCTGTGCTGGGGCTGTGGGTGGCACTGGGGCAGGCAGGACCCAGCCGAGCTCCTCTGCCCTGGRGCTGCTGGTGCTCAGCTCCCGGGGTGACTGGTGTCCCTTCCCTGGCAGGACAGTGGCTCATGTGGCTCCGAGAGTCTCCAGTCACCCGGGAGATGACCCTGATTCAGAGGCTTTTCCCAGCCCAGCTGGGGCGGGCTCTGGCCCGGCTCCAAGCCAGGAGGTGCCAGAGTCTGTGCCTGGCCCATCCCTCGCAGCACCGAGGGTGCACCCGGGCTTGGGGACGGGCGCTGGATGGAGGCACAAGGAGCCACGGCGGGTCACTGCCAGCCTGGCCCTGGGGTGACACAGCCTCCCGCTCAGAGCCCCGCAGGCTCAGCGTGGAAACGCCCCGGGAATGCTTCTAGGAGGGCGTGCTGAGAGACAGCAGCCAGCCCCCGTGGGCTCCTGGCGGGCAGCCTGGCTTTGCAGCCAGCCGGCYGCATCCCGGGCGTTGTTACTGCCCAGGGAACAGCCATCCCAGCCCGGAGAGGGAAATATTTACAAGCAGCAGCGAGGTGGAGCGCACAGACCTGTTTGGGGACGGAGGCTGAAGGGTGAATAATCTGCTCCCGGGCAAGGGCGCCACAAAACACCCGGCTCGGCTCTGCCCAGCCTGGCTGCGGCCGCCCTCACCAGGAGCGGGGCTCTGCCAGTCAGGATTTGACATGGACAGTGGGGAATTTCGCTCACAGGGAGTGGGACCCCYGCCAAGAGACTGGCACTCGAGTGCCAGGATGGGAATGACGGAGCCCCTGGGCTCCCAGGGAGCAGCACATGCCTGGCTGCCTGCCCTGCTGGGGCACGGAGCAGCCTGGCACAGCGACTGCCCCTGCTCTCCATCCTCCTCGCCAAGAGARGATCTTGGTTTGGGACAGTGCCAGGACAGCCCCACGCCATCATCCTCTGCCAGGTGCCCACGCTCTCTCCTGGCACCAGCAGCATCAGGAGAGCACCAGCTTGGGAAGAGGAGGGCAGCAGGAGCTCCTGGCAGCAGGACAGGTCTCCACAGGGCAGCACCTGCCCTGGGGATGCGGGGCAGCCGATGGAGGGATGCAGGGTCAGGAGCCGGRACTGCCCCAGACATGGGAGCTATCCCATTCCTTGGGAAGAGAGGCCTTACCATGGAGGAATGTCACATCTGCCAGGCTTGCCTGTGCTTCCAAGTCCCCGTGTCACATCCGAGCAGACCCCAGGGCGGCGGGAGAGCGGAGCGTGCCAGGAGCCAGAGGAGCTGAGGGGGTGTGAGAAAGCCCCGGTTCCTCCCAGCGCTTCCTGGGCTGCCTGGCCCCTCCCTACCCGTCATTGTGCTGAGCTTTCCTGCTGCCTGGCAAAGCCCTGGGGCCGGCACGGCTGAGTCAGGCCTCCTGCACCCTCATCATCCTCCCGGGGTGTCAGGGGAAGCTGAGGCACAGGAATGTCCGGTCTGCGCTCACGGGGCCGGGCAGGAGCGGTGCCACCACATGGGAGAGGGACACCATGAGGCTGCTCGGGGCACTGGGGAGRCCTGCCCTGGCCTTCCCTGGGAATCTCCGTTCAAAGTGAGGAGAAAAACCTTCACTCTGAAGGCAGAGAAGCAGAGCCCTGCTCTGTCCCCAGCTGCTGTCCTGCCCGTGCCCAGTGGCAGGTGTCCCCTCTGTGCTGCCCGTGCCTGGTGCCAGCTGTCCCCCTCGGTGGCCACAGAGCCCCAGAGCGGGCTCAGCTCAGCTTACACAGTGCTGGCTCCATCCAAGGTGTCAGAGCACAGCTGCTTCTCGCTTACGCAGGCTCGGAGCTGTGTCCCCTGAGACACAATGTCCCAGCCTGGAGGTTACGTGGGAGCTCCCAGGACTCTGCCGTGGTGGAGGCAGAGAGGGGACCCTGTGTGAGGCATTTTGCACGCTTCAGGGTACAAGTGCTTTGGGGTTGAGGGGCTCTGTGTCCAGCTGAGCGTGCCAGTGGGGTGGGACAGCCTCCTGCCCATTCCCCAGGGCACAGAATCCTCCTGGTGTCCACTTCCCTCTAGGAAGAGCGACCCCAAGCAGCCCTGGGGGGAATGTGCCACAAAATGTTTGCTCCCCGGAAGGGACTGGAGTGACCCTTGTTGACAGATGGGGACTGCAGTGCCTCTGTCACAGCCCAGCTCCTGCATTGCCCCCCACCACTCCCACCCCCCAGAGTGACAGGCCCTGCCCAAGGTGACTCACCCAGCCGGGGCCAGCCTGGCCAGGGCCCTTCCCCTGCCAGCCCTGGGCCTGAGAACCCCCCCAGCTCACCCCACACGGCCGGGAGTCACTGCCCTGGCCCCGCTCCGTGCTGCTGACACATCCCCACCCTGCTGCCGAACCTGCTGCTCGCTGCTCCCGGGCCACCCCCCGGGCAGCAAAACCCCAAACCCACCGGGGACCCTGACGTAAGACCCYGGGCATGAGTTACTGCTTTGAGGTCTGTGGGTGGCAAAAAAAAAGAAGGGACCCTCGGGCAGGTGCCCTGCCCACACAGGGGGATGAGGAGGGTGCRGGGGAGGGCTCAAAGCCAGGATTTTATGTGTGAACTCGGAACCTTCTCCCTGGAGAGAAACCTCTTCCCCGTGGTGTTACCCAGCTGAAGGAAGAGGGGGACAGTTTTGTCTGTCTCCGTGTCCCGCTCCCCGGGGCGCTGTCCCCACCTGCACTCACCTGCATGTGGCACGGGTGGCCGATGGCTGCTCAGGGCACGGCGAGGGGCGACCAGCCCGGCATTCGGTGATGCCCTCGGGGCTGATCCTGCCTCCCTGGGGAGCTTCCCCCGGCACCGGAGATGGGCGATGTGGAGATGGGCAGCAGCCGAGCCCRTCGCAGGGGACAGGACACCCCCGGCTCAGCCCCTCCACCCCGGGAGGGAGCGCAGTGGCCGGAGGGGGCCGAGCCCGAGGGCTGTGGGGCCGCGTAAAAACACCACCGCAGAAATTCAGGGCTCAGGTTACCAGCCAGATAAATATAGTGTCTTTATCTGACCTCACAGGGCGCTGAAATGCTCCTCTCGCATTCCAGCTTGGGGAGGCTTAAAGGGGACGCGAACCCGGGGGGGCTGGTGGCCCACGGCAAGGGGGCGGCCCGAGGGGAGGCTGCGGGGGCAGCGGGGGCTGTGCCAACGGAGGAGGAGGACTGAGGGTAAGCGTGAGGAAGGGAGAGATCTGGGGAGGGACGTCGAGGTCCAGGAGGGAAAGGATAGAGGGAGGGTTAAAGGAGGGAGCCGGCGGGGGGGACACGACTTGGTGTGTGGGGAGCAGAGAGGCACAAAAAAGGGGTGGTCGCGGCTGCCAGCAAGACTTGGAGTAGAGCATCAGGGTGAGGGGAGGAGCTGGACTGGGCTTTGTCCTCCTTGGGGTGAGCTGTAGGAGAAGAGCCCCCTAAACCTTCAGCAAAGGTGGGCAGGGGGCAGCTGGCGTGGTGTGGCCACCCCTCGTGGATGCATGGGGACACCGGGGCAGCGCTCCGGGACGCCTGACCCGCCCAGCCTACGGCACCTGCGTGGCCGTGACTCAGCGAGCACCTGCCGGGGATAATGGGAGGGATGCAATTAGGGTGGCATCTTCCTCCCTCCCTCCCGTCTGGCTCCAGCCCTTAAACAGGGAGGGACGCGTCGGGGCGTTGCTCTGGGAGGTGGCACAGGGTCACCAATGGTGTTAGGGGGTGGTGGCAGGCTGCTGCTCGTGACTCCTGGTGCCAGGGCGGCATCTTGACCCTGGGCAGGGCAGTGTGTGGCTGCTCCAGAGGACACGGGAGCCCTTGGCAGCACCCCAGGCAGTGTGTGGGCACGGGGMCTCCAGCAGGACCCTGGTGTGACGGGCACAGGAGCTTTGGGACACGTGCACACCCAGGCCCCCTCCCATGGCCGCTTGCATCCCTGGCAATTCTCTCTCCAGAGGATGGATGGGCCAGGACCAGACCTGGTCTCCTGCCTTGCCTCCCTGCCACCACCGTGGGCAGTAGGTGGCCTCTGGGATGGAGCTGGGGGTTTAGGGACAGGGATGGGGACAAAGGGTCTGGGTGCAGGGGGCCATGCTCCAGGTGGGCAGGAGGGGATTGCCCTGCCCAGGAAAGTTGAGTCTTGCCCCTCTGCCTGCTTCTCTCCCGCAGGTATTGGGGTGCTGGAGGCACAGGGGGGATACCTGGAGGGCTGTACCCCTTGGCAGGGTCCTGGTGCCCAGCCCCACACAGCCCCCATCCCCACTGCTGCACAAACGGGCGCCCATYGCTCCAACACACAACCTAGGTAGGGTTTTATTGTGCAGACAGAGGAACACTCCTGGATGGTAAGGTGGTTTTTTTTGTTGTTGTTGTTGTTGCTTTTCATAGTGTTCTTTTTTTTCCCTTTTTTTTTCCTTTTCCCTTAACAGAATTTCTTTGARGACAAGCTGTGGAAACAACTACAAATGTTCACAAAAAAATGAGACTCGAGCCYCGTCCGCGCTCTGCCGCTGGGCTCTGCGCCTGCCCCGGCGCTCACCAGCACGCCCAGGGAGCTGGGCACAGCCAGGCCTCAGCTGGGCACGGCCTCAGCAGCACTAGACAGCAAGCAAGCAGGCAGGGATGGGCAGGGCACGGGCACGGGGGTCGGAAGCAGCTCTGGAGAGGAGCAAGGAGTGGGGAGCAGCTGCTGTGTATTGCTCTCAGCCGTGGTGGCACAGCGTGGGCTGCACGGGTCGCACAGCTGGGGTTCACCCCATGCACCTGGATGCTCCTGCCTGCCTCTTCCTTTCCCTGTGCCCTCCCCTGGGTGAGGCTGCTCGGGGTCCCATGAGCATCTGGGCAGCCCTGGGCTGGCAGATCTGAGCTGTGCTGGCCATCCCTGTCTCTGCTCTAGCCAACCCTTGGCACCATCCTGGCCTTACTGAGGTTGTGGGCTGCCCTTCGGTCCTTTGCTGCTCTTAAAGGGAGACAGGGAAATTCTGGAAGGGAGGAGGGAGAAGGGAGGGGGCACACGGGCTCCTCCCAGGAGCACAGTGGGATTGGAGGAAGACTGCTCTGCCTCTCCATGAGGAAGGACTGGGGTCCCCAGATGTTCCCTTAGGGAAGACAAGGCGCCAGTGCAGGGAAGTCCCTATGGGGTCACACTCCCAGAGGGGAACCTCCTCCCCACCAGCCATCCTGGGTGCAGCTCTGAGGGCCCTGGGGAGGGCAGTGGGGCTGTGGCTAGCTCAGAGAGGCTCTGCTTGCCTCCACTGGTGCTGGCAGCAATTCTCTCGTCACAGCTAAGGGCTGGTCCCCAGGGAGAGCGAGCGGTGTCTGGCTTGGGCAGCCCAAAGGTAKCAGATGGTGTCTGGAGGAGGCCTCACTTCCAGCTCAGCTGTAAGAAACAGATTAGGAAAAACTTGTTGCCAAAGCACATTTGCACTGAGCGCGTTCCCAGGGCCCCAGAGGAGCCCTAAGGAGGCAGGGGGGTTCATGGTGTCTCCTAGACCTGCTCGCCTCTCTCCTCCCAGCCTGCCAGGCCCAGCAGCATCCCATGGCTCCCCTGCTCACTGAGACAGGAGTCACTTTGTGCCCTCTCCCAGCRGTGGCAGCTCAGGCTGAGAGGAGCAGGGTGAGGAATCAGTCACCTGGGGGGCAGGCAGGGCAGGCGGGGACACCAAGAGCCCTGTCACCTCCAGGGGCCATGGGCACAGCACCCACCACGGGCACAGCACCCACCACGGGCACAGCACCCACCACGGGCACCCTCCACATGCTCTCGCATCACCCCTCTCTCTTACCTGCCAATCCAGCTGTCTTTCCCCAGTTGAGAACAGGCAAACCCCAAGAGTTAAAGGGATGGGACAAGCGAGGCTGAGGCCTCCAGTGCTCCCAGCACAAGCAAACCAGCCAGCCTACGGAGCGGGGAGGCGCCATGGGAGAAGCAACGCTGCCTAGCAGAGCCACCATGCTTCAGAGCGGGGCATGTGTGCGTGGGATGGTGAGCCTCGGCACGGGARGGTGGTTAGCGTTAATATACGGCTAAATAGAGATAACACAGAGAGGTTTCACGGCTTCCAGACGCTTCAGCTTCTCTTTCCAGGGGCTGCGAGGAAGGCGGGGTGGCTGGGGTGCTCGGTGTGTGCGTGCGTGTGCGAGCGCTGTGAGTGTGTGTGGTTCGCCTTTCACAGGGACACGAAGTCCACGGCTTGCAGGAGAGGCAGGGAAAGGAGCAGCAGCAGGAGCCACGAGGTGTTCTGGATCAAGAGGCTGAAGCCGGCGCATTTCTCCAGTTTGTCTGTGAGGAGAAGGAATGGGGAGGGAGAGAAGAGAGGCAATGAAATCCCTCGGGAACGGGGCTCAGGCTGGGAGTTCTAATGGTACTGGAACACAGCTTCTTGCCTTTGCTCTGTCACAGAAATGCAGCACGCCCCATCCTGGCCTGTTTCCCTCCCAGTGTGTAGTAGCAAATATTTTTTTGAACCCTGAGAAGCATTACCCTGCCTGTGCCTGACTGAGGTGACAAGTGGATGGGCACCAGGTGAGACAAAGGTCTGCATCTGGAGGACTGCTCCTGTGTGCTGTAGGTGTGAAGGATCCCCACTGTCCTCTCTGTGGGAGGATACCTAGGCAATGTMCCTGAGGTGGGACCCAAGAGAGGCAGGAAAAGCACTGTGAGATGGGGTAGAGTGAGTCCCACCTCAAGGGCATGTAAGGCTCAGGACACATTTATGGAGTTCAGGGAGTTGTGGTGCTCTCTGCTGGCCCTGCCAAGCCAATGACCAGGTGGGAGGGGCTGAGGCCAGGTGCCCCTGCCTGTCTCACCTTTGATAACAGTGATGTTCTTTATCTGGTTGCCYGTGTAGTCGTTGGTGGCCTTCAGCTCGCACATGTAGATGCCCTCATCGCTGGTGGTGAAGCTCTGCAGGTGGAGGCACACCAGGTTCTTGTGCATGGTGACGTTGGCTCGGCTCCGGTAGATGTTCTCGGAGACGCTGATGGTGCTGTGGATGACGTGCTTCCTGTTGTCCTTGGTGATGCTGAACTCGTAGGTCAGGGGGTTGTCGGTTTTGTTCTCATAGCGACAGTCCACGCGCAGGTTCTGGCCCAGCAGGCAGGCACTCAGGTCCTTGATCATCTGGCAGTGGGCYGCCTGGAGGACTGGGAGAGGCAGGAGGGGGTTGGGCAGGGAACAGCCAGCTCCAGGGAGGCCCATGCAGCCTCCAGGCTGCTCTGGGCCGAGCAGGGAGCAGGGAGGGATGTACCTGTCAGGATGACAGCGATGCCCACGGTGGGGTTCATCTTGCTGCTGAGGTGCCCGGTGGGGGCTGTCTCTGAGAGGGGAACCTGGGCAGGGGYAGAGAGAGGCAGTCAGCCAGGGCACTGCCCCATGGGTGTGGGCACTCGATGGTGCAGGCTGCCCTTCTTGCAAAGACGATGCTCTAGCGTCTGCTCCTCCTCACCAGTGTCTGATTCACTGCACAGAGCTGGCACTGCACCCAGCTGGGGAATCAGGGACTGTGTCTCTGCCCAGCATCACCTTTGCACATGCCCAGGCAATGCCCCATCCACATGTTGTTTTCCCTGTCCAGATCCCCCAGCAGACATTAAATGAGCGTGGCCAGACCTGCAGCAAGGCCTGCATGTCCAGCCTCCTCCCCCTTCTGCCCCATGGCCAGCCAAGGTTTGGACAGGTGAAACCAGGCAGCACCCCAGTGCCTGCACACCTTGCCCAGGGGTCTGTGGCTCATGGTGAGGGGGCTGCCAGCTGAGGGACCCTCTTTGGGGGCCAGCGGCCGCCTGCCCTGCCAGTCCTCCAGCAGCTCCAGCGGGTGAGCTCAGCAAGGATGAGTCATTGCTGATGCAGTGAGGGAAAGGGGCCAAGAGAAGTGAGGAAGAGGGGAAGAGGGACACAGCAGCTGGACAGRGAGCCAAGACCACTGAAGGATGGCATGAAGCCTCCAGGAGCTGAGCTCAGCCTGCCTGGCCACGGAATGGAAGGGGTTTGGGTGGCACCATCCACTGTCTGGGTCCCTGCCCAGTGCCTGTCTTTCTCCAGGCTGTGTGTGTGGGTAAGGGGCCCGTGATGTGCCATCCAAACAGCAGGGCTGCTGATTCCAGTTGGCCCAATGCAGCCACAAGGAATCAATTAAAGGTTTGCAGCTTGGCCAAGCGGCCGCGTGGGGAATCCAGCCGCAGACATGCGGAATGGAGGGACGGCGTGGGGGAGCAGCGAGGCAGCCGGGCTGAAGGACACACCAAGCATCCTGCAGTCAGCCCTCCAGGCTGGTCATGCAGGGCCAGGTCCAAGAGGGGGAGCTGATTAACCAGCCCTTCTTGACCCCAGGCTGGCAGAGGGGACAACAGACCCTCAGTTTGCTCCCTCTGAGCCTGGCAAAGCATCCAGGGAAGGGCAAGGAATTGCCTGTACCACAGCCAGCTGCATTTTTCTATTTCGCAATTTTTGTGTTTTTCATATAACGTTCTAAGAGGAAATACCAAACCCATTTGCTCACCCTGAAGCTCTAAAAAATCTCTTTATCCAGAACCCTACCTCTTGGCCAGGAAGAAAAATTCCCTTCRCTCTGATCTTGACAACCAAGAGGTTGCAATGGGGTAAATGCTTGAACCTCTGAATTCCTAGAAACTGTCCCTCTGTCCCTTGCTTTGTCATTTCCCAGCACCAATCTGCTCCCTTTTGAATGTCCTGGGACACTATCTAGGTCATAGCCTGGCTTCCCTCCTGAAAATCCATGCAAAGAAGCTCACAGAGAGCAGGTTTTCCTCCCATCTATGTGCCCAAACATTCAGATTTTCTAGGCTCTGGGTTGATAGCCCTTGGACCCCTCCTCTCCTGCCAGCAGTGSTGGGAGCAGAGCAAGCCAGGTAACTCTCACTCCTGCCTGATCCCCGGGGTTTGGCGTAGGGACAGGGCTCAGGGGGACAGCAGCATCCGAGGGGCTTCACTCTTAGAGGGCAAAGTCCCAACCTGCTCGCGGTCACACCATGGCAGTACGTACCCCCTTTGCCCAGCAGCGTCACAGGCTCAGGGTGACAAACGAGCTGCGGGGATGGGGATGGGGACGGGGGCATGCAGAGCCAGGCTGGTGGGCTGAAGGAGCGCAGAGCCGCAGGAGCTTGGCTGTGCRGGGGGGTGGCTGCCAGCAAAGGGGGGTGCAGGGGTGCACGGGGACGCGGTGCGCAGGGAAAAGCGATCGGYAGACCCTCGAGAGGGGCAGGAGGGCTCGGGGTGGGCGAGCTCCCCCCCTGCAGCAGCGCGGAGCGGGAGCGCGGCTGCGGTGCGGGCGTGCGCGCGGGCGCGCCCACGGGGAATGCCGCAGTCCCGAGCCGAGGCTGGGGGGCACCGGCACCGGGGGGCGACAAGCTGAGCCCGTCCCTTCCTCCAGCGCGCTCCGTCCGGCCGAGCATCCCCCGGGCGAGGGGCGAGATGCCCCCGGTGCCCCCGCCGCGCCCGGCGGCTGCGGACCCTCCCCCGCCCGCAGCCCCGCGCTGTGCCCCGAGCCCGGCGGCTGCTCCCGGCCCGGCAGCGTGCGGGGCGCTGCGGGGCGCTCGGTGCCTACCTGCGGGCGCTGTCCGGTGCCTGTCTCTTATACACATCTAGATGTGTATAAGAGACAGGCTGCGCCCCGAGCCCGGCGGCTGCTCCCGGCCCGGCAGCGTGCGGGGCGCTGCGGGGCGCTCGGTGCCTACCTGCGGGCGCTGTCCGGTGCTGCCCGCTGCCTGCGGGGCTGCCGGCGCTGTCCGGGGCTGCCCGGCGGGCTGTGGGCGCGGCGCTCCCGCAGTCTGGGCAGGGCTGGGCGGGCGGACCCAGCGAATGGGGACCAGGAGGCGTCACTGAGGCTCGGCCCCCGGCCCTGCGGCGGGGGGCGGTGCGGGGGGGCCCTGCCTCTGCGGGACTCGGACGCCCCCGCCCCGGACAAGGGGCGCGCACCGATGCGGAAGGTGCGGTTCGCCCCCCTTATGTTCCCCAGGAAGGGCGACACATCCCCATCGCCATGGGAACATCATTTTGCGGAAGAGCTGCCAAGCCTCATCTTCCCCGGCAGCGTGGGAGGTGTTTTGCTGGGAAAGGAGGGTGGTTGGGAAGGGGAAAAGGAGCTTGGTGTGGGCTTTGCTGAGGAGGGGGCAGYTACRGTCCTCTGCCACCYAATGAGTGCAYCTCAGGTGCTCCAAGAGGCCACTCTGCACCAGGTCACCACAGGTCTCCTCCATGTGGGAAATCACTGTGAATCATTGAACACATTGTGAATCAAAGAATCACACAATCATTTAATTTGGGAAGGATCTTTAACACCATCGAYTCCAACTGCTAACCCAACACTGCCAAATCCACTGRTAAGCCATYGCCCCAAGCATCACACCTACAGGCTCTGTCTGTGATGGCACTGGACACAGACCTTCAGTTTTRGGCCCAGGTCTGGTGACAATGAGGACACAGCAAGGTTTTGCTCCCCACAGGCTCCCATCAGCATGTTTGGGAAGGGGATAAGCAGAGCTGTTTCTGCCCAGGCAAAATGGCTTTGGATCCAGAAAGCAGCGTGGGACAAGACCTCTTCCCTGCTCTTTGGCAAGGTCATGACAGCAGAGGAAGGCAGCAGCAGGGAGCTGTTTTCCCTGGGAGTTTGGGTCCAGAGGTATCTCAGGAAGGCACAGAGACACACAGGATGGCCTGCCRTGCTCTCACCTCCTCCCACAGCCCTGGCTGGGCCCTGCTGACACTGGGAAAGTTGATATAAAAGTCATTTTCTCCTCCAGCAGAACCTGATCCCAGGTGACACTCGAGTGCTGAGGTTTTGCAAGCTGGCTGTGCAGGGGGTTTTGCTAATTCTACAGAAGCTTGGCTCTGGCTGCTCGTTCACTACATGCAGGTGTGCTGGCCCAAACAGAGACAGCCCCCCCAAGCTGGCCAGGGGGCCTGTGGTGCCTTGGGAGTGTTCAGCAGGGTCCCAGTGTGCTGCCATGAGGAGGGCAGAGGGCTGACCCTTGTGGCAGTAGGGTATTGAAGGCGCTGGGGCAGCATGACACACCACACTGCTGGCTCAGGCTGGCAGGGCTGGCTCTGGATGGTAGGAGGAGAGGCATGGCAAAACAACAGGGAATGATACCGAGACTGGGAGCAGATGGATGCAAGGCAAAGAGACAGACACAAYGCATGCTGCAATATTGTCAGGGTGGAAGAATTGAAAGCACAAGGTCTACATCCAAACACAGCTGTGATGTGGGGCAGCACATGCAACCACACACACACACACGTGGGTCCTTCTCATGTTTATCCTCACATCTCCACAAGCTGTGTCTCCTCCACATCCCCACCCTCAACCGCAGCTATTGTACAGCAAACCAGGGAATTCAAGCTCCAACGACTGGCTTCTAGAGGCATGCAGGGGCCCAGGTCTCACTGTGAGAGATTTGGGCTTCCTTTCAGTCTCTGGCTATGGAGGCAGGCGTGAGTGTGCAGTATCTGGGCAGTGCTGGCAGCCACTGTCCTGCCTAGGTATTTGCAGGAGGCTCCTTGCAGAGGTTTTCCCTTTTGCTGCAGATTGCAGCCTGGCTGCTGTCCCTAAACCAGAGAAAAGCACCTAAATCACACCTAATGCAGAGGCCTCTGGATAGCAGCCAGAGGAAAGGGGTGGGGAGGAGAAAACCTAATGGAGAGGGGGCAGGCAGTGTTTGCAGTGGCAGGTGTCAGTCAGGGAGACAGACAGCAAGAGGGACAAGGAGGCAGCCAAACAGGCACAGTGCAGCACAGCAGTGCAGACACCAGCAGGAGCGAGCGGATGCGGCAGGACAGACAGACCAGCAGGCAGAAGCAGGGCACAGACGGCTCCCCTGGGAGCTCAGAGCAGCTAAACTGCCCCTGGATCCTCTCTGGAGAGAAAGCCAGGGAATGTGGGGGTCCCTGGGAGGAAATTCACTGCTCCCAATAGCTCAGCAGCTGCAGGAGGCAGGCTGGGAGCAGKGGCTCTGAGGGGCACCATGACTCGGGTGTCTGGTGATGCTGCAGCAATTAAAACCTGGCCTTGCCCAAGGACATCCTGCTGCAGGAGACACCCTTCTAGGAGAAAGGTGGATGCACATCCTTCCCAAGAGGAACATCTCTGCCCCTGTCTCTTATACACATCTAGATGTGTATAAGAGACAGCTGCAGGAGACACCCTTCTAGGAGAAAGGTGGATGCACATCCTTCCCAAGAGGAACATCTCTGCCCTGTCCTCAGCCTATCCCAAACACAGGAATTAGAGATTCTCTCCCTTTTCCTCCAGCTCATCAATCAGAGCACAGCAGCACACCCCAGGTCCTGCTCAAAACAATGCCCACGCAGCAACCATTTGCTCCCACACTGCCAGTTGCTGGGGAGAGGTGATGTAAGGACGTGGACAACAGGACCTGGGGGCAGCCYTGCTGTGGAGAGACCCCTGACACCCTCCCCAAGGCTGTTAGAGCTGGGGAGTTGCAACATGGAGGAGGTAAGGGAGGGCATCTGGGAATTGGTGGTGCAGCTGCAGAGATCACAGCCCAGGGAGTGACTGATGCTCACCTGCCCCACYGCTCAGACCCTGCCCCAGAGACAAYAGGGCTGCAAAGGGTTTGCTCCTCACTGCACTAAGCCAAACCCAGGCCCTTCCCACCCCATCTTTGAGGGACAAGGAAGGGAGGCTGCAGAAGAGCTGTGCCCTTGATTGGAGGGACAGAATGGCCCTCGGGAGCCCAGCGAGGCCCCACAGATGCTAAATGTAGCACGGCCCAGATATGAAGCCCCTGGGCTTTGTGGGAGTGCTGCACAGAGCAGGGGTGGAGGAGACTGTGCTCCGCTGCTTCCTGCAGGCAGCCCAGAGCCAGGGAAAACAGGGGCAGGCAGGATTCCTGCTGCAGCACTGCTTGGGGTCACATCAGCCTGGCCAAGGAGATGGCTGGCACAGAGCCCCAGCCTTGGTAGCCTGTACCTGCTTCGTGCCTGTGTCCTGCATAAAGAGAAGCCCTAGAGAGTGAAGATTTCTAACAGTGATCAGGGCTAGGGAGGGCCTGTGAGCAATCATAGATGTGTATAAGAGACAGGTGCATAAAGAGAAGCCCTAGAGAGTGAAGATTTCTAACAGTGATCAGGGCTAGGGAGGGCCTGTGAGCAATCAYCTCCAGCCCTGCACTGACACACTTGCCAGCAGGAACATCCCTCCCCTTCCCTCCCTGTTTGCTGCACACTGTATCCTGGAGCTGCCTCACAGCTCCCGGCTCTGTGCTCACAACCAGTCACACGAGTGCCCCAAAGTGGGAATGTTGTCAAGGGGCTTCTCTGGGAGGCTGCCAGCACTGAGCATTCACTACAGTGCAGGATCCTCCCCAGTAAATCCTGCATCACCTGCGCTGCTGCCTTCTCAGCCTCCTGCGATCCACCCAGCAGAGCAGAGCCATTGTCCCTGCAGCCTGATATCCATCTGGAGGAGGGGGTGACTGTCTGCCTCCAGCCAAAGGACACTAAAATCTCTTTGCAAGTCTTAGGAATCCTTGTGGGAGCCAGCCAGCACARGAGGAGCCAGCTCAGCCTGGAAGAGGAGGTTGACTGAGGTAGAGAGCTGTCAGTTTGCTCCATCTGCTCTCCAGACTGAGTGGGAAGGGTGCTTGGCTGCCTGCTCCAGCCTCCTCCTCACCGCCTCCCATCACATCCTGTTAGCTCTCGGCAGGGGCTGGGTTTTTTTGGGAGAGCTGCTTTCTGCACTGTGCCCTGCAAACCTGATCTCTGCTGAGCTGCGAGGGAGACTCATCCCTGCGGGCAGGAGAGGCATTTCTGCCAGCTGAGCCGGGCAGGTCTAGCAGGTAACTCCTGGCTCAGTTTGCAGACCTTACCTGCAGGGTCAGTGGCCACAGGGCCTGTATTCCAAGCTCTCTGCAAGGTGCCACATCCCACAGGCTCTTTGGAGGGSCTAGAATTGGGAAAAGGTACCATTTCAGATGGTGAAACTCCCCCCTGCCACCTGCTCAACACCAGTGACACCACCACCCTCACTTCCTTTAAAATGGGGAGTACCTGTGGGACTGYCACAGGATGTGCAGCATTGGAAGCCCCAAGAGGGAACTGGTGCTCAGATAAACCCYAAGCCCCTTTGTTTTAGGGAAACTTACTCATGTTGAAAAGGAGAAGCAGCTGGGGGCCTCCAGGAAGTGCTGGACAGAAAGAGAGGTGAAGAGCACAGCACCATTTCTGCTGCCCATCCCCAGCCACGCTTTCCCCTCTGTCTCAGGAGAGATGACTAACGCAAGTTACAGAAAGTGGAAATAGCTTCCTTGATTATTCTCCTCCTGTCTGCTGGGCCTTAAGGAATAGAAAGTATTTATTAACATTCCTTATTTATGAGGAAACCATTAGGCCAACGTGGTTAACTCTCACCACACAGGTTCCTAGGGATAGCACCACAGGGGAACCACAGGAAGCAGCTGCCTGCAGGGTCTCCCAGTGCTGGGAAGCCCCAAACACTGAAGAGAGGCAAGTTAAATCTAGTCCAGAGTTAAATATAGTCCACAACTTCCTCCTGAGGGGCAGCACCAATCTCTCTGCTCTTTGATGACCAGGAACAGGAGGTGCAGGAATGGCTGYAGCTGTGCTAGTGGAGATCTAGGTTGGATATTAGGAAAGGATGGTGGCGGGGCACTGCCCAGGCTCCCCAGGGAATGGTCACGGCCCCAAGGTTGCCAGAGCTCCAGGAGTGTTTGGYCACTGCTCTCAGGGATGCACAGGGTGGGACTGTTGGAGCTGTGCTGTGGGAACTCAATGACCCTCCCAACTCAGGATATTCCATCATTCCATAAATAAAGGCAGTTTTGCCCCTTTCTAGCACTGCACAGGGCTCAGTCCTACCCTGAGGCTGTCGGGAGCCCTGGCTGGGACCCGGGCAGTGCTGGCAGGGCAGCGGCTGTGGCTGCACACACAGAGCTTCCCTTGAGCAGCCAGCAGCTGCTCCTGCCCTGGGGTTTGTGTCACCAGCTCCAGCYCTCCCTCCTCTCCCCATTGTTAGCAGGGACAATGGCACATGTGCAGGGCTGAGGGAGAAAGGGCTTCCCCTGCTCTGAGGAGCCCTCCTGCCCCAGCCACAGCCTGGAGGAGGAGGAGGCAGCCCTGCCTGCCCACACCCCGGGCTGGGGCTCCTCCAGGCACTCGGCCAGCCTTGCTGTTTCCCTTCTCAGCATCACAGCCCAAACACCAGCAGCCCTCCAGCCTCATCAACCTCTTCTGCTGCACATGGTCACTCAGGGAGTCCTCCCAGTCCATAATGACAAATTGTTCGGAGCAGAGGGGGATTTTCAAGTGCTTCCCAGGCAGCTCAACACCCCTTTGTTGTCTACTCCTGRTCAGGCTGGAGAACCCACAAGCATCTGGGCTCTCACAGCAGAGCTGGGAGCCCCAGTCCTCCATCCCTTCTACTGTCGCCTTCAGGGACAGCAAGTGGGTCACTTCACATCCCTGGGGAGCAGTTTTGCCACAGAAAAAAACACCCTGAAGAAATTCCTTCCTTTTTTTTTTTGAGTCCAGGCCAAACCCCCTGCTTTGAAATATTAGTGTAGGAGAGATTGTGGCTGTAGACAGCACTGTCATAAAGAGGCACTGAGCTTRAGAAAGGAGAATCCTAATGCTAGAAAAAAGTTAGAAATGAAAGGGGGAAAAAAATTCAGGATTGTAGCAGTGAGAATTTACCCAGGCACACAAAGACTGTGCTGGTGAGTGCTCATCTCTCTGAGCTATTACTTATTATCCATTATCATTAATTATTTATTATCTATTGTTTTTATCGATTACATACCTTTTTATTAGTTATTATTATCTACAGAACCTAAAACTCAGCAAGTGTAGCCTCTGCCACATGGAGAATTCTTTACGTTTGGCCAAGAAGCACAACAAACATGAGTAAACCCYGGTTTTGCTGAGTTTGCTCTCCTATTGCTGAGGAATTCACAGCTGGGAACAKCAGGAATAAACAAGAAAAGGCAACACATGCTTAATAAATCTCCCTTAAATGTTGAGATCTTCATTGCAAAGAGCAAACACCTCCTGTCTGTATTTTATGGAAGAAATGTCTCCCTGTGGCTGAGGGAGCTCYAGCATGTTCCAAAGCAGAAGCTACACAGCATCTGCTGTAACATTTATGCCTAAGGGGTTTGAGATCCTGCCAGTCAGCACTTGATTACAACTCACTCTCATATTCTTTTCAGATAATTCACAGAAATCTGCCCATAAGATGTCAGCTGTAGCAGGGTAATGGCACCTACCTGGACACCAAAGCATGGTAACAAACAAGGGTGGATAAACACCCRGTGACATCAAAATCTGAAAATCTGCAGCTGCAGGGGAAAAAGTTAAAGAAATACYGGACAAGTGCAAAGCATGAGAGAAGGAGGTGTATGAAAAATTGTAAACCAGAGGCTGAAAAAGCATTTTATTGAGGGAAAAGAAGATGGAGGAAGRGAAAAAAAGAAAGTCACAGCTGCTGCTCCTGGGAAGAGAAAAAAAAAAGGATTTTGTGAATGCTGAGATAAAGAAATTTTCTCCACAGTAAAACAGCTGTAAAAAACAAAAAACAGATTGAGAAACAAGACCACCACAGCCCTTGCAAAGATGGGCTTTTCTCCAACCGCTCGGAGCGCCTTTGGCCTGCACACCCCTCACGGAGTGCGGCGCTGAGGGCTCTGAGGGCGCTGAGGGCTCTGGGGGCTCTGGGGGCTCTGAGGGTTCTGAGGGTTCTGAGGGCTTTGAGGACTCTGAGGGCTCTGAGGGCGCTGAGAGCTCTGAGGGCTTTGAGGACTCTGAGAGCTTTGGGGGCTCTGAGGGCTTTGGGGGCTCTGAGGGCGCTGAAGACTCTGTGCGGGCTCTGAGGGCGCTGAGGGCTCTGAGGGGAGCAGCGGGAGGCGCCCCCTTGCGGCGCGGGAAAAGCGGCGCAGCCCGGCCCCGCCCCACCCCATCAATCTATGTATCTATCGATCTCTCTATCGATCTCTCTATCGATCTATCTATCGATCTATCGAACTAACTAACTAACTAACTAACTAACTAACTAACTAACTAACTAACTAACTAACTAACTAACTAACTAACTAACTAACTAACTAACTAACCAACTAACTAACTAACTAACTAACTAATAATGGATCTAATTAACTAAACATCGATCTAACTATCGATCTAACTATCGATCTAACTAACTAAACAATCTAACTAAATAACTGAATATCGATCTAACTAACAAAACATCGATCTAACTATCGATCTAACTAAACATCGATCTAACTAACTATCTAACTATCGATCAAACTAACTAAACATCAATCTATCTATCTATCTAACTAACTGATCATCAATCTAACTAAACATCGATCTAACTAACAAACTAAACACCGATCTAACTAACTAACTATCTAACTAACTAATTGATCATAGATCTAACTAACTAAACATTGATCTAACTATCAATCTAACTAACTAACTAACTAATCATGGATCTATCTAACTAACTAAACATGGATCTGACTAACTATCAATCTAACTAACTAACTAAACATTGACCTAACTATAGGCCTAACTAATTAAACATCGACCTAACTAACTATCGATCTAACTAACTAAACATCGATCTAACTAACAAGTTATTGTTAGATGTAACCAGCATTAGACATGTAGCATTATAAATCAAAGTAACTATAAGGTTCTTATTGTTATCTTATAGTTATGAATGTTAAAAATTTAAAAGTATGTGTTGCATGAATTTATTAAAATACAGTGAATTAATTTATGAAAGTATTACAAACTTAAAAGAGAGAGTTAATTACTTACAAATAGATAGCAAATAGAAATAATTAATAATTTTTTAAAAGTTAAAACATTATTAAATAATTTAAAGTTTTGTTGAAAACTAAATTGTTAATTTGTTAGTTAATGTAATTATTATTTTGTGGGTTTTTTGTTTGCTTGGATTTTTGTACTAAGCTTTGATAAAACCTTTGGAACAAGGATGCTTTGTCAGCTTTTTGTCAGGAATTGACTTATTTACTATGCTTATTACACATGAACATAAACTATATTTTATGTAGTTCTTTACTGCTGTAAGAGTGGAAGGTGTTTGTGTGAGTCAGTTATGACAAGATTTTTCATTTTATTCTTTCCGCAGAATAGAATTTTTTATGCATGTTTTTTTTTTTTTTAATATCGTGAATCTGTTTTGAAAAGATTCCAGATTTCAGTTTTTAAAAATTGTTGGTAAGATATCCAAAAAGCAATGTTTTTTTAACTTGAAGGACGTACTGATAGTACTTACTTATTCTGAGGTTACACATTGGTAATATTTAAAAAAAACCCTAAAGCAAGGTTTTTGTAACCCAGAGAAAACCAGAAAATTCTGTTGTGTAAGTCAGAAGCAGGGATAACAAGAAATAATAATAATAATAATAAATAAAGGCAGGGAATGAATTAGATGAAAACCAGAGGAAAACATTGCTATTATAATCATGCTACACACACACGTGGGGGAAGGCTCTTCTTGCAAAACGCACATTTAAGAAAGCTGGGATTTACTAAGRACCACAAACAACATAACCTGCTGTTTACTACAAGAAAAGTAAACAAACACTAGGAACCAACCCACAGCTTCTTTTCATGCAATTCCTCTCTCTGCTGGCAGGCCWGGGCTGCATTTCGGAAAATATATTGGAAATAAATCACAAGCAGCTCCGTTCAGATGAAGCAAAGCGTTGTAAATATGAATTAATCATGTGTGTAGGGCCAACAAAGATGGCCCGTGTGTCCTCCTCACGCAAAGCAATGATTTGATGGAGCCAGCCTCTTCCTCTMGATAATACATGGATTGCTTTTGCTTGGGAGAGACACGAGGGAATCAGAATGCCAGAATGGTTTGAGTTGGAAGGGACATTGTTGAAGATTGCAATGCAAGTTGTTTTCCATTACCATCTGTATGGCAGATTACCTTTGTCAAGTGGGCAGTTTGCTTTATCTCTCTTTGAGTGACCACATTCACACCTCTCTGGGAGGAGACATTGCTGATAACAGCTATTGAATGTCACTGCATGGCTGATAAGAACTACAGCATCCCATTGGGAGATGTGAGCCCAGAGGGAGGAGCCAAGCATTCCTACCCGGATATAATCTAGAAGATTTTGAGACACCAGCACAGCTTTTTCCACTGGATTCCCCAGAGAAACAGCAGCTGTCTTCTTCTTCCACAGGATCTTCAGAGGAAGAATACATCCTTCTCTACAGATCCCCCTTGCTCCAACAGAACCACACCTGACACTGCAGGAGGACTGCAGCCACATTTTCAATTGGACTGCCACCAACACCCTGACCAACAGGGTGTCAGGTTGGGCTCTGACTCTGTCAGTGTTGTTCTAGRGTATTGCAGTGTTTATTTTATTTTGTTTTTCTTTTCCCTATTAAAGAACTGCTCACATCTTGCATGTAAAAATCATGTAATGAGACTAATGCTGAGAATAAACAGCTCAATTRGCATTCCTAGCAGCCCCCGTCCTGTTCGCGTTTGTATATACCTTGCCGGCACAAACTGTTATTTCCTGCTCCCATATTTTTGCCTGAGAGCCCCTTAATTTAAAATTTAGAGCAATTCGGAGGGGTGGGGAGGGTTTACATTCTCCATTTCAGGGGAGGTTCCTGCCTTCCTGAGCAGACTCCTGTCTTTCCAAACCAAGACAGACATTGCAGTCGCGGGGGCGTCTCCATCCAGGGAATTTAGCGTGAGAGCAAAGGCAGAGTGTTGATCCTGCTGGGAACCACGAGAGTGCAGCATTGCCCTTCYCTWGGCTGGTGCTCACGGGCACAGGGAYAATGCTGATTCCTTGTAGGTGKACACGAATTACACAATCCACGAAGTGGAAAGTGGAAAGTCCTGTGCTTTCTTGACAGAATACAGGCTGTTGGTAGGGCGGGTTTTGGTTTATTTTTTTATGTTTCAATGGTTTTTGCTTTTCAGAGCTTAGCCTGGCGTTCCCTGGTGGGGTAGATAGGAGGGGTGAAAGTGAGCTGTATGAGCTGCACAGCTCTATTTTGTGTACATACTCTTAGGCCTGACTTTCTGAAGCGGGGCTTTAGTGGAGATTTCACTGGGGAGGAGCACTCCCAGCTGTATGGAAAGTAGATGGGAATAATAAAAAAAAAAAAATTAAAATCTGCTGATCTCTCAGCAGCTTAGTAGATGAAATGATGAAAACAACTTCTGAATTCTGCAGAATTCTACTGAATTTCTGAATGCAGTAGTGTGCATGGAGTGTGCCATGGACACCTCCAAGCTTTATGGTTGCATCAAAGGGGTAAGGGAAACTCTAGTGCAGAATGCTGGCAGGGAAAGAGAATAGAATCACTGGAAAGCCAGACTGGTAGAGTCATTAAATAACATATAAGTCTTCCTTCTCTGTCRCGGGCTTTTCAGAATCAGCAATATTGCTGGCACATCTGTGCGTGGTGGTGAAGGAGTGAGTGACTTAGACCTGGGAGCTCTCCTGCATTGTTTTTCCAAGCCTCATATGTCCATCTTCTGCAGGTGTGGACATTTGACCCTGTCTGGATGGCTGCAGACCTCAGTGTTGTGRTTCCTCAGTGCTTCCTGCCTGGCTGCAGCTCAAACTATCTTGACCTGCAAAACAATTTCCAGCCCCTTGCTAAACACAACAAAGAKCTGTCCATTGATCACTTAAATGTTTTCCAGCTCCCCATCTAGCCAAACTCTCTCTCTTTGGCACCACTTACCACTCAGTAAACCTCAGCCAGCAGAAAAAAAAAAAAGTTTCCTTGCTTACAAACTAAAAAGAATGATTCTCTGCTTCAAAGGCCTGGGGACCTTGTTTACCCTCCAGCCTGGAGTGAGTTTTTATGGGCAGGTTTATAAACCCCTGCACAGCCAGCTCTGTAGTGCTGACAGACCTTTCAGTGTAGCTGCTTTAACACCTCTGRGCTGACAGGAGCAGCACTGTGGATCTCAGGGATAGCAGCAGAACAGACAGACATTTTAGGCAATTGGCAGGCTCCTGTGTGCTGCAGAGACCTTTGTCTTGCTAAGGGAGTGGAGTCCTTTTAGTGTTTTGATGGGGAGGGGGCAGAAAACAAGGCAAAKCCATTCCAGCCCTGCCAAAGCTGCTGTTTTGCCCTGAGTTTTTGAGACAGAAACGTGGTGCAGTGTGTAAGGGAAAAGTGTTGGCATGAACCTTGTTCTAGAGCTGTCACCAGCCGTGTTCTGTCACCAGTGTCACAACACAGGACCTGCAAACCTCTCAATGTTCCCTGTGCCCGCTCTGGCATGTGCTCTTCTGCAGCCTTTGGTTCTTCCTTATCATAAATCCTGTAGGATTTAACTTCTAGCTACTGATCCTTTTGACAGTAATGGACCATTAACTAACTAGACATAAAATTGAAAGTGTAAATCCCTCTGCCTTGGGGAATTAGAAAGCAGGTTTAGGATGCAGGCCATGAAACGCAGGAGTTCATTGTAATGGCAAATGAGGCCTGATTAACTCTGCCTGCCTGGCACCCTGATCTGTGCCAGCTGATGAACAGGAGACCAGGAGCTGAGGCTGGTGCTACAGAACATTTGCAAGTGCCAGGGGAAAGCCTTTAGACTTGGTGCTTGAGCTTCTTTATCCCATGGCCAGGGCCTTCCCTGTAAGACAGTGAGGGGGTCTGGGCTGCTGAGGAGTTGTCCCRAGACACTGATGCTGCTCTGAGTGGAAGTTTGGTGTGTTTTCCTTTGTTGGGATAAGGAGAGAAGGGAAGGCCAGAGGTGAAGGTGCCTCTGCCCCTGAGGAACAGCATCAGGGAGAAGGATGAGGTGATGGAGCACCTCTGTGGGTTGGTGTGTACCAAGTCCTGTTCCCAGCCCTTCCTGGGGCCTCCAGTGARATCACAGGGCTCTGCTCTGAGTCTGRGGYAATGAGTTTGCTTCTCTCTCTCTTTTCACTAYGCCTTCAGATCAGTGCCCACTGATTAGAAAAGTTAATTACCTTCCTCTTGCAGAAATGACTCTGCTTTCAAGGTCTCCCAGGCCCTTAATTGAGCATCTTTCTTTGACAGAACTTTTGATTGAATTGCAGTGAGTCACCATCAGAGCCAGGCTGGCCAGGGCAGAAAAGGATGTCTTCAGGGAGCCAACGGGGCCCTGCATGTGCTGAATGGAGTGGTCCCAAACTCCTCAGGAATAAGTGACTGCATCAGAGAGAAGAGAGGGAACCAGGTTCAAAAGCAGGGCTGGGTGGAGTCTGCATTTCTGTGACCTCCTGGGAAGGGAAGTCCCTGGTGGCCAGTGGTCCCTGCACACCAGAGCCAGCCCCACCACCTCGGTGTGCTTCAGAATTTTCCTCCTTACCCTGGATCCCATGGCCACGCTCCTGAGCTGAGTGCCTGTGCCATTCATCATGCCAGCAGCACAAGAGCAACTGGAAAAAGTGTCTGGAATTTATCACCGATGGCAGGAGCTTTTGTCTGTAATAAAAAACATTTTCCCCCTCCTCTCTTTCAGAGCTTTTCTCCTTCCCTTCTCTCATTATTATTATTATTAAGAAGCTTAATGCCATATGTCTTGCTGTTTCATAAATAACCCCTGTAATCAAACAGCACTGGGTAAATGGGRAGTCCAGCTTGTGCAATTTGTTTGACAAAATGAATCCAGAAGAATACGAGTCTGTGGAGGAAAGACAAATAGAGCAGCTTGGATGAATGTGTTAACCAAGAGAAAAACGGCTTGGCAGAGCAGCTGATGCTATTTTTATCCATGCAAATGAAGTTTGGGGCTAATTTATTAAAAATACAGTACAGAACTTGCCAGAATGGTCAGTGTCTCCTGGGATGGAGAGCAAGAAAGGTTCTCTTTCTCCTGAGGGCACAAGGGGTGCAGCTAAGGAGGGAGTGAGATGCAGCCTGGAGTGTGCTTAAGCTACCAGGAGGAGGGCTGGGCCTGGAGCATCACCCAGGTGGCAGGAAGGGAGGAGAAACTGCCCTGGGGTGGTGGTCCTGGCATCCGTCCGTCCGTCCGTCCATCCATCCATCCATCCATCTCAGATCACAGGGAGATCCCAGAGCTACCTGAGGCTCAGGAGAGCCAGCTCCGGGCTGGGTGTGACTGTGATAATCCCAGATAGCCAGGGTTAYATCTGTGCCTTCCTGAACAACTGGGCTGCTGCTCCCTGTACCCTTCTCAAGATGTACCTGAGTYTCCATGTGAACTTCCTTGGGCAGGACAAGCTGCAGGCAGCTCCTGCAAGGCTGTCTCTGCAGTCTCTTCCATGGGAAATCCATCCCAGAAGACAGTGAGAGCCTGTCTCAGCCTGGGAGGTGCTGCAGCCTGGAGGAGAAATCCCTTCATTCTGCAGCAGGGCCCTGCCTCTTCCTCACCATCAGGCGGCAATACAGGCTCTGGTGCCTGGCCGGGCTGGGAAGTGCAGATGAAGGGAAGCTTTTTTCATTGAGGAGAAATATCTCTGCTGCTGCTCCCTGCAACTGACCTTTTGTGGATCTGCCCCGTGGCCAAGGCAGCTGAAAAGCTGAATTTTTAATCAAAGCAATGAATTTGTTTCTAGGGAAGTAGGGATTGTGTAGAGGGGGATGTTTCCCTCCTCCTCACCTCCTTCCTTCTCTCAGAATACCCGAGATATCTTTGCTCTGACTTTGCAAACACAACATTGTCCTGTGGGCTGGAAGGGAAGCCTGGGGGATGATGTGCACACGGGGATGCAGGGGACAAAAGCAGAGGCTGGGCCTGAGCTGTGTGCTGGAGGCAGGAAAGCTGCAGTGCAGGTGACTCACGTGTTGGACCGCACATCCACAGCCAGGGATGCTGGCTCATTAGTSGAGGAAACACCTCTCTCCTTCCTGGCTGCTTCCCTCCCCCTCCTCCAAGTGGGAATGCAGCCCCCATCCTTTTTCCCCATTCCTGGTGTGTATGAGTATTCTTTTTTAAGTGGCAAGCTGAATATTTTAAACAAACACTGCTTAAAATCTATAATTTATGGGCAAGGCTTCAGAAGAGGAGATCAGTCATTTCTTGGTGCTGAGGGTGTCTCCATCTGCAGCAGCCCCCACTACTCTGTTCCCAGTTAACTGGTGCAGCATAAGGGATTAGGCTTGAGCATGGCAGCACTGAGCAGCACCCAGAAAATTCCCAGCTCTGAATGGAGAAAAGCCAGACTGCTCTTGCAGGCAGGAACAGCTCCAAGCCCTCCACCAGTGGGACAGCCCTCCTGCTGGCCTGCCTGGAAGAGCTGGCTGGGCCCCACATTTGGCCCAGAGCTGGGCTACCTGGCACAGGTCTTGGAATGGGTGTTGGAATCTGCAGCTCCCCTTCAMCTCCTACCTCACCCCTTACCTAAAACCTGGGAGCCAGGGTACAGGTGAGCAGTCTGAGCTGGCAGAGGCTGAACTCCCAAAGCTGGCAGGTCAGACARGATGAGAAGCTGAATCAGGATCTGAACGTGAGCTTACAGGCACTGCTGGGCAGTGGGAGACCCCAGGTCACTGGGAGAAGACCCTCCCTCTGCTGTCCTTCTCCTCTCTGTGCCCCTCCATGCTCCCCAAGCTGAGCTGCATGAGGGAGAATTCCAGGCTTGTTCGTTAATGGGAGCAGAGAGACTTTTGCTTCAATTAATTAATTTGCTGCTCTTCCCCATTTTCAGGACCATCTTTTATTCATGGCCAAGTAGCTCAGACACTGCTGCTTGCTGCCTGTTCAGGATGCTGGCATTAATATTTCATCCCAGAGCCTGCTTGTGCTGAACAGAGCTCATGTCCCACGTRCCTGCCTCTTCCCGATGTTCTCCTGCCCTGGCTCAGTTCACATTCCCCATTTCCAGCACCAGGCTGGGTCTCCCTGTCTCTTCACCAGTTGCATGGATTCTCCTAGGATCCTGTTCCCTGGGAATTAAATGTGGCACACTGGGAGCTGGGGCTTGGAGCTCGCTGCCTTTGTCTCCTGTGGCTCTGGGCAATCAGCCCTGCACAGAGGGTGTTGTGCTCACTGAGGGAATAATGGGTTCTGGGAGCAACTTGTGATATCAAGCAGCAGGGWGAGGGGAGTGACTCTCATCCTGCTGTCCCCTCCCAGGAAAGCAGGATATATATTTCAGTTGCCAGAGGCGCAGTGTGGTGCAGTGGCTGTAACCTGGGAGAAAAGAAGGCTGCTGAAGAAGAAAACCTGGGCTGTACCTTTCAGGGCAGCAGCAGAAATGAGGAAATGACACTCTCCTGCTTCTTCACCTCTCTCCTGGCTCCTCTGTATGTGCTTTCAGCATTCCTTAGTTCTGCAGAGCTCCAAGGCCAGGAGCAGCCTTTGCCTACAGCTCTGCAGCCCCAGCCAGGCACRGTGCCTGAGCGAGGGCAGGCCACAGTGCAGCTGTTTGGAGTGGCACTTCATTTACTGAATGGCAGCTCCATAATCCTCTTCAAATAAAAAGACTGTGGAGTCTCTGTACTGGGAGCTGATGGAAGGCTTTGCTCTCAGGCAGGTGGCACAAAGGGAGTATCTCCTTGCTGCATGTAGGAGTTCCTGGGTTTTGCTTGGGCTTTGTTATTTGATTATTTGTTCTCTCATTTGTCACTGGGGCTAGTGGATATGATTCATTCTCCCTGATTAAGGCACTTGTTTTGGCAGGAAAGCATTTCCCAGGTCTCATGGGATGGGATGAGAGGCCTTGCAAGGCACAATCTGTGCCCTTCCCTCTTCATCCCAGAYCTGATTCCTGGTACATCTTCTACCTCTTCAAGAACAAAACAGCACAGCAGCTGATGAAATGTCTGGCCCCAGCCCCCTGGCTCAGGCTACAGAGCCACCAAACCAAAGCATCACCTTAAAAGAGGTCTCCAGACTGGATTGGGAAAAATGTGGAGTTGAGAGGAAAGGGTGGAATTGTTGGAGAACACATGAACATGRCTGTGCARCCAGAGGTGTASTGGGGACATGTTCAATCGAAGGAATGTGACTGCAGGTTGCAGGATGTGGAGGCTGCAAGTGGCAGAATCTCCACAGCCTCATTAAACTCTCATGTCCAAATTAAATGTCAGATTTGCATATTAGTTCTGTGTTTTCAGTCCCGTTATGCAGCAGCTGGGAGGAAGCTGATCATGGGTGGGGGTGCTGAGGGTATCCAGATTGCAACCTTGCTCCTGAGAGCCCTGCAAAGCCAAGCACCTGAAATTTTAGGGGGAACTCGGGATTAAACTTGGTTTCGCAAGAGTCAGGGCTCTGTGCCTCAATTCCTGCAGGCAGAACAGAGAACTGCATGTGGTGGGCAGTGTTGTGCTGTCCAGGTTCCCAAAGCACCTTCGGTGGGTTTTTCACTACCCCCTTTCTTTCAGAAGGCAGAYGAAGGGCAAAGCYCTGCCTGGACTCTGGTTGTAMAGTTTCACCTCTGGGAAGCCCTTTYCAATTTTCCTCAGGCTAGCTTCCAGTCAGATCATATTCTAATCCAGYTTTAATTACCTGTGAGGACAGACAAGCCTCTTTCTTGCCTCTTGGGAAGCCCAACCAGCAGGCTAGCATTGGGAACTGGGACAAAGCCGAACTACAGCCCAGGTTGGTGAGCCTCTGATGTGCACAGGAATGTCCATTGTGGCTAGAAACAGATAGGGAGTGAACTAAGCAGCACTGAGAYGCAGTGATCCAGCGCCTGAGAGAGGCACATCCCTGCATGTGGGTAGTGAGAGTTTTCTCTYGCTTTGTAGTGGAATGCTCATTATCCATGGAGAACCCTGCCAGTGTTTTGGCTGCAGATCCATGGGTGGCAGCAGCAGGAAGGTGCTTCCCAACAGCATACTGGAGAAGCTAAAAGTAGGAAAAGAATCCTGGTCACCTGGGTACACTGTTGGGTTCTGCTCCAATATCCCTGCTGGGACCTGAAGGGGCCTTGCAGCCCATATGCTTCAGTCCCTGGAAAGAGATGGGAAGCAAGGAGGAAGAATGAGGTCTCTGTTGCTCTGGGAAGCCTGTGCCTGCTGCCCTGCACAGCTGTGAAGCATGTCACATCCCTGATGGGCCAGATGCTGAAAGATGCTGAACATCCTTAGAAGGTCAAACTCAAAAGGCAGAAAAGCCTCCTGGCTAATTCTGAGACACAGCAGTGACGGGGCCTGCACGACAGGAGACACCCGGGAGGCAGAGCAGCTCTGAGTCAGCTGTCTCCAGAGAAGGATTTGTCAATGGCTGGGCCAGTTTTCACCAGCTCCACAGCTGGTGGCAGTTTCTGCACTTCATTCAACAWGCATCTTGTGTGGCTGACATGCTGCTCCCTGGAGGGGAGCCAGGGGATGAGACCCTCCTTTCTCACTGGGGCTCGGTGCCTCTGGGCTTTATCCAAGCACTCTTTGCACTGCAGCACCATTTCCACAGGAGGAAAAAGGGGCCCAGCACCAGGGGAGAGCCTGCAGGCCTGGGCTGGGGAAGRAGAGGGTCTGAAGCATCTTCTCTGGCCACCTTCCCAAGTGCTGCCTGCCTGTGAGCCCTGGCTTTTAGTGCAGCCCACAGCCCACCACCTTAGGGCAGGCTCTGGGCAGGTAAGGACAGAATKATTCCAGGGGAGTTGCTCCAGATTTACATGATTGTAAAGAGAAAGGACGCAGGCATAATTAAACTTCTGAGTCCTAGGAGGGGCTGGAATAAAACTCTGAGATCTGCCACAGGCTGCCTGTATGTCAGTTGCATAATTCCTCCAGGTCCCAATTCTCCTATCCATAAAAGCTGGAGAACCTCCTGCTGGGGTTATGAAGGATGCAAACCTTGGAGGGCAGAGAGTGCTCCTGCCAACCACCAGAGCATCCAGGAGAGTCATGGAGCTCCATGTGCTGCTCTGGCTTCATCCCTGACCCAGGCCAGGCAGAGCTGCCCCTGGACCTGAGCCCACACTGCCCTTCCAAGTCCCCGGTTGTGAGACAGCACCCAAGCTGGAGGTGGAGGCAGCTTGGGTCTGAGAGGCACCCTGTGCCATTTGGAAATTCAGGAGGCGGCCGCCCTCTCAGTGCCACAGGCCCCTGAACACCAAGGCCGGGCCTTTTCCCTAAGAACCAAAACTCACCAGTCCTGGTCCCTGATGACAGATTGCAGGAGCCATTTGCACTGTCAAACCCGCCTGAGATGGCACTGGTGCCAGCTTGGGTCTGGGAAGCATCCTGCAATTTGCGTAATTTCAGGAGACAGCCGGCCACTCTGGGCCACAGGACCCTGAACACCAAGGCCGGCCCTTTTCCCTGGGAACCAAAACTCACCAGCCCTGGTCCCTGATGGCAGATTGCAGGAGCCACTTGGCACTGTCAAACCAGCCTGAGTTGGCACTGGTGCCAGCTTGGGTCTGAGAAGCATCCTGTGTATTGTGGAATTTTAGGAGCCAGACGGCCGCTCCGGCCCACAGCCCCCCAAACACCAACACCGGCCCTTTTCCCTGGGAAGCAAAACTCACCAGCCTTGGTCCCTGATGACAGATTGCAGGAGCCATTTGCACTGTCAAACCCGCCTGAGATGGCACTGGTGCCAGCTTGGGTCTGGGAAGCATCCTGCGTATCGCGTAATTTCAGGAGCCAGCCAGCCACTCTGGGCCACAGGACCCCGAACACCAAGGCCGGCCCTTTTCCCTGCAAACAAAACTCACCATCACAGGTTCCTGATGGCAGATTGCAGGAGCCACTTTGTACTGTCAAACCCGCCTGAGATGGCACTGGTGCCAGCTTGGGTCTGGGAGGCATCCTGAGCAATGCTGGATTTCAGGAAGTGGCCTCCCAGCCCCCTCATCTCCCAGTGGTGGTCATTTCAAGGTCCTCTGTGCTCTGCAGGTCTCCCTTGGTGCCCTCTCTTCCCTCAGCACCACGCCATGTTCTTCCTGCGTGGAGATGACAGCGTCTCTCYTGGTGTCATGGAAGGAGTGAGCCTGAGTCTCCTGCAGGCTGGAGAGCAGGCCGTGATGGACAGCTGAGGACTTGGGGCTCCAGACAGGAACTGTGCCCACTTTTAATGTGACTGGCCTTTTGTGTTTGCCTGTTGTCGTGCCAGGAAGGAATCTTCTGTCTCTGTATTCATCTTCCTGTCAGAAAATCCTTAGCCTCTGAATAGATTTACTCTCTGATCTGAGAGCTGGTTAGCAGCGGGCCTGTCTTGTAGGAGGAGGTGAATGGCTCTGGAGGGCTTTATTGGCAGGACAGTGCTCTGAGAGGAGGCTGGCTCGCTTGTAACCAATGGGATCCTTCACCTGTGTAGACAGCCCTGGTGATAAGGTGCTGAACAGTGGTGGATAGTCCAGGATTCCAAAGTTGGCTGCAGGCTTGACTCTCCTTTCTGTACCCATGGGCAAATCCCTGGTACGCACTTTATTTCTGTAAGAGTTACCTTTCTTTAACACACAGTGAAGTGTCACTCTCTCCCATGGATGGCAATGCAGGAGTCTCCTCATCCCRTGTGTTTCAGGCCCAGAGCTATTTGGATACCTATAAATAAGCAGGCAGGTAAGTTGTGAAAAGGACACCACCACAGAGTGCTTGCTCAGCCTGTGCTTTCTGTCACTGCAATGATGGTGCAGACAATTCCTCAGCTCCTGTGGCTGGATTCCCCTGGGGCRGTTGTTAYTGCTGCTTTCCCAGCTCTTCCACTGAGCTGTCTCTGCCTGCTGCACTCATATAATCAGGAGCTGTAAAACCACTGACAACTCCAGAGACCAGAATGGAGATTACATGCAACATTAAAATTAAAAATGGGCCAGAGTCACCAAGTTGTCTTCATTAGGCAGCTCTGTTTTATTTGTGGCTTTTACTGCCAAATAAATAATCTTTCAGGTGAGTTAGTTAAGCTGCCCTCAGGAGCAAGACAAGATGGGTGAGGAGAGGCAGTTCAGCACAGCCTCTGGGATTCCTGCCACAAATCAGCCAGACTGGAAATGGCAGAACTGGTGTCCAACCAGGATGAAAACCTTAAAATCCCACCAACAGTCAATGCAGAACGACACAGAACAGTCCTCTCCCCTGAGCCAGTGCAGAGCTGGCTGCAGTGCCAGCAGTGAATTCAGCCATTCGAGGCTCTGCCTCCCTCACAGCCACTCTGTCATCTGCATTCCTTTGGTTCCTCAGGTTTTTTCCTCTCCCTTTTTGCCAGTCTTCTAGCAGAAGAAGTCATTACTTTRCTGAGGAAAGCATTAGGGGGAGGCAGCACTATGGATACTAAAGGGCAATTTTAAAAGGCAGAGCATGTTTGCCCCAGAATATTCCAGGATTTTCTATGGAGAAAATGCACTGGTCATACACTCACCAGGTGCCAGTGCTTGTGGATTGCTGATAGAAACTACAAAGCATTAATGGCTTGGTTTGACTCTGCATCAGAACCAGATGAAGTCTTGTCTTTGCTTTGTTTCCTCTTRGCACTTCTAGACCCTTTCAAACCACAGGCTTGAAGGGCATGACAGTTATTCCCCCAGGGATCAAAAAGTCCCTTGCAAACAAGTGCAAAATCATAGCAGTGATGCTGCTGACACTGCAGGCAGAGGAGAGGCAGGGGAAAGGTGCTAAAATTCTCTCTTGCTTCCTTCCTGCTCTGGGCCAGGGTCCTGTCTCCCCAATTACTCCTTGAGTCCTGGCCAGAATCATGGCAAACACAGGAATCCAGCCCTCCCACTCCTGCCACTGGGTCAGGAAAGATCTTCAGTACTAACAAGGGAAAATGAGACACACTAGGTGAGGTCAGGTATGCTCTGATTATCTGCTTCCTCATCAGAAAAACTGCTTTAATGAAACTGATATTCTTTGCAGGAAATGCTTCCATAAATAAGTCAATTTTTACAAGAAATATGATAGCAAACATATCTGTAGGAAAGAATGAAAGACACTGGTGAATCACCCCATTTCAACACTTTAAAATAAAAAAAAGAGCCACTTTATATTTTGTTCAGAAAAGAAAGTTAACTGATACTGCAAAAAAAAAAAAAATCACAAAGGCTGAACTTGTGTGGGTGCAGATAGTGAAGGAACTCTTGTCCTCCTGCTCAAGGAGTCCAGACTGAGCTCAGCTGAATGAATTTCATCCTTTTAATACAAAACACATCTTTTCCCAACTGTTCTTTGCCTTTTAAATACTCTGCTGCAAAGCCAGAGCTGTGAGCAGGCACTTTGCACAGTTTGAAATCACACCTGCTATAGGGTGAAAAATAAACAGCGTGGGAAATGATTAGATTCCTTATCACATGTCCCCAGCAGTTTGGGGACCTTTCCCTTGGTGTGGGACATGGTTCTGTTGGGACTCATCCCCATAAGAGCCACCAATTGCTGGCATCAGTGCTTGGCACCAATCAACAGTGGATGGAAGCTGATTGTCATCACCAGTTTATTAATTATCTTACWGTAAGACTTTCATACCTTRTCTCTGRGAGTTCCCATGGGCAGCTCCTCACAACACTGACTCCTTTTCTCTTCTGCACAGCCAGCTGACTCCTTCCTGTCCCTAGCACAAGCACCCAACCCTGACTTTCCTGTAGATCACCACCTAACCCTTCCTCCTCKCAGCACAGCCAACAATCTCCAATTCTCCTCTCAACCAGCTAACCCACTCTTTTATAGCACCKATCCTTYCTGGACACAGGGGTGCCCTATCAAGMYSAGGGCTGRTCCTACTCTTTGCTGATCAGTACAGCTGCAARTCCTCAGGGATGACACTGCCTTCAGCACCATCTCTATTCTCCTACAATCCATCCTCCCACATGGTTCTGCTCACGTGGTTGCCTTTGGGTAAGGGAGACTGTCAGGGGGCTGTCATGGACCATCAGGAAGAATTCAGGAAGCACTCAGGAAGAATTTCTTCATGGAAATGGTTGTCAGGCATTGCAAGGGTCTGCCCAGGGAGGTTTGGAGTCCCCATCCCCAGAGGTGTCCAAGGGACACCTGGAGGTGGCACTCGGTGATCTGTCACAGGTTGGATGATCTTGGAGGCCTTTTCCAACCTCAATGATTCTGTGATTCTGTGATCAGAATTGGATGCTGAGTGGCACTGGTGCAGATGTCCTTCCTGGCCCCAGCTTTGGCATTCACATTTCTCTGTGCTTCCCATCTCACTGTCTGGGAAAAAAACCAAACCAAAAAACGTGAGGAAAGAGAAAAGCAGCTCCCAACTGCATTCCCTAAGGATGTGTGAAGCTGGCGAGGAGGAGGTCCTGCACAATAGCAATAGAGGTTATTCAAGCCTTGGAGATGGCTCTGGTTTCACTGGCARGGATGTTGGACCATAATAAATCCTCCCTGCTGGGCTCCTGCACGTCACAAGTGACAGAGGGCAGGACAGAGCCCACGGCCATGCTGGCAGTGCCTGAGTGTCCCCTCCTTGCTGCAGGAAGGGATCTCCCCATCCCTCAGCAGGAGCAATGGCTGAGAGRTCCTCTGCTCCCCAGGGAGGCAGCAGGAGAGCATTCCTGCTGCGTGCTTCTGTGTGTGTCTGTGTGTTTTTTCTCTGGTAAAATCAAYTTAAATCTTCCTTGGCTCATCTGCCAGGGCGTGAGGGAGCTCCCTCCCGCCTGTGCCATGAAAGACTTGTCACCCTGTGACTCCGGAGYGGCACAGCACGAATGGCTGTGCTTGTCCCCTGCTGTGCTTTGAAGGAGGTGGTTCTTATTCCTGTAACGTCCTATTGTGAGGGGATTTCATTAGCTGTGGCTCTGTCTCTTATACACATCTAGATGTGTATAAGAGACAATTCCTGTAACGTCCTATTGTGAGGGGATTTCATTAGCTGTGGCTTGTTCGCTCAGCAGACACAAATGAGGTTTTAATTTTTTGTGTGCAGGCGTGAGGTGGTTTTTGTTCYTCGCATCGGGAGCTCTCGCAGGCCTCCCACGTCAGAAGCTGCCTCTGAGAGGATGGAGAGGGCCAGACAAAACAGGYATGATATTCCAGAAGTGGCAGGATAGGCTGCAGCTTTAATATGAGCTGGGGTTTTTTTTGTCACAAACGCATGGCACTACAGTGTGCCCTTCCTCTGCACTTGCAGTGCTCCTGCCTCCAGCAGAAAGCCCCAGATCCCAGCAAAAGGAGAGTGTGTACATGCTGAGAGGGCTGGGGAACAAACCTAAGCCTCTCTAAATCTTTCCAGAGCCTCATTTCCTTCMGCTTCTCATTGTCTCTCTCCTCTCTTACAGCACCCAGAAGCACAYTGGCATTTGCTTTCTTGCTTAATGTCAATATTTGCTTTGCTTTGGAACTGTCTGTTTAATAATAATAATTCCTGAGCACAGAGGAGACGTGAGGCCTCTGTAGCTTCAGACTGGGAAGAGCGGCCTCAACACTCTCATTTTCTCTACTTTCTCCTGGGGTTGGAGCAGCAAAGGGAACATTCCCAGGCTCCAGGATCCTCACCCCAGACAGCTGATTTCGGTGGAATGCCAATGCATCAGGTTCTTGCTCCTGCATGTTTTCCTTCCCTCCCTTCCTTCTGTGATGAATGCTGTCTCTGAGACAGGCAGCTGCAGAGGGAGATGCAATTTTTCTTAGCTTGCCAGCCATCAATCTCCTGAACAATACCCTGCTAATGAAATGGCAATGTTATCACACGCCTGTCACCAGCYGTAATGGGGCGGCCGCTCCAAACTCAGACCAGACAGAGGCAGAGCAAGGAGAGCTCTGGAGTTTGTCTTCAGGGTGTGATTCCTCCTGAAGGCTTTTGACAAACTCTGGGCATCTTTCAGTGCAGAACTGAGAGCCCCCAGGTGAGGTTTGCTGGCCACCTCCTCCCACTTTGCAAGGACAGAAGTGCCCATACATGGTCAGCCACTGTCCTGCAGGACCATGCTGAGTTTTCATCTGAATTCTCCCTGTGGGCACCTGTGGTCATTCAAGGAGCCCGTTCCTCCTGTCTCCTTTGGGAACTGGCATCACCAAGTGGGCAAGAAAGTCCTTGATGCTTCTTCCTTTGAAAATCAAGTGGMTTTTAAGTGGATAGACTCTCCCTTGACCTGTTCCTATTCCACCTCCTGCTTTTCCCCTCTTGGAGCCCTTCGGATCAGACAGCAGAGAGCTCATTGAGTGGCATTTTGTCCCTGAGGCCCTTCTGTCCATGATTTCAGTGAATCCCAAGGCACAAAGCACGATGACAAGGCTTTCTGCTTTGCATGGCTGTTTTTTGTGCTGAGAGATTCACTGCAGCCTGCTGAGGTGATGGGGACACACCTGGAACTTGCAGGAGGCGTTGATCAAAGCAGAGGTGTTCCCTGGGCTGTGTGTCATGGGGCAGGCTCTCCTTGAATGGTGAAGGACTTCCACTTAAAATAAAACCCCTGGATGTGTGAACAGATGGTAGCAGCTACTTGGAGGGAATGGGAGATGAGGGGAAGTTAACAGAGGGACAATCTTTCTAAAATTTAACGCTTCAGGAAAGGTGAGCTACCCTGCAGGTCTCACCCTGCTTTGGATTATGCTGAGGTAATGCCTGTGGTTTCTGTGCAGGATCAGCAGGAGAAAGCCCAGCTCATTCCCAGCTTACCCACAGCCAGATGAGGCACTGGGAGGCTGAGGAAAACCTGAACCCTCCTTTTTCTGAATGAGAGATGAGGGGAAGTTAACAGAGGGACAATCTTTCTAAAACTTAGGGCTGCCTCCAGACAGGAAAGGTGAGCTACTCTGTAGGTCCCTGCTGAGATAACGCCTGTGGTTTCTGTGCAGGATCAGCAGGAGAAAGCCCAGCTCATTCCCAGCTTACCCACAGCCAGATGAGGCACTGGAAGGCTGAGGAAAACCTGAACCCTCCTTTTTCTGAGGCTGATCCCTGCTCAGCATCCTGCAGCAACATCCTCCTGCTGCCTGGATGAACGCTGGGGAGGTGGGTGACACCCCAAAACTGTGAYAAGTGCCAGAAATAAGATGTTTGGAGCACTTCCTCCTGTGTCTGGAACAAGTGAAGCTGAGGGTACCAGGGGGTGCAGAAGTTGATAAACTTGTGCAAARCTCAGTGCATCCAAGGTCACTGAGGTTCCCTGGATTTCTCCAACAGGAGGATGCAGCCTGATTGTTTCATCCTTTAGAAATCATAGTTTACATTCTAGGTCCTGGCTTGAAAAATTGTTKTTTTTTAGTAATAATTGTCACTGAACACTGAAAAACAACCATGAGAAATGACCAGAATATAACCTTTTGAGAGTGCTGTAAAAATTTTGTTGTTTATTTACTTTAGTAAGAAAAAAAGAAAAATCAAAGAGAAGAGTAAGAAATCTAAATCTCTGTGAGGAGAGAAAAATGCAATTTACTTTTTAAAGCTCTTTCTGATTTTAAAGTGATATACAGAAAAATATAAATGGCTCTAGAAAACTTCACCAAATAATAGAGAGAAGAGAAAATAACTGCAGTGAAGGGCAGTATATTGAGGGTCATATCTGCCTCCATCTCCRGTAAAACAATATTTGCTGCAACAAAACAGGGGTGTTTTAGTTATTTATTGTCGTGTCAGCTACAAAATATTAAGGAAGTAAAAAAATTTTAATTTATCCTGGATGAAGTCTGGTGGCCATGAGATTGCCCAGAGCATCAGACTTGAATGCTCAAGCAAGGAGGGATGAGGAGAGCAGGAAAAGCCTCTGCAMAGGGAAGTGGGACTGGTTCCTTTCCTTGAGTTGAAGCTGGTGCAAGGAAAAAAGGTGAAATGTCAGACAGCACCTGCTGGCAGAGGCCTGGGCTCCCTCAGACCCCATCACACCACAGGCAGCCCATAATAAGCAAGATTGAAGTGTCAGAAATCCACCACCTTTTAGGAATGGAGTGGTGTCAGCTCTTCCTCAGCCCAGCCTGTGCTCTGAGGGTTCAGAGCCTTTTACAATCCAGCCCACGAATCATCRTGTCCCTTTTATGTCTCCTCTTCACACAGCTGGTATTTGTCATTAGCACATTTTATTAGTCTTTGTTCCCCACCCCCAGTGAAAAAAAAAAATCTTAATAAAATGCCAGAACACATACTGAGCAGGAGAACAAATTGTTAATGCAGTCATTAAACAAATACACCTTTCCTCTGGTCGTTGGATGGAAATTAATTACCCTGCTGGAACTGAAAGCTGGATGTGTGCTGTGACTGACAGCTGGGGGCTGTGCCTGGAGCCTTTTTTAGGGGTTGAAATGAGAACTGGCCCCTTTTTCAGTCATGAGGAAGGTGATGGCAGGATTCTGAAGGACTCTGAGACAACAGATCATGGGAGTTGGGTTCACTGTCCAAGGGCAGCAGCAAGAGCTTGCTAAGCCCCACAGGCAACTTGTGGGATTTCTCATTGGCTGGGGGCAAAATCCTGGGTCTGAGTCTTCTCTGAGCTGAATCTTCTGCCATAATTAACATCAGTTTCCTCTTCCTGCCTCCCACTGCTCATGGGAGGGCAGGATTCTACTTTGRCTGGAYATGAAACACCCTTAGTSCCAACCAGGTGCATCATCCCATGAGCAAAGAGAGCCCCACAGGGCCAGAGGTGCCTGCTGCCACCAGCTGGGTGGCTTGGGGACACRTGCAGGACATGTAATTGCTCTGTCCCATGATCTGGGTGCATTACTAGTCCAGGAGCATGAGATAATGAACCTTTTAGCTGGGAGTAAAGAGAGAGAAAGAAAGAGAATGAGTGAGCTGGGCAAGAGAGAATGACTGAGGATTCAGTTAGTTAATAAAGGGATTGCAGAAAGCAAGGTGAGGAGACAGTGGTAATTTTATGCACTGCCAGTCAGGCCCATTTGTCCTGGGAGCAGCTCCAATTTCTCTCTGAGCTGTTCTTTTTTCTTTAGAAATGGAGCTGTGAAAGAGGAAGGAAAAAAAACCCTCCCTGATTAAAATCAGCACCCAAAGTGACAAGGAAAAAAGCCATTTTAATCTCCACATCCATAGATGGATCTTCTCCCAAAGAAGTGAAACAAAAGGGAACTTAGAAAATTGGCCAGTCTTACACAGCACAGGCTGAAATCATCCAGACTCTGATGGCAGTCTTGTCATATCCCAGCCCTAACCACAAAACAAAGCCAAATTTCATTTTTACAACTATTAATTCCCACTCATACARGYATCTCTCTGCTCCGCCCTCATCCACTCCCCATTCATTCATGACCATTTAAGAGTAAACCTCCCTCAAACCCCTAATTAGCACTGCAATTTCGATGTTTTAGCTCTACAACTGGTTCAAATCTCCCTCTTGTTATTAAATATTCCTACTCCTGCATCATAACTCCTAACCCTTGAGCTGAGGCCAAAGCCAGAACTGGYTATCTGCTGCTTTTAAACTCAGCTRTTATCAGWTASTTGAGTGAGATCTACTTGTCCCATAGAACTTTAATTTCTGATGAGGAGAAAAGAAAGTTATTTGGGGAAGACAGCAGGGAAGGGCATTCCTGTGTTTAAAAACAGTTTGGATTATCCCTTGCAGTCAATGGGAACTTGTGAAAAGGATGGTTTTATTTCAAGACCACAGGATAGGGACATAAATAGGAAAGTGTGAGTGTTAAATTCTGCCTGAGTTGTCCTTGGATGGGACATCAGGATCTTTGCACCAGGTCTCTGGGCAGGTGGATGTGTTCACATATAAATTCCACTTGCCTGGCCCAGTGTCAGGTCTCTGGGCAGGTGGATGTGTTCACCTATAAATTCCACTTCCCTGGCCCAGTGTCAGGGCTCCTGAGCTGTTTGTGCACATCCAGATGAGGCTTCTGATCTCAACAGAAATGCCCTGACCAGCCATGGCAGTGCTTGGTGCAAGGATGAGTGGCATTGAGCACATAAATCACAATTTGTGTCTGCGTGCAGGTGCAAGCTGCTAACCCAGGAGTTTTCCCCAGCAGGAACCCATTGCCTTGCTTTATCCTGTCCTGTCCATGCCCAGCTTGGCCGCTGGTCAGTGTGGATGGCAGCTGAGGCAGGAAATGAGAGCACTCAGGGCTCTTGGAGAAGCTTTCAGGGCTTGTCTCCAAGGGAACAAACAGAAAGGTCCGGGGGCAAAGCCAGAGCAGCTCTTAAAGAGGATTTAATCTGATGTGGGCTGCCCCTYAGCGCAGGGTCGAGCACAAAGTGCTGAGAGTGTTCCTAAATCTGTTTAACCTCTCTTAACTTCCCTGCCTTTCCCCCTTCAACTGGGTGAGCAGAGCTGCCTTGTTCTGGTCCTGATGGCTTGAGTGCAAAAAGAGGGGTGGGATTTTTCCTGGAGGAAGGCACCAGCAGTGTGTGCCCTCTCCTCAGGGGCACCGAGGATATAAAGCGCTCATCAGCAAGCCAAAGCTGCTATTTCTGTTATTTTRGTATCCCTACACTTGGAGATGAGATGTGTGGAGCCTGGGAAATGCAGGCAAGCAGGATTCTGTCCACCAGGAGGATGTCAATGTGAGRGAGGAGCAGCAAAATCAGGGGGTTTGTGTGATGTGGTTCAAGTTCCACATCCCTTTGAGCCCCCTCTTTTATCAGCAGGGGTGTCCTTGAGTGGAGGCTGTGGCTCAGCTCAGTCCTGGCACTGAGGCCCTGTGATTGCATTACAGGGAATTATCAGGTGGCTGCACCTGGCTTAGAGAGCTCCAAGAAGGCACAGGGGTGCAAAAGGGAAGGCAAAGCACCGGTGGTTTATGAAATTAAAAAGTTCATGAGTGCCAAATCCACATGCTAGAGTGGAACTGAGAAATGGAAGAGGTCTCAGCAACATCTTATCGGGAGGCAGGACAAGGAAATTGGAGTTGAAAGCGCTGCAGTGCCTGATTTGCTATCTCTCCTCTGCACCTTGGCTGCAGGTTCTGCCTTTAGGGGTTTGTTAGGCAACTTGGGGAGAAATATTTTGTGTGRATTCAGTGGGTTCTGCTTGCAGGGGCCTTTGTATGCATGAGGTGGAAAACCTGTGTGGAGAGATGGGATCCAGTGTCCCTTGTACCCTACAACAAACACAAACACAGGAGAAAAAAGGGCAAAACCTGTAACATGGGCTTCACACAGCTTTTTTTGGAGATGGAGGACAAATTCTCCCCTGCACTTCCCCCTGAGCCTGTGTGCCTGTAAACACAACTGGTATTTGCATTGGYAATGTTATTGAGGGGAGCAGTTTGTGTTTGAAGGAGCCTTGGCAGCACCTGGCTGCTGCCTCCATGGGAGAGGGGCTGGGCAGGGGTCAGGAGGGGTTTTCTGTGTGTGGGYAGGGAAGGAGAGGCCAGCATCCCTCTGGAGTACAAGATCCTGCTCTTCCTGGGAGAAGGGGAGACAGTGCTTGGCCAGACCCAAGAAAGGAGCTGACAGAATCCAAGAGATCCAAGTGCCTGTGGTGGGTACCAGCTGATGGGGAGACCTGCTGGGCCAGAGCTCAGATGCTGTTAATGCAGGAAAATCTGAGGAGGTCAAAATGCTTCAATGATGCTGCCAGAGAAACTGAGATTTCCCTTTCTGTACCATAAATATGGCTSAGTTTCCTGCTTTTACCTCGAGACTGTGCTGCCTGTTGGGGTCAGGGAAGCAGATCAGGTRCTCCTTTGCTTTCCTCTATCTATCTCCACTCTTTCCTCATAAAAAATCCTGGAAAACCTTGGCATTGCTGCYTTGTCAGACTCTGGCTGCAAGCACAACGTGGGCCTGCTCCTGTAGCTGCTTGAGCAGCTTGGAGACGCTCAGCAATAACATCAGCCAGTAACATCAGCGCTTGCTGGCGATGGCACAACAGGAAATTGGAGTAGTAAAATATTTCCCTCCCATTTACATGCTCATAATGGAGGTTTTTAAGGCCCTAATGACAAGGAATGCTCATTGCTGGGAGAGGATGATTGAAGCGGAGCCGGGGTGATTGCAGGCACTGAGGAAGGGATGTTAATTACATCAAAGGAAGCAGGAGGGCAGCACAGCTGGGTGATGGGGGCTGTCCTTGCCCCTGCTCCTGGCACAGATGTGCTCACCCACCCTCCCCAGACCTCAGCGAGAAGGAAAAAGCAAAGGAAATCAAACCCAAACAAACAAAAATCTCCTTCCAGCTGCAGCCTGCAACAGGAGCGAGCTGAATTTGTGCATGGAAAACTGCTGGAGGATGGAGKAGTGTGCTCAGAGCAGGAACAAAGATGCTCAGGAGAGGCAAAAAGAGGGAAAGAGCCCTGGAGAAATGGTTGAGGGCTCAGCCTGTTCGGCGAGGTGGGCCGAGGAGTGAACTGATGTGGTGCAGATTAAGGAGCTTCTGTTGGGTGCATATGAATGAGAGGCAGCCTTTGAAGCCCTGCAGAGGATGCTGTGCTTGTTTCATCTCTGGCAGCCAAGTTGTCTCCAAATTCTGCTTCCTGCCACCTCGCTGGTGGAGCAATGCCCCGGGGAGCTTTCTCCTTGGATGGAAATCTCCATCTGCATTCCTGGGGGATTATAGGGCTGGGTACTGCTACAGAAGAGGAGTTGTGCCCCAAAAGAGAGTGAGAGAGATAAAGGAGAGGCCATGAATATAATTCAGCATAACAAAAAATAGCAGRGAAAAGAGTTAATGGAAGGATGCATAAAAGAACAAATGAGAAAGGAAGTCCTTAGCAATTGCATAGAGCCTAATTTAAGCAGAGTATTCCCGATATTTCCTCTTTAAATAAATAAAACAGCAGAGCCCAAAGTGTTTGAGTTTTTCTCAGTCAAAGCCTTGGTATCAAACTTTCATCTATTCTTGACAGAGCAATTAAAGGGAGGGATACAGGCTCTGAAATGTAGCCAAAAGGAGTAGACTGAATATTTAATACAGTTCCAGGCTTTGAAAGTCCCAACAAACCAGTGGAATGGGGAAGCTGGTGACAGTTTTATCTTAATAAGGAAAGGGAGGGAAAAAAACCCCCTTTTATTCCTGCCAGCAAGGATGGCAGGGAAACACAAACTGGATGGGAAACAGGCAGCACCTTTCCAGATTGTCTTCTTGGATGTCATAATAGCATTTCTCAAATGGTGTTTGATGGAGAGGGAAGTGGATCTGCCCACCTGTTCTATTCCAGCTCCTGGTGCTGGAGAGACACAAGTGTGGGGCTCTCTGAGGTATCCTCGAAAGGAATTAAAAAATCCTTTAGGGCTGAGGACAATCTCTTGCTCTGCAGCTTCTGCTCAGCAGCTGGGAGGGAGTTGAACYTGGAGTTAAACACGCAGGTTAGCTCGGCTGCCAGGGCTAAACCAACTCATTAAAGGGATTAGCCAGCAGCCCTGACTGGATTTAGGAGGGTGGCTGCTGCTATCAATAAGTAATCCTGCCTCCAATCCTCTCTGGTGGCTTGGGGAAGACAGGGAGCAGAGGAAGGGTGGGAGGSAAGGAGGGACACGAAGGAATGAGAGGGATAATTTAAGGGAAATGCTGGAGGCACGGAAAAACTCCTCCCTGAGAGGGCACGGCTTGCTGAGGAGCGAAATATTCCTTCTCCCTTGCTCTGGTGAGGCTCACGGAGCTCTGGAATGGGGCTGCACTGCCTCACTCTGCACAGCCCTCCGAGGCAGAGCTGCTGGAGCAGGATTGTGCTGTTTGGTGACAGGGAGATTGAATTTTGATTAGCTCTGACACAGTCTCTTATAACCTTTTCATTAGAAAATTACCTTTAATAGAAATTGTTCTGACACCTCAGCAGCGTTTCCCCTAATACATTACAGACTCTCGTGGTGGGAAGGGAGGGCAGGGAAATGGAAAGGRGCCTCTGTTTTTTCTGCTTGCATATTTATTAATCCATTTACAGCATAATCCATCCCCTGTTTACCTACTGACCTACTTGCTGACTTGTCTGTCTGTTCCTCTGCCAGCAGTATCCATCCCAACAGGGGATGTCAGCTTTCTTACTCTGAATTAAAATCTCCTTCTCCTTTTCCCTGTGAAATGCAATTTTTTGGGAGAAACATWGTTCTGGGGTGACTGCAATATTTCTTTCCAGTTTTGCCTTGAGAAGATAATAGTATAAAAGTCATGTTGTGACTTAAAATGAAAAATGAAGGTGTTCCTTTCTAACAGTGTTTCAAAACTGTGTTTCTGCTTTATCCAAAGGCATCTCTGCCTAATTTTTAATCAAAATTTCCACCCAGCTGATGGATGGATGGGTYTTGGAGGCAAAAGAAGCAGAGCAGGGATGGAAAATGTCTCCATGTTCTCATCWAGTATCAAAAACCAGCTGATACCTTGTACAACACAGAGCAAATCGTGTCATCCCAGCCTCTTCCCAGATCTGTGTGATGGAAAGGAAGACCCGGTGTGGGAACATGAGGAATAATAGTTATTTGCAGAGCTCTTTGAGATCCTAAAAGGGAAAACCCTGGAGAGATGTAAAGTATTATTAAAAGGGCTGCAAGTTCTTTTCAGTTTAAGGGATAATAAAATCATTGCCCAGGAGATCTGGTAGTCAAAGTTCTGTGCAGAACGTGGTAAAAAGGAAAAGACTTTGGGAGACTTTRGGGCACTGAGCAGGAGGACAGTAAATCCAGGCTTATCAAGTTAAGTTTTATCTCGGTTCTGGGTTAAAATCAGTTTTGTTGTTTCAGCAACCATTTCCTAAAGCACTAAATGTGTTTGGAGCTTGAGAATTTGAGCAGTTTTTGGTATTTAATCACATTTCAGTCAGGCATTCGGGCCTAATTTCTCATTTGAATTTCTTTGGCTTCATCTTGCAGTCATCGGGCTGCCTCTTTTGTTTTGGTTTTTTTTCCCATCCTTCCCAGATTAACGAGGCCTTTAGTACCTGCTATTGTCTCCCCACAAAGGCTTTTATCTGCTCGAGTCAAGTCACTTCTCKATCTCTGATAAACGGAAAGGATTGAGCTCTCTCTGCCACTCTCCGGGGAGGATGGATCGGTGCTCTCAGCGTGCTCTGCATTTGCCTTTGGTCTCTTCCAGGGAAAGCCCTGTCCACACGCCAGCCCCACTCCTGTGAATTCCTGTTCTCTCCCGGAGCAATCTCCCCGCTTTTTATTGCCATATTCCTCCCTCAGATCTTCGGGCTTCCTGCAAATTTCATTAGGATTAATTTAATTCTRCATATCAAGATTATTGAGGGGAGCTGAGTSCAAGGCTGGAAATGTGTTAAAGCTCCACTTGTGCCCCTCTCTCTSTCTCTGCAGTGTTCTCTCCTCCATGGACAGTCCCTTCCATCAGAAATAGGATTCTTAATCCATTTACCACGTGCTTCACCGATATCATATAACACTAATTTTTTAATCAGAAAGTTGTGAGATACAGAGTCAAACATCTTACAACAGCTAAATATATTATATCTTTGCAGTTACCCTTATCAACCAAACTTGTAATCTCATCAGAGAATGAAATCAGATTTGACTGACAAGACCTATTTTCCATAAAACCATGTTGACTGATGTTAATTATATTTCTGCCCTTTAATTCTCTATCAATTGAATCATATATCAGCTTTTCTGATTGCTTTGCCAGGGACAGATGTTGGCTGGCCTAGATTCCCTGCTCCAGCTGCGAAATCCAGGCACCAGCTTTGCTTTTCCTGCTGCAGCTCCCTTCCTTTTGCAGGGATGTGGGAAGGTGTGAGCTCTCACTGCGAGCATCCCCATCCACCATTCCCAGCCCATTTTCACTCCGCAAAGAGCACGAGGGCTGGGATTTGCCAAGTGAGGGTTCCTGTAAAGTTGTGAGTCCCTTTCCCCGGGAGCAGGAATGCTCCGGTGCTGCTGCAGCCTCTCCCCTGAGTCTGCAGACACCAGAAYCAATCAGCTCTCTCCTGCTGCCTGACGCTGTCGGATTTTCTTACATCTCCTGATAAGAACTAACCTAGCATTTTACAACTGTATATCTGAAATTAGTAGCAGCTTAATCTCCCTCTGCTGGATCACTCAGAGGTGTAATTGTGCAGAAAAAAGGGTATTAAAATGCAAAACGCTCTCCTATACTTCTTCATGTTAAATCCCTTCTTCCTTCTATTCTTTTTTTTTGATTTTACAAGAGGGCTTTTACTTTTTGCCTTCTCCCCATGTGTGTGTCTGTGTGTCTTCATAAAGAAAATGAGCTGGGCACGCAGAGAGAATAATTTCTATTTCTACATAAATCTCAGAAATGAATACTTAAATTCAAGCAAAAAATACATTCTTACACCTTTAATTTCCTCTCTATGAAGTAGAATGAAAAAGCCTGATTATTTTTAATTCTTCCCTTTAATAATTCAGCAGTGGAGTGATTTAAAGCTGGGGACGATAATTACCTTTTCACTTTCCTGGTAAATGGAGTTTTAATAGAAATGGAAGCTCAAATGCTGGAATTAATTCCAACAGGTCAGCATCAGGTCATCCATAGCATCTTCTGTATAAATCATTTATCTGAAAAATGGCCTGCTTCTCAATTTCCCAGGAATCCRTAACCAGAGGCTATGTTTAAACAGYAGACTCAATGTTTATATCTTGTAAAGCATGAAGGGGAAAAAAAATGTGCAACCCACATCATCTTGGAGGGATTTTTTTTTTAATGCAAACGAAACTGCTGTTTGAAGGACAGGGAAGCAGGGGCTTGTCTAGATTAGGGAAATTCAGCTGTAGCTACAATGATGGTTGGCTGTGGAAGCTTTCCCAGATCCCATTATCTGAGCACTTTGTGCTGCTCACTCTATTTATCTTCATGCTACACCTGCTACATCTGTTTTAGAGGTGAGGGATGGAGGTGAGCAGTGTCATCTCCAGCTGAGAGCAGACCCCCAAAATAAGGAGTGAGCTCTAACTGCTGCCTTGCGAGCCAGGCAGGTCTGTCAGGCAGAGAGGAAAATAAAGAAAAATCTCTTTTCAGCCCCATCCGTGGAGGTGTGTTGTAAAAACAAGGGGGGAAAAAACCAACCAAGGCAGGTTTAGCCAAAGCTGCTCCTGCCCTGGGGAGGGTGGTGCCACCACAGGGCTGATGAACCAAGGATTTTCCTGGCACAGGGAGAAGGGGAAAAGCTTCACTGAGATCCCCACACCAAGGTCCTGCTGTGATGGATTCAACCCCAAAGCATCCCTGTGGGGTCTGAAACTGCTGAAACAGCTCCCTGAGCTCGGGTTGGCTGTTTGTTCTCTGCCCCCGAGGTGAGCTGGTGGTCCAGGGAACGGCCCCAGGTTCTGAAGAAGAGACTGGACTCTCTGTGTTCGGTCTTCAGGTTGTTTTATTTATCTTATCTAAAAATTTTCTCCCTGCCAGACAGAGGTCTGTCCAGCACGGCAGCCACAACGCTCTCCCGCCTCCCACGAGGCCGCGTCGTCTTTTGTACTACAATAACATATATCATATTTACCTTTACTTTCCAATCCCATCACCCATGTTAGACAGTGCACCTCTATCCCAAACCAATCCCCAGGTGCCAACATCACAGCAGAAGATGGAGAACAAGAAGAAGAAAGAAGAAGGACGAGACACGCCCTGTTCCCTCCATCTTGTCCCCATTACCCTAATACTAAAAATCCTAAAATCTACATTTTCACCCTGTGCACACCTTATAAAAACACCCTTTGAACCCGTGTGATCTTCCAGCCTTCATACCAAACTGGCAATTCACTTGCAGGATCAAAGTCCAACCACCAAGTGTTCCGGGCATCATGCCAAGGTCTCTGAGCCCCCCGAGGGGGTCTCAGCTCCCGACGTGGTCTCGGGATACTCCTCACATCCGGAGTGATGTGCAGAGTTCCCACACCTGAGCATTCCTGGGGCTGCTTCCAGCTGGGATTGCTGTCCCTGGGCAGGGGCTGAGCCCTGCACCCTGCTGGAGTGGAAGGGGCTGGGCCAGCAGCAGGGTTTGGCTGGGAGCTGGCAAAGCATCCGGGGGGTTAAATTTTTCATGAGAGCTAAACACAAACTGCCTCGTCTCTAATTAAGCACCGGGACATGGAACTTTAAAGCACTCCAGCTCTGATTCGCCACGAGTGTGTGGTAATGATTTCTTTTCAAATGTCAAGCAGTTTTGTTTCTATTTCCTTTTCATAAATAATTGGTGCTGAGCCGGTGGCAACACCAGCATCCAGCTGGCAGCAGGAGCCTCGTGATGCACTCCTTGCATCCAGCCAGGKATGGGGCAGCTCCAGCAGATCCCAGGTGGGGTGGGGAGAGAGGTTTTCCTGCTCCCAGTGCAGAGAAACCATCACAATTTCCTTGGGGTTTCTGATTTTATTGTATCAGGTTTTGTTTGTATTAACATTAACCCAGTGTTCAGAATGTGCTGTTGGCAGGGAGAGGTGGCTGCAAGGGTGGAGAATGGCAAAAAACCCCAGTGATTTTCTGCAGGAATAAGGGGGGATTTAATGCCTGAGGGCCAAGAGAATCCTGGCTGGGATTAAACTGAAAAATTGCACTAAAAATCTGCATGGGCAGCTGTGCTGCTCTAGAGAGGGATCCAGGTGTGCCCTCCCCGTCCTGCTCAGTGCAGCACATCCTGCAGCCACCCCTGTTRGTGTTTTCTCTGCACCACACCAATATTTCTCTATCCATTACTGTTTACAGCCACATATTATCCACCCTTGCCTGGGGAACTCGAGCAAARGATTGCATTGCTGGGATCCCCAGCCCTGTCTGTAAATACAAACACAGCTTCCAGCAATGACCCACCTGRCATCAATCCAAGGGGATCAAACTGATGGCTGTTTTGGGGGGTGCTGCTTAAAATGCTGCAGGAGTGTTGTATTGCATGAAAATGTTCATGGCAGATCCATATTTACTGTCAGATGCCCTAATGAGAAGTTTAATATTACCCTTTTTGCTTTCCCTCCTTTCTGCTGTATTGGCAGTGCTATAGGTGGGCACAGTAAGAAAAAAAAAAGTGTTTCAGAAATGTATAAACTTTGGGAGTTTCAGAAATGTATAAACTTTGGGAGTTTCAGAAATGTATAAACTTGGGGAGTTTCAGAGATGTATAAACTTTGGGAGTTTCAGAGATGTATAAACTTTGGGAATCAGATCTCCTTGGAGAAAAGTGACCTGCTAAGGGACATCACTGCAGTGATGGAATTGATCTCCTGTCTGTCTTTCAAAGGAGTTTTTCAGATTTCCCAGGCCCATCCAGCCAAGGAAGGCAGATGTCTAAACCCTGATTTTGCRTGCCTCTTGCTGCATTCCATATTTAGCCCCAGAAATATCTGAAGTGGTCATGCTGCCTATCTCAAGAGGGAAGGAAGAAAATAAATCAGACAAAATAGAAGCTGGGTTGTTTGCTGCAGGCATGTTAAAGAAGTGTGTGGGTGTGTGTGTGGCCTTCTGCCTCAGCTGTGGGGCAGTGCCAGGGCTGATGGCTGTCCCATGGCCCTTGGGGACAGCCAGCCTGCACTGTCTGAGGTCACCAAAGACAGAGCCCTGTGTCACAGGAGTCTCACTCACAGATGCACTGTACAGAGATGGAAATAGAGCTATAAATATAGATATATTTATGTGTGGAAGCCTCACATGCCCTGTTTGTAGCTCTGTAGCCTGTCCCATCCCACCTGCCCCTTCCTGATGGGAGCCATCAAGGAATGTTCCCCTTCCCCAGAGCCCTTCCCTGTGCTCTGGGTTCCATCCTCCCTGGCTCACAGCTGGCCCCTGGCACAAGCAGCCCTTTCCCCTCTSCCTTTCAGGAGTGATGCTTGTGGAGTCTCACTCTCAGCCACTCTCCTGCATTTCTCATGGAGCTGCTCTCTGGGGGCAGCACAGGCGCCCGAGCAGAGGTTGCTGCAGCTCCCTGCACAGCTGCTGATTCCCCTCCTGTCCCTGCAGCAGCCCTGTCCCTGCCACCCCCTGGTCCCCAGGCACAGATTTAATTGACCTGTGCTCTGTTTGTGGGTCCTGTGCTCTGTTTGTGGGGTCCTGTGCTCTGTTTGTGGGGTCACACTGGCTCTGGGTGTCCCCGCCTGCCCCTGAGCTGTGTGCAGCACCCAGGGATTGCCTCTGCTGTGATGAACCAGTGCTGCAGACACCTCACTGCTTGTGTTCCATCCTCCTCTTCCTCTGGTCACTCCAGAGCCTGGATTTTTTAATGGCAGAGCTCAGATAGAGGTGGAGCAGTCAGAAATAGAAACCAGGCGATGGTGCCTCAGAGCTGCCAGTGCCTTGCAGTGCAGAGCTGATGTTTATTTCTTGGTGTGTWTTCCTAGGTCAAGGCAAAGCTGGCTCCAAGAACTTCTCACCAAAACCKCCTTTCCCAGTCCTTGCTGTACTGACACGGAGCATTCCATGGCCTCTGTGCCAGGAGAGCTGCTCCTGGTTGGAGGGGAGGAGAACAGCTGCTGGAACTCCTTCATTCCATGGGATGAAGTCTCTGGAATGCTGTGGGGGATCCCTGGGGCTGTGGGACTCTGTGGTGTGAAGGAAGAGAGGAGCAGGCTGTGAGCTCTGAGAGAAACAAGAGCATCTGTTTTTCCCACCCCTTGCTAGGGAGCTGCCCTTCAATATTTTACTTTATTTTTGTGATGAATTGAATTCCCTGGATGAGAAGAAATGAGCTCCATGCTATGGAAAGGTGATGAAATCTGAAAAATTGTATTCTTGGTTCTCTCCCTGCCTGAACAAGGCATGGACCTGCACACCATCAGGGCTCCTGGTCATACCCCATCCCCTCATCCRTCCCCTGAAAGAAAACAGGCAGTGACAAAGAGAGGTAATTTATGAGCACTGAATAATTCAAGCGACTTCCATGCCCTGCTCCTTTTTTTGTTGCTGTCCCTRGGGAGAATCCACACYTGAGGARTGGGAGAGGGGGAGCCTCTCCTGGGACACACAAACATTGCACATTTCCTTTCATCCATCCTTCCCCTGCCCATCTCTCCCTCTGTATAAACATCTCCCTTTCCACACTTTGTTTTCCCTGCCTTGCACACACACCTCAGCCTTCCTGTGCCATCCTCCAGCCTCCCTCAAGAGCACTCCATTTCAATAGGAGATGGGACCTGGGAATTTGGCTTTAATATTTCATAAGCTTCCTTCTAAAATGTAAAGCATATTTATGTTATTTGCATCAGCTACCAAGAAAAATACTGCCTTCGATTTRGCAGGCAGATCCTAACCTGCTGSCCACTTTTCCAGGGCAGAGCATAAAAACCACAATTTATTCAAAGGAAGCCTTTCTCCTATTTACATTTATATTGAATAATTTAAAACAACTTTCTCCACTTCCATAAATTCTTCCTTGRAGGATGGGAGAACCTGTCCATGTCTAAGGAAGATGTTCCTAAGGAAACCTCAGAGCACAGCACTCAGAGATTCCTGCAGAGCTGATGGCATCTCAGGGATCATCATGCTGGGCTAAAAATCACCTGTCTCTTTCCAAATTCTGCCCCTGCCTCTTTTGCTGTGTCTGAAGGTGGGGTAGAAAGAGATCAGCACAAGTTGATGTGGGAAAACAAACCCAGTTTCAACCATTTTAACTCTGGAAAAAGCTGGCAGGGCTTAAGGAGAGTTGGAGCTGAGCTCATAGGGAGGCAGCTCATCAGTGGTGCCAATCTGTGATAATCAGGGAGTTCATTTAAACCCACTGAACACCACTTCCCCACTTTCATTTCCTCTCTCCTTGGGCATGTTTAGGCTCTTTGTCTCTTATCTCTTTCTAATCATTTATATTTCCATCCCTTTCCCTTCCTCYGGGTTTATTTGGCAGCGTTTTCGGAAGTTTGGTTTTTTTGCTGGATCCAGAGTTAGTGTTGTTATTCTGCACTGGGTTCCAGGTGCATTGTCCATCACTTAGGCACGACAGCAGGGAACTGAGCCAAAAATGAGTCGAGCTCTCACACCCCAATGGATGGGTGAACATCCCTTGGAAGGCCAGACAGGAACAACCAGAGAGGAACYTCTCCAGTGAATCTCAGTGTAGCAATGAATCCAGATTAATTACCAACAGAGAGAGTGGAAGCCTAAATAATGTCTAATTTCCCAATTTCAGAACTGTCTCTATCACTCTCAWGGCTCCAAGTTCTTTCCCAGCAGAGAGAATGACTCAAATCTTACCATGTGCCTGGGACAGCTGATTTTTTTTCAACCTTATTTCAACAGATTATTATTCTTACTTCTTTAATATCTCAGGCTAACCTTAGGCTGTCAGTGCAGCAGTCAGGCTCTGGAGCAGCTGCTGGATCTTCTGTGGCTGGAAAAACCTCCTGATGCTGAGTGGTGATTGTTAACTTGCCCGGGGAAGCCAAACAGTGGAGGAAGGTGCTTGAAGCAGCCAAAAAGGGATGGTAACTCAGCCATGCACGATCCACAGCTCCTCTGTGGCAGGAACCTGCAYGTTTTAGGCACATATTATGTGTTCTATATATTCCATAATCCAAACAAACTGCGGGGAATGCCGTCCTCAAATTGCTGTGAATTAGGAGCCATTCAAACGCAGCCCAAAGCACTCGTGAACTATTTGGGTAAATACTCTTTTAATCTGGTGCTGACTTCATTAGAAACACAAGAACCTAATTTCTGCTTGCACTAAAACCAGAGCAAGATGTTGGCAAATCAAAGCTGATGGAGTAACGGAAGTGTTGGTGTTTTAATTGAATGTGGAATAAATCCACCTGCACATAATACCTCCCCAGAACATTCCCCCTCAAACAGAGCTTCCTTTTCTAATTTTTTCAGTCATTACTAGAATTTCAAGGTTAGAGATTAATTATAATGGTAATATTGCCATTTATTTTACTGCCAGCTGTAGTGGGAGAATAAATCTAGCTTGAAAATAAATTGTGAGCACTGTCCACACTTAAAAAGCTTGTGATACTGCCTCTGCTTTAATGAAACATTATTGACTGATTCTATTGAATTTGGCAAAAACCCCTCCCTCGCTGCTCCTACTGCACCAAGGCACAAATCTTGGAAAAACAAGATCTTGTTTAAACAAGAGTTCAGCTCCTGGCATCTATCAAAGTGGAGCATCAGGAAAGAAAATGAACACCAATCCTTCCTTTATCTTAATCCAAAAWTGTTTCCARTCTTCCTTTTTTTRTTTTTTTTTRTTTTTTTTGRCTTCTTTATTRCTGTGAAATCCAAGGAATGCTGCAGGTACCCCCTGGCTGTGTTTTATGTGTAAGGGCACAGACATCCATTTAATTAACTCCATAACTGTGTGGTTAATGCTGGCCTTGGGATTGCACAGTAAGCAGCAGAGATAGATTAAGGCAGTAATTTCATGGCTATTTCTGTCTTTCCCCACTGCTGGTCTCTCAGGGTCAGATTTAGATGTCCTTTAGGAAGTTTAAAATTAGGGAAAACCTTTTTTTTTTTGGATCAAGGAGAGATCCATCACCAGTTCTGATGGAGGAGCAGAGGATGGAAGGTGCCTGGTGCTCCCACAGGGGACAGGGATGGAGGGATATGATCAGAGAAAGTTGGGAGAAAAGTTCCCCCAGCAAACCTAGGCCCAGGGAAAGGAGAAATAATCTCTTTATTCCCTGTCTTAGCACCATTTTTGCTTCTTGCAGGATCCCTGATTGCATAATTGCCTGCTTACAATAGCCTAGGTGGAATTATCTTCATCTGGAGCCATTCTCAGGGCTAGAAAGAAACATTTCCCATGAGCTGCTGGCATTTGGAACTGGGGTGCACAGGCAAGCTCAGCCTTTCTGCAGTGAACAAATCCCACACAGAAGGGCTGCAGAGCGTGAAGCTCTTGGCTTTATTCACTCCAGCTGCTGACATGTGATGCCCACAGAACAAATTGCCCATTAATTGGGTAAATTGTGCTGGGAAATGACAACTTCTCCTCTCCCAGCTCTCCTGCTCCACCTCAGCTGGTGCATCAGGACCTTGCTGGCAGTTTGAGTGGTGTCAGGACTTAAAATAAAAGATGACATGTKGGAGCAAAATGAAAAGCTGGGATCCCTTGGCAAACACTGCTCTTTGGGTGGACCTGGAGCAAACCCAGGATGAGATTCAAAGCTGAGACCCACTGGAGGTCTCCACTGGCTCTTCACTCTCTCTTCACTTGTGAGAACATCTGGGATCCATATGGCACCATGGCACTTGCCACAGCACTGGAAATTCTGTTCCAGCAACCAGCATAAAATCTTCTTCCTGGYTACTCTTCACAAAGACCCAAACTGTGATATCCTTCAAGCACCAAAGAGGGGCCCATTAGAGCACTTGTGTTTGAGCATTTGAAGCAATTATTCATGTTCARCCAGCTCCAAACAGCTACCAAACACCATGTGTTTTTCCTCAGTGTTAATAAAATCCTAAATGATTCTTCATTAAGAAGCCCATTAAGACAACTGCAGTTTCCTCGAAGCTCATTAGAGGATATTCTCACCACTAAATTATCACACTGGAGTTTTATAGGAGGCTGAGGAAAGATGCCCTATTGTGATTAATTCATGATAGATTTTCCTCTTCTCTGCTTGCAGTCTGCTCCCCAGGCTCAGCTTTGCTGGTTTCCCAACTTTGGGAGGATAAAACTGATCCTTGAGCTTGGCTTTGTGGGAGAAACAATCCCGAGCTGAGCCTGCCATCCCTATTTGTGCAACTTTCCTTCCTCTCATGGCCTGCCCTGTGCGCAGAGCATTCCCGCCAGTCTGAGCTGGGATTAGGATCAAGGGCAGCCCTTGCAAGGCAAAAATCTGAGGGCAAAGTGGTGAAAACAACAGCAGAAAGCAGAATCATTGAGGCCATGCTGGATCAGTGCTCTCCTCGCTCCAGGTTCTCCTGAACCCAGCGGGAAGCTCCAAGAGCTGGGGATCACTCCAGTGTGGGAGCAGAGGCCGCTGTGACAAAACAGAGCTGCTCACATCTCCCACTGAGTATTAAAATCTCATTTTATGGTACATTATACACTTGGCCTTTTGAACAATCAGTGGCCATAAATGGTGTTTGCATCCTGGAGCCAAATCTGGGGAAAGAACAAGAGATAATCCTTCTGGCTGGGAGGATGGAGTGGGAAGGGCCAGCGCTGCACAATTATTTATGTCCACTCAGAGACACAGGGAAATGAAATGCATTAAGAAGGCTGCCAGGCCCTCCTCAGAATGGGGCTTTAAATGATATTGATGTGGTGCTAATGGGTGCACGGTTTGTCTTCTCTGTATTACAGCTCAGAGCTTGGGGCTGGCACTTGGAGAGCCAGCTTGGGCATAGCTGGTCTCTTTAGGAGGATTTATTTCTGGGGATTMGGAGCCTCAAAGAGCTGCAGAACCTGTTTGACCCCAACAAGAGGATCAGGGAGGTGTCAGGAATACCCAGCCACAGTGCCACTGCTTTCACTCACTCCTCATTCACCAGCCAAGGGTCAGGAATCCTTAAATCGGGATTTTTGCCCTGAATAAGAAATGAAGAATGAATCAGAATAATTTCCCTGTCTGAGGATGACCCTTGGCCAGSAGCTTTGAGGCTGGCAGGGTGTCCCACACTGCCCCAGAATGTCACACACTGCCCCAGCAAGGCTTAAAACCCCCAAGGTTTCGAGCCAAGATTCCTTAAAGAAGCTTCATTTTTCAGGTGACAGAGGAAACTTTGTCCACTCCTCCAGCCTGTGTGGCTGCCTTGGAAATCTCCRACCTCCTGATAAAAACTCCTCATATGTGGCCTATTCCTTTCAGCTTTAATCTCCTCWGGAATCAGCTATTAAATCAAGAGTGTGTGTGATTATCTTTGGAGGGAAAGGTGCAGGGTGCAGGGTTTGAAGGCAAGAGCTGTTTATTCATTCCTCCTGCAGCTCCTGGCATGGAATTAAGGGAGGAAGGGCAGAGCTGCGATTTGTTGGCTTGATCTGACAGCCAATTTTCAGATCTGGATCAGAAAGTTATAAAGGAACTTTTAAAAGTGCCTGCATTTGGGTTTAGCTCTGTGGAGGAGAGTGTTATTTTTTCACTCTGCTTTCAAAGAAGAGTTTTTAATACGTCAGGGCAGTTTTTAAGGATTCAGTTCATTGTGGCATCAAGTAAAGCCAGCTGAGAGCAGAGAAATGTGCTGTGCAAACACAGCCCTTCCCCAGAGGGCTCAGAGATTCTGATTAATTATTAAGAATAACTGAGGAAATCAGAGAATCCCAGGATGAAAACCTGGCCTTGGACACTSCCAGGGATCCAGGGGCAGCCACAGCTCCTCTGGGTAACCAGTGCCAGGGCCTCAGCACCCTCCCAGGGAAGAATTTCTTCCCAACATCCGATGTAAATCTCTCCTCTCCTGGTTTAAAACTGCTCCCCCTTGTCCTATCACCGTCTGCCTGTGTGAGAAGTGGCTCTCCATCTCTTTTATATCAACCAGAGAGTCATGAATCACAGCAATGGATGTGTGGAATGCTGTTATTTCCTAATTCTCTCCCTTCTGGTGCAAACCCACCCCTGAGATCAGCTGAGTGGAGCTGCTGGGTGTCAGAGGAGCTGCTGGGTGAAGGAATGCACACTCCACCTGTGCTGGGGGAGATTCCAGCCTCTGTTCCTTCAGGGAAAACCTTCTCCASGTGTCCTGGGCAAAACACAGCCAAYYCTATTGGGTGYCAGCTCAGAAATGCAGGCAGGAGCCAGCCAGTGCTGAATGTGGGGTATTTTCCCCCAGTTTCTCTCTCTCCCTATGAGCAGAGATGATTATTTCTCCAAAATGAACATCCCTGATAGGAGCTTTGCCTCTGATCACGAGGCAGCTGCAAAATTGCTTTCAAATTGTTCCACAACGGGGTTTTGCCTGTGAACTCCTTGGTGGAGTAAGACATGGAAAAATATTTGAAAAGGAGGGAGCAGAGAGGAGACCAAGGGTTGGGATTGGGGAGAATGAAGGGTGAAGGGTGGGGWGAAATCTCCTATTTTCAGCAGGAGCTCAGGGGCCACAGCAGAACAGGAAGGTCCTTTGGCCTTCCAGAGGGAGAAGCAGGGCCTGGCTCTACAGGAAGGCCAAAACCTTTCACATTTATGGTTAAAATAAGATTTTTTTGAGGGAGCACACCCAGCCAGGTGTCTTTTCTCCAGCAGTGAGAGCAAAAGAGGCATCACAGGCACTGTGCAAGTGTGGAATGGAGAAGGAAATGAAACCCTCCAGGTGAAATTGTGTCCTCTGAGAAGCGAAAAGTAATTTTTCTACTGACTGCATCTGACCACAGCTCTACTCTCCCCCATCAGCTGCCAGGCCTTGGTTAACTCTGCTGCCAAGGTGTCTCCTTGCAGTGCAATAAACATAAAATAGCCTCTGATCCAGCTTTCCTGACAGCAGTGACTTTGTTTAGGCAACTTTCTAATGAACCCCAGCTCTCCTCCCAATAGGTGCCTTTGCTATAATTTCCTAGAGTAACAATGGACTAAAATAAATCAGCTCTTGCAAACTCATAAACACAAAGAAGGGAATGTAAACCAATTTCTGATCTAGTTGAGGTGCACTGAGATTTCACAGAGTGGCACGAAGCTTGAGTGGATTCTGAAATTGCTCTTGAGCCTGAGAATTCATCTCTCCTTTCTCTGCTCTGCCACAGAGATGTTGCTCTTAACCCCTTGAAGGCTGGCCTTGAATTCACCTTTTTTTTTTGGTGTCTACAATTCATTTGTATATTCATTCTTGAGATATGGAGAATTCAAAGTGCTGAATGCTCAGAGCCCTTCACTGACCAAAAATTCAACAGTTTTGGGGAGAAAGGGGCATTTGGGACAGAGAAATTGTGCCTGGTGTGAAACACCTCACCTGTGTGAGCCACCTGGGACACCAGGGCTGGGGACACAGCAACACTGCTGGTGGCACTGAACTCGGGGGAAAACCATTGGAAAATCAAAATTATTGCAAAAAAATCAGAATTATTGTGAAATCTGGTGGCACTGCCTGGAAAATACTGCAGGTTCCCGAGCCCTGCTGGGAAAAAGAGACCCATCCTCACCATCCTCCCTTTAACAAATGCCCATCCACTGTGTAATTAACCCAGTTAGCAGAMACACTGATGCATGCTAAGTCCATGAAACCAGCTTATTATCTGCACTGCTAATTAGCCATGGGAAAACAGGCACGGGGTTTATGACTATCTGTTTAAGAAGGGGGAGGAGGAAAGGAAAACCTGTTGAAATGGTGGTTTTTACCCTGTTATTGCTTTGCTTTTTAAAGAGGGATGAAAGCAGGAACAAATCAAAGTGCACACATCGAGGAGGGATTGGTTTGGCAGGCTCGGGCAGGGGACAGGATGGAGGGGAAGAGTGATTTTGGGAGATCAGGGTGAAAAACTGCGGGGAAATTGGTTTTACCATCAATTCCTGGACATGTTTGGGTCAGGGTGACCTCTCTGCCTGCCTGGCTGTGTTGATCAGTTGTGAGATCTGCTGGGATTGTGCCTCACCTGGCTGGGGTGGGGCTGGAAACAGCCCTGAGCAGGAACTGGGGACAGCAGCAGGAATGTGRATCCAGGGCTGGCTCACCAAGCAGAGCTGTCACTCTCACAGGAAGCTCCTTCTGGAGTTTGCTGCTGCATTTGGTATTCGGGGAAGAGCCCAATTCRCTGATTGTGCTGATGGGATATGAAAGGCAGGATGGAGTTTTATTGCAGAGCAGTTGACCTTGCTCCAGAGATATTACTGATACACAGCTGCTATTCAGCGTGGCAAAACACTGTAGTCATTATGTGGATCTGGCTGCTATGAGAAGCAATTAGACTTCAGAGCTTTAGGATTTGCTTGGAAAAAAAATAAAATTCAGGTGGGTTCAGGTGGGAGGATGGGGCAGCTCCCTGTCTGTGTCAGGTGGTGGGATTGCTGTGGAACTCAGGGATGTCTTGTGCTGTCATTGAGGGTCCAAGCAATGACCCTTCCTGGTTTTAAAATTGAAGGTAGGTGGGAGTGGGGTTCTGTAGCTGCTCAGTGGGTTTAGTGAGGCTTTTCTCAAAGGCTGTGAGTTGTCACTGAGGTTGGAAAAACCTCCAGCACCACTGAGCCCAAGCTGTGACTGATCCCCACATCCCGTAATTCCTTGGGCACCGCCAGGACTGGCACTCCTGTCACTATAGGACATGAAAGAACACAAGCACACACTGCTGTTCTCAAGGTGAAGAAAAAGGGAAGTTTATTTTCTGACTCCAACATTTCCAGTTTTTCAAGAGTGACAGTGGACTGGAGGGTGACAGTGCCACCTCTCCAATGACACTGGACAAACCAACAGCCCATCAACTCTCTCCTTCTCCATAAAGGAATGCAAAACAATGAGTTATTTACAGAAAGTGTGTGAGAAAATTCACTACAAGAATGTCAACATCAGAAAGCTTAGAAAATCCTAAAAAACCAGGGTGACACACTCCAAACCCCTTTGAGCAGCCTTTCCATGAAGAAATTCCTCCTGATACCCAACCTGAACCTCCCCTGGCATGGCTTGAGGCCGTTTGCTCTCCCTGAGGACAGGATTTATAAAYCCCAGGCCAGCCCAGGCGAGGCAGGGAAGGTTCCTGTGCTCGCTGCTGAGCCGCAATTATGCTCAGAGCCTGTGTCAGCGATTACACTTGTTCCACTTGTACAGCACGGGGCTGCTGCCTTGTTTAACAATGCACAGCTCATTGTTCTCGCCGCAGCCCTCAACGCCACCAAACTGATAMTGCTTTTTCCACGGGCAGGCAGATAAGGCACGTGCCCAGCACGCCGTGAGAGCCGCGACAGCGTCGCCGTGCGCGCGCGGGGAAATGAAAACCTGCCCTGGGCAGAACAGCCCCTCTTCCTGCACTGGGAAGGGGGAATTCCCAGTGCTAGGGAAATTAATCCACAAACACCAGAGGTTGGTGTCCAAAAAGGAGACAGAGGAGTCCTTTGGCTTCATTCCAATCAAGGCAGAGGCCATGGGGCATCCCCTGGGGTCTCTCCAGTTTTTGGAGGATGCAGCCTCCTTTTTATCCCAATTTCCCAACCACATTTCCCTCTCTCTTCCCCATTTCTGAGGTACTTGAGAGGTTCAGACTCCCCAGAACACCTGATACCAAAGATTCCCCTCTAATGTATAAGCCTCCCCCTTAACTTTTAATTCTTATGGGATTTAGGGGGTTTTCCCCATTTCTGAGGTACTTGAGAGGTTCAGACTTCCTGCTACACCTGATACCAAAGATTCCCCTCTAATATACAACCCTCCCTTTTAATTTTTAATTCTTATGGAATTTAGGGGGTTTTCCCCATTTCTGAGGTACTTGAGAGGTTCAGACTCCCCAGAACACCTGATACCAAAGATTCCCTTCTAATTTATAACCCTCCCTTTTAATTTTTAATTCTTATGGAATTCAGAGTTTTCCCCCATTGTTTCTTTCATCTTTCAATGTCCAATTTCATTTATCACCAAACCTAAAGTTTATTTGTAAAAGCAAATCTCTTTTTCCATTCATCAATCAGTGGAATCCTTCCCATTGTTTCTTTTCTCTCCCAGTGCTGGTTTTATTTACCAGCAGACCCACAGTTTGTCTGTAAAGACAAATCCACTATTCCTCTCACCAGGGAGGCAGGAAGAAGAATTTTGCCCATGAAGGGGAAAATTTCTGAATTTTCTGAGTTTGTCATCTCTTCAGAGCGGCCAGGGGTTTTATTGTTTAATATTGTTCTTTTTTTTTTTTTTTTTTGTGCTGGTGAATGCTTTGCCTGTTAAATAAAGAGGTTTTAAGGACATCCTGCTGACCAGGAAAGGGCTGGAGCACAGATCTGTGCCCTTTGTGAAGCTCAGCAACCCCAGGGTCTGCTTCACTCTTCTCTCCCGGGAAGGTATGGGGTGGGGATGGATTTCCAGGGGCAAAATCCAGGTTATTTCCCCCCCCCCCCCCTTTCCCTAATAATTCCCTTAGGTTGTGGCCAGAGCTCTTTTCGGAGTATTCCTAACTTTTCCAACCCAATTTTTCCCAATACTTGGTATTTTAACACGGGAATTCCACCAGGTTTGTTCCCCAAGCTGCTGTCAGGGATGATCCCACCCCATTCAAGTGCTTAGGATGCTTTTCCCAGGTCACAGCCACCTGTGACCTGTCACAGCTGACTCTGAGATGCCACACAGCCTCCCATGCATCTTCCTGCCTCCTTCCTGCCCCAGCAGCACAGGAATTCCCAGCTGGAATTACACTGAGAGGGATGTGACACGCTGGGGCTGTGGAGAAAGGAGGAAATCCTTCAGGATGGGGTGGGAGGTGAGGAAAAACAGTGGAAACACAACTGCAGCYCTCACTGGGGAGGCTGAAGTCACACCTGAGGTTATGCCTGTAAATTCAGGATTTAAAATGTAAATTTAAACCTTTAAAAACAACAAGGTTTTAATGGCCTTCCCATGCCAAAATACYCTGCCTTCAGCTGGGACACAGGGAAGGGTTGTTTCTATGGCAGAGGGTGGGAATCTGCCCTAAATCTGTCCCAAATCTCTCCCGTGTTTCATTTGGGAATGAGGGGAGATTAAGAAGCAGGAGAGAACTGGAAGGAGAATGGTGAGCATGAGATTGCCTCTGACAGGCAGACACAGTGGCAATTTTTCCCCCAAGATGCATTTTTGTCCTTCACTGAAAAGTGCTCATTTGTTGTAGCAGAACTATTCAAGATTTGGAAGCGTTCAGGAGGAATTTTCTGAGTTGGAAAAACATGGTTTGAAATTATCCAAGGCACCCCAGTCTCATGCAATCAGGACACAAAGTCTGGGAAAGTCTGAGTCGAAATTTACCCTTTCACTTGAAGTTTAAACTTGAATGCTTTAAAATACCCTAAAGCTTCAAATCAAAATGGAACAATCTAAAGTTATTGGAGGAAAGGAATAGCCCAATCTAAACTGCATTTCTACTGGTCATCTGGGGAAAATTGGCAACACATCGACATTTTGCTTCAATTGGAGATAGATTTCTGTCAGTCAGAAAAAAATTGTTTTCTGCCCCACTCTTTTTGCCCTCCCTGTTTGGTGCAGTGTGAGGATGCTGAGGGATGTCTGCAGYACCTGGGTGTGGGGAATCTCTGCACCCAGAACATCTCAGGGGAGTCTCTCCCTGTGCCAAGCTGGGCAGCAGCTCTGGTGCTGGGCACTGTTCACCCCAAAGGGAAGAAATTATCATTTTCTCTTGTCTCATCCCCAGAGGATATGAGTTTTCTTCTCTTTTGAATTAAATTACCCATTTTTTTTGTGCCTCTAGCTTTCCCCCAGCCTGGAGGGGCTCTGAGAAGGGGGAATCTCCAGCATGGGAATGTGGGATGCTGTCCTGGCTGGGTACAGTGACAGTGTCAGGGCCTTCCTCTCCTCAACACAAGCCACTTGGAGAAGACAAGCAGTTTTCCAGAGCTTCTGCTTCATGCCAGTAAGGACCCTCTGGAGTATTCCCAGTTCCATAGATTTACTGGCTTAATGCTTTGTTAGAATGATAAAAGCCAGTTAATTATCCCTTATGAGATTCTGCCTCCCCACCTGCCTTCCTCYGCCCCCCCAGCCCGGCTGTGTATTTATCTTTTGTTCATCCATTGGATTTGGAGGGGAATAAATTGGGAAAGCTGCAGTGATTCATGTACTGAGGGTTGCATATTGATCTGGCACGCTCTCCTCCTRAAAGCCCCCATTAGTCACGGGAATCAATGGCTCCTTCTGGATGGGGATCCSTGCTTGTGGAGCCAGGATGCCAAGTGGGAGCTGCTGCAAGGTCTCTGCACCTCACAGCCCCTMCCCAGCCCCTTTTATTACTCTTTTTGTTGCTGTTCTTGCCAGAAATTTGGAGTTTGCAGGGGCAGGGTGGCTCTGCTGCACTCCCAACCCCTAAGACCCTGCCTGAAGCAGTTTCTGAACACTCCCAGGAGCTGCTGGTGATTGTTTCTCTGCCAGTGAACRTTTCCTGATGGGTATCAAAAGCCAGGAGGTGAGGGAACATGTTGTTTTGCAGCCTGCTTGAGAAATATTTCCTCCTACGTGGAACAAACACAGGGTTTTCCATCAAGAACAGGGCGCTGCCAAATCAGTGRCAGTCCACACGAGCCTGGCATGAGCTGATCTTCCAGCAGAGCTCATYAAACACCTCACTGAGGCACAGCAGCATCATCTTCCTCGGAATCAGGCACAGCCAACACCTCCACAGCTGAATGGGGCTATTTAAACAGCCCTCGGATTGCCATCAACACCACCAAATCCTCCCTGCTTGTTTCCTTTTCTTATTCACCTTCACATGGACTGGGGAATTCCATGCAGGAATGTGGATSCCTGGCACTTTGCCTCTGGATTTTAGCTGGATTTTTCCAGGAGAGGCCCKCAGGAATAGATTGCCTTGGAGTGATTAAGGGGACTCAATCCAGGSTGTGTCACAGGACTCTGCTGGATTTGTGAGAAATGGATTTGTAAAGAATTCTTAAAATCTGATAGAAAGCTTATAAAGTTTTGTATATTTATGTGGAAATACTGAGGTAAGGTGTGTTGACTTAAGAAAGTTATAGAGTAGAGATGATATTGTTGAGAGATTGAACTAGAAATGTTTTAATAAGTTTTAAAATATAGTTTTACAAAAAGATTAAATATTTTAGAAAATTATAACGGTGAAAGATGCATTACAGCAAGACGGTGTAGAGAAAATATAAGTGATTAGTGTTAYAAGTAATAGTACTATTGTTAAATAGTAATAGCAGTATTGTTATTGTTATTGTTATTGTATTATTACAAGTTAATAAGCTGAAAAACATTTATAAAGTATTACAACTAAGAAACAGGTTAGTTTCTGATAGAATAGTGCTGAGTTTGACATTTCTTGTATCTCACTATWTTTCAAAATTAATAATAGAATAAAATCTTTTCAAACATCTCTCAGTTACCCCATCTCTATAAAAACCAAGAAAACCAACAGCAATCCATCCCCACCGAGGAAGAGGAGTGCAGATGTTCACCCAATATCTGATTGCTGCTGTTACAAACCCAGTACCAGGTTCAAATCCAGCACCATTTTCCTCTCCACCCTGATTTTGGGTTCCTCTGCTCCCTGATTTTGGGTTCTCCTGCTCCCCTGAGTTTTGGGTTCCTCTGCTCCCCTGATTTTGGGTTCCTGCTGCTCCCTGATTTTGGGTTCTCTGCTCCCCTGATTTTGGTTCCTCTGCTCCCCTGATATTTGGGTGCCTCCTGCTCCCCTGATTTTGGGTTCCTCTGCTCCCCTGATTTTGGGTGCCTCTCCCCGTGCCCATCTGCATCCTCACCTGATGCATCCCTGCAGATTTTTGGCTCTCTGCTCTCTCTGATCTGCTTTTCAGGGCAGCTGATCAATGGCAATGTTGTATAAAGTCTCAGCTGCTTTTTTTCTCCCCCCTTCCTTCCTTTGTATATAATTCACAATTTTGTCTTTCAGGAAAGCTCATGTCAGTGAAATATATCTCCTCGGTGAGATTTTGCCAAGCTGAGGGTTTTCCCTGCTGAAAATATCTGAAACTGCAAGTGTTAGAGGTTTTGGTACAGATCTGCCTTCATGAGACTCACCACTTGGAACGGATTCAAGATTTCCTTCATGGCCACATGATCTTTCACATAGGCTAGATTTGAAAACAAACTCCTTTGCTCTGCCAAAAAGGGAGGAATCCTTTCATGAAAACAGGATGAGTTCCAATTCAGCAATGATCCATGTAAACACAAAAATATAGGGTGCCATCTTCCATAAATCCTAGGCATGAAAAGATCAGCTAACAGAAAATGGCATGATTGCTTTGAAGCCCACATCATTTGCGCTGCTGGATGGAAAAACATGGACACAGGAAATAAAACCAGCAGGACACAAATGTTAATTACTGGAGAAACAGTCCTTTCCTAAACTGTGTTTGTGTCTCTCTGCTGGCTGGAGGACTCCAGCCCKAGGTTTGGCCCAGCCCCACAGGGATTGGGAAGAGGAGACACAACCCAAGCTGCAGCTTCAGACCTTTCTGCAGTCCCACCCTGCCTGTGAGCATCCCAAACTCCTCTGCTGTCCCTGGGCTGCTGAGGATCCCCCTCCCTGCTCATGGGAGGACATCCCCCATGACCCAGGAGATGGGTATGAAATGAAACTCTGCAGGTTTCTCCAGCCCCAGCAGCTTTTTTTTGCAGGAGAGGTTTGAGCAGGGAGCGTGGAGAGGCAGGGGCAGCAGCCTGTGGTGGGAAGCAGCCTGTGGTGGGAAGCAGCCTGTGGTGTGATGCTGAGCACCAGCGCTCACCCCCAGGCCCCTGCAGGCTGCAGAGCCTTCTGTCAGCAAGGAGAATGTCCCTGCTGTCCCCTSCTGTCCTGCTCAGGGAGCAGCACTGACCTTTCCCTGTCCCCATCTCCCCCAGGTCCCCTCCAGAACCCATAAACACTTRTACAGCTGCAGCCAGACTCTGACCTAATGGCTCCATCCATTTGCTTTTCTAAGAGCCATTTCAGTAATTTTGTGAGTGCTCAGAGTCCCAGATAAACCCTGGTGTTAGAAACCCCCTTTGTGCATTTCAGGCCCTTTTCACTCAGGTCCTTCCTGTGGCACCAAGCTCCCACCTTGCTCAGGGATCTCCATCCTCCAGGAAAATTCCTTAGGGACAAGAGCTGATGCTTTAATCTGTGGGTGAAGATTTTCCTCCACTGTTTTCCCCCATACACATTTTATTGTAGTGGAAATGAAAGTGTCTGTTCATTCCCCACTCAGCTGCTCCTGTGGTGGAATTGCTGGAAGGGGAGAAGAAGAAAAATTCTGTTTGAAAAGGGAGGAAAGGAAAGGAAGGAAAGGAAAAGGAAAGGAAAGGAAAGGAAGGAAAGGAAAGGAAAGGAAAGGAAAGGAAAGGAAAGGAAAGGAGGAAAGGAAAGGAAAGGAAAGGAAAGGAAAGGAAAGGAAAGGAAGGAAAGGAAGAGGAAAGGAAAGAAAGGAAGGAAGAAGGAAAAGGAAAGGAAAGGAAAAAAGGAAAGGAAAGGAAAGGAAGGAAAGGAAAGGAAAGGAAAGGAAAGGAAAGGAAAGGAAAGGAAAAGGAAAGGAAAGGAAAGGAAGGAAAGGAAAGGAAAGGAAAGGAAAAGGAAAGGAAAGGAGGAAAGGAAAGGAAAGGAAAGGAAAGAAGGAAAGGAGAGGAAAGCTTTGATCCCATCTCTTGTGTTCTGGCTCTGCATGAAACACTTCTCTTTTTCCTTTCCTTTTTCCATGGTCTCATTTACCAACTTACTTAACCTTCTCTGGTGAAAAATAGCTTGGATGAGATGAGAGCAGAGGGACAAAGTAATAAGGTTACACATTCAACAGCAGCCTGGTTAATATTTATGGGGGCTATGAACCAGATTAATCTCCATGCACCGTTTCACCTGCAATGCTTCCCTTCCATATTTATGTGAGGGGAAAATAAATAAACAAACAAAAAGAGATCCTAATATCTACCTGCTTTTAAGCAGCYCCATTCAAGCAGGATAAAAGGGTTTTCCTCTGGATCTTTTTGGGCAGTGGGATCATTTTCCAAGTTTCAGGCCAAGGGATGGGGTCAGTGCTCCGTAGGAGTTCAGGGGTTTAGGATCTGGGSTGTTGTGGTGTGCAGGTGTGTGGAGTGCTCAGGAATGGGTGGGAAAGGGGCACAGAAATGCCCAAACCAGGGCTGGGGCTGGAGCCAGGGTTCATCCACCTGCACTGCCTCTAAATGCCACTGGGGCTGGAGCCAGGGTTCATCCACCTGCACTGCCTCTAAATGCCAGGTGCCTCCAGGTGTGCTGCTCACAAACCCAGCTGCTGCTGCTGCCTGGGTTCTCCCAATCCCCCAGGGAAACATCTCGGCCTTGTCTCCAGGAGAAACACAGTCAAGCTGTTTGTGAAACTAGTTATGGAGATGAATTAACATTTAAAACCCTGCACAGTTTYCATTTCCATTTATAAATTCTCCTGTTAGGATTATTTGATAATGCAAATTCTCATCTACTGTCTTAATAGACCCTTCAGTGTTGGGGTGGGTTTGGATTTCAATTGCTTTTTTTTTCTCCTCCTAGTAATAGGATCTGCCTCACATATGACAGATTTGTCAGTGAAATTTTAACAAATAATATTAAATGAACTTTAAATGCCATTTGTATCATCAGTTTTTAATTTCAAAAGTGTCATCCCATTGTATTTGGGGAATATGGAAATGAACAGTTCACCTAGTAGATTTTATGGCAGCCCAACGTGTCTGGAATACTTTCTGCTGATATTTCTGTTTATTTAATCCTTGCAATATAAGGGAGAGATTAGCTCTGCGTATTTTGTATATTTGCTTTATAATGACTTGGTCTTTTTTTTTTTTTTTCATTAATGAAATGATTTACAGTGATGCAAAACAAGGTACAAATTATATTGGAATTTGACTATGTAATAAACAACTCTGGGGGGAGAAAAGCACCCAGATTAAGGAAAAAGAAGAATAGTCCTGTGCCACTGCATGTGATGAAAATGTTTAACSCCCTGTGTTCACCTGGATTTACAYTGAGATATCACAGAAYAGGGTTCACCTGGATTTACAATGAGATATCACAGAAAAGYGTMCCAGGGCCTCKCCACCCTCTCAGGGGAGGATTTATTCTGGATATCCAGCCCAAATTCCTCCTCCTGGGTGACCTCCTCTGACCCCACAAATCTTGAGCAGAAAATTGGGTAGAGCAGCCCTGGGGTCCTTTCTCACTTGAACTCCTTTCAACACAGGTACTCCTTGTGGCTGGAGATTGCTGAAAAGAGCCACACCACAGCTCCTGGCAAAAAAGCCCATTTTTGGCTGGGTGTTTATTTTCTGTTGTTGTTTATCTCAAAAGAACCGGAGGGTTTATTCGAGTACAAACAGCCGGGTGGGATGAATTACACTTGTCTGTGGTGTTTTGCCTCCCCAGCACCGGTTTCTGATGGGGGTGGCAGTCCCAGGAGGATGATTTGGCTCCTGCAGGCAGCTTTGGATGTGCTGTGCTGGAAGGAGGAGGAGGAGGAGGAGGAGGATGGAGCCCAAGCAGCCGCCTGTGACTGAGGGAGGCTCAGGCTCTGCTCCGCACTGCTGAGCTCATTCATTCCGGGGCTCTGGGAGTGACTCTGATATTAAGTAAGCAAAGTGCTCTGCTTAATCACAGCCTGTGTGTGCTCCTGAGAGAGATGGGGGCAGCAGAATTCCCCCTCACTCTCAGTGCAGAGCATCCAGAGGGAGACAACTCCATCAGGATCCTGGGCACGGCTTGTCTGGAGAGGACAAGGAGAGGACTTGCTCTCAGAGCTGCCCTAAAATGGAGGTGAATTTGGAAGAGAAAACCTCTTGTTAACACAGAACAGCCTCTTCCAGCCCCTTGTCCCTAAGTGACTCAGCTGAGCCCTCTGTGGAACCTGCTGTCACCTCTCATGAGGAATTGCCACMGCAAGAGCACTCTGAGAGAAAATAATACAGATTATTTGTGCAGAGAGATGCCCCACTCCTGCATTTCAGGCAGGATGGTGCTCAGGTGAGCTCTCTGCSTTTCAGCCAGAAGCTCTGGTCAAAGCACTGCCTGTGGCACAGTGTCAAGTGTCACAATTGCTGGGGAAGTGGCAGGGCCAGCTCAGCAAGGCTGCATTCCAGTGCTCTCTTCCTCTCTCAGCTCTCCAAAACTGGTGGCATCCCAGAGAGAAGTYGGAGAGAGACAATTCCCTCCCTCCCTCGGTCCTCCCCTCCTCTCCCTGCTCATTCCCACCTGCATTTCTTTGTCTCRCTTCCCTCTGGACCTCCCTCCTGCTTTGTCTTTAAGCCACCGTGGCAGCAGTTAGGTTGTGGGAGCCTTCAATTTCCTATTCAGTTCATCACGGAGCAGTAATTTGCRGCACTTCCATAATTAGGGGAATTTTAAGCAAACTACCCTGTGGATGATTGCAAYCCGGATTCAATCTGGGTTGCTTTGATCACCAAGAGGATGGAGACACTGCTGGAATATTTGGTGCTGTGCTCTGCCTGAAGAACCTCGTGCCAGCTGCTTCCTCCCTGCCTTTCCCTCTCACCTCCCCTCCCTGCCAATCCTGGCGTTGTCTTTTCAGCTCAAGTGGAAGAAATAAATGCTCCTTCCTGGAAGATGAAGCTCTGTTAAAATCAGTTTTCCCAGCAAAGAAGCAGCGTGGCCTGATTGTTGGAYCAGGGCCTGAGGAAAGCAGAGTCAGGGAATTAAATTTCCAAGCCTGTGCCTCGGTTTCCTCATCTATAAAATGATGGAATAAGGGGCAGGGCATTAATTTGCTGTTTTGCTTTGTAGAAGTTCCTCTAAGCAGAATTCCAAGGGCAAATTCCTTGGGTCTCCAGGATGGCTGGGGAAGATCTGTGATAGAATCACATGTGGGAAGGAACTTTAAAGGAAACTTTAAAAGTTCCTTTTAAAAGTTTAGGAACTTTAAAGGAACTTTTTCCTTTAACTGGGTGTTAAAGGAACACCCAGTGCCACCCCTGSCATGGCAGGGACACCTMCCACTGTCCCAGGCTGCTCCAAGCCCTGTCCAYCCTGGCCTTGGATATCACGGTGCCTTTGAAGTGATAATTGGTTTTCCCAGCTTTTATCAGCTTTAACACCCAGCACTGAACACAAGACCTTTGGCCATCACCTTTTTGCTTGGGCTGTGCTTTATCTATCTCCCTGGTTATCTCCTTTCTGCTCCAGGGCTGGGAATGCATCCAGCAGGGAATGGCCCATTGCAGCTTTAATGCTCCTGGTTCCAGAGAGGGGACAGTGCCAGAGCAGGGCTGAAGGGACACCCTGAGCCTGCAGGAATGTCTGCTGAGGGCTGCAGGGATTGAGAACTGAATTTCAGCACCGAGGAAGAGGACAGAGCAAAGGTTTGGATGATCAGCAGCTTRAGGACCGCAGCAGCTTTATTCCAATTTATCCACAAAGATTGTGGCAGGAGCAGCTCCAGCTCAGGGAAAGGGCAGGATTTACCTGCCACAGGAATCTCTGCTCAATGGGAGGTCACGGGAGGAGGTTCCTGTTCCCAAATGTGAGCATGATGGGCTGTCAGCCCCGGTGTATTAATAGACTATTAATGCTTCCAAGTTTCCTGAGCCACGTGCATGGGTTTTCGATAGGTTAATTAGGCCATATTTCAGGATAATTACAGCTGTATATTTCTACACTAATTAAGTGGCTTTAAAACATACCCACAACGTGGCTCAGTGAATCATAATTAAACTTCCTCTGCCTCCTGCTATACACTATGGAACTAATACCCATAAAAGACCCGAGCGCTGCTCCTTGCCAGCAGCAAATTGGAGCTTGCAAAAAAAAAAAAAAAACAAAAAAAAATCTTATGGAATGTCTGCCTTTTTCTTTTAATAGAATCATGTACAAACTAATTCAAAATGAATATTACATGAGTCATCAAAATGCTGCAGCTTCCCTCTCTTTATTTATATTTATCCTCCCACGTGAGCTGTCACCTGGAGGAGACGGCGGCGCTCCAGGGTGAGGGGAGAGTGATTCATTCTTGCAAAGTCTCTGACAGAGATGGGCTTTGCTGTTCCCTCCCTTCCGGCTGGGCAAGGCCTAAAATCCATGGAGAATGATGTTGGAWTCTCCCACTTTTGGCTGGTGGGGAAAAGGAGACAATTCCTGGCTGCTGCCTGCCTGTCACTGCCCCCTCCTTGGTCCTGTTTGGCTGGAGGGCTGAAACTTCCTTTTTCCTCTGCTATTTCTTCCTCCCTTTTCCCTCTCCTTTTTCCTCCTCTTTTTTCCTCTCCTTTTCCCTCCTCCTTTTCCCTCCTCTTTTTTCCTCTCCTTTTCCCTCCTTTTTTCTGCTTTTTCCTCCTCCTTTTCCTTCTCCTTTCCTTCCTCCCTTTCTCCTCCTTTTCCCTCTCTCTTTTTCCCTCTCCTTTTCCCTCCTCCTTTTCCCTCCTCCTTTTCCCTCCTCTTTTTCCCTCCTCTTTTTTCCCTCCTCCTTTTCCTCCTCCTTTTTCCTCTCCTTTTTCCCCTCCTTTTCCTCCTCCTTTTTCCTCCTCCTTTTCCTCCTCTTTTTCCCTCTCCTTCCCTCCTCCTTTCCTCCTCCTTTTCCCTCCTCTTTTCCCTCTCCTTTTCCCTCCTTCCTGTTTCCTTCCTCTTTTCCCTCCTCCTTTTCCCTCCTCCTTTTCCCTCTATTCCTTTGGCATCTGATGCTCTTTCAGTTTGCCTTGGACAAAAAATACCTTGACTTGTAATTTTGTCATTCCCTGAATGATCCCAGCAATCCTTTCCCTGCACAGGCTCCTTGCATCCTTCTCAAGATGATTTATCTCTTTTTRCAGTGCCTTGTCCCCAGGTATTATCACACCTCCTGCTTCCTGAGTTGAGCTTTTCCACTCTCTTTCRTGGCTGCTCCCAGGCTTAGTGCCCTGACATTTGTCTGGGGGCTCACAAACTCTACTCTATAAAAATAATCACCAAATTCTTCTCCTTTCCATCAGATTTTGCCGTTTCTAGTGGAATTTTMTCTGAGTGAACTTAAATGTCCATTTATCTTCATTCCCCTGCCTCTCACCCCTTCCTGGATGTGTGAATGTTGTTCAAAAGTTTAAAAGGGCTTGGAAAACTGGGATTAAATGTAGGGAAATTCAGACTATATCTGTTTTTTTTTTCATTTTTCAACTGATTTACTCCAGTTGTATCTCCAAGCTRCTGATGGGAGCTTGCAGCAAGCATTCCAGTGGAGGAATTAATAATTCGATGAGGAAGATTAGATTGAGGAAGAGTGAGTAGTGATGGGTGCTGTGGAAATAAAACGATACAGATGGACACAGAGATAGATCAGCCTGACTGAGAGAAGCGAATTTTAAGCAATGTTTTAGCACATTTATGGAAATCCAGTGTGATATTCACCCAGGAAACTCATTCCAGGGGTTGAGTTCAGCTGCTCAGGAGACAGCCAGAGCCATGTGAGCAGCATAACCAACACCAAGCAGCTCTCATTTCCCTGCTGGAATTGTCCCAGCTAATTCCTGATGCAAAGCAAAGCAAATTCTAAACTTCCACTCGGAGCAGGGCTTCCCACCCGGGGTCCCTCTGCCATTTTTATGAGTTACCTCACCTAATGAACAGATTCTGGGAGAGACAGAGCTCCCAGACAGGCAYGGAAGCCAAATTTGAGTTTTATTGATGAATTATTCAGCCCTCTCTGCCCTAACACTGACATGTGAGCAGGAGCTTAATGCCCTCAGGCACCATTTCATTGTGGGAGGACAGATCCAGGTTTATAAATCAACATCTTGCATTAAAGCCCCTTATTTACATTTTTTTCTGGGTCRCAGGCCTTAATCTCAAGTGTCTCCTGTTTGGGAACAAAAAATGAAGTTTTGGTTGAGGTTCATTTCCTACAGACCATGTCAAAACTCTTACGGAGCAAGGGAGGCAGGAAACCTGCTTGGTTCATCACTTATTTATTTCTAATGAATGGGAGAGGAAAAAATGCAGCAAGACAATCCAGGTGAAGTCGAAGGGAAAGGTTTTTAATGAGAGGAGCGAGGAACAAGTTATCCAGGAGAYTCATTGAGTCCCCTCCCTCAGAGGCTGGCAGGAGGTGTTGGATGTCTGTGATTCTGCTCCAGTGAAAGGCAGAGGGATGCAACATCACAGGTCTAAGACAGAAAGGAAGAAAATTAAATTACAGGTCAGCTGAGACAGTTGTGATGAAGACATTTCAGAGGCATCACTGATGTGGGAGCCTTGGCAATGTGCAGATTCCCCGGGATGGATAAAACCTGATTGAATTCCAGCCACAGGCACCTTGTCCTGCCCCAGCCAGCAGTGCTGAAGGTGACTTTCTGTTGAAAAGCAGCAGGGAGAGAAGAGGAGGGGGCTCAGCACATCTTGGGAGGCTTTCTCCTCTCTCCTGTCCTTGGAGTTCAAGTTGCAGGTCCAGCAATTGCTTTAGGGGCTGCTTCTCCCCTCAGCTAAATTAAATCTGCCCCAAGCCTTCCCCAAAGCATCCAGAAATTACAACAGCAATGCCTTAAAAGAAAACAAACAAACAAACAAACAAACCAAAGCACTGAATTTATGTCACTTTTAGACCAGCAATTGAGGATTTTAAAGCTGTTTGAAGTGCCCTGTTCCAGCTCAGAAGAAGGGGAGTCAACCTTCCCCTCTGCTTGCCCTCCCAGGTCCTGCACAAAGCTCCCACTTGCCACTAACCCAGCCCAGGTTGCCCTGGGGACTTTTCCTGTCTCTGGAGGGACCCCGGGGCTGTGCTTTGATGCAGCTATGTGCCCTGCAACGCTTAGGCTGGAAGGCTCTGTATAAAACCTTAACCACTGCCATGAATCGCRCTGCTCTGCTGCTGCTGACTTTTATGTGGCAGGAACTGCAGCCTGGAACAAGCTGCTGCCYCTGGAGAAACATCTCTGCCCAGGGAAAACATCCCTGAGCTGGAGGGCAGAGCAGAAGGAAAATCAGGATGTGCAGCTGAGGGGGATGAAGGGGAGAGTCAAGGCTGGATGGYTCCTCGGGGCTGGGATGCACCAGGCAGGGCTGGATTTGCTCAATAACTCCATCCCTGAGTGCAAACACGGGAGGCTTGGCTCTCAATGCTGATGGGATTCCTGGCTGAGAAAAACCAGCCCCACCTTCACCTGCAGGAGTGGCCTCAGTCCCCAAACAGGCACCACGGGCACTTGTGGTGACATCCAGCTCAATTCTGGGCAAAAAGGGTCAAAGCAGCTGTGGATACTTGGGTTTGAGGGCTGAGGGAATGGGCAGGGGAGAGCAGGGTCCCCTTTTCTAGGGGAGATATGGAACAGGAGCAGGGGTGAAGAAATGAGGTGCAGGAGCCCTTTGGGGTGCAGAAGGCAGAGGGTCCCTGCCTGGCAGGCTGAAACAGAGAGTTTCAGGGAGTCACCACACGCTGCCAAAGAGCTCTTCAGGATGCAGGTGAGCTGAACAAATGGAAARTGAGTGTGTCCAAGGCTGAGGAGAGCGTGACAGCCACAGCTGCTGCTTTTGGGGACAGCCCTTCCTGGCTGGCAGCTCCTCTGAGCTGGCTTGGCTGCATCCCTGMGCTCCCACCTCCTGCTGAAAAGGGGAAATGATCTCCCCCAAAAAGCCACAGCCACTCGTGTTTGTCTTGCCTTCAGAGCTGGTAACAGATTAAAGGATTTGTTCGAGGAGAAACGCTCTCACCCCTGGCAGTTTTAATAAACCAATAATCAAATAAAGAAGCGACTACAATAAATTAACATCTTTTACAGAAGCCAGGCAAGACTATCCTTTTAAAGCCATTGTCAGAGCTGTAACCGGTGAGACAAGGGAGGGAGGGGAGAAGAAGGAGCAGCAGAGGGGAAAAGCAGGGAAAAAAAGGGAAAAAAAGGGAAAAAAAGGGAAAAAAAGGGAAAAAAAGCGTTTAACCCCGGTTGTTAGACATGCGAATCCCACGTCTCATTTCCAGTGGCCTTACAGTGTGTGTGAGTGCTGATAAGGCCTGTGTGAAATTGGCAGCTCGGGCCGAGGCGTGGATGTGCCATAAACCATTTCTTTATTGAGCAGATAAAGGAGCGAGGCCGGCTGAGCATGACTGAGCCATTAGACTCTGCAGCCCAGCAGCAGGGGTGAAGAAAGGCACCCATTCCTATTAGGGACACCATTAGTTAATGAGAATTTGTGTGTGTGTGTGATCACAGAGGGTTTCCACACACACACATGGCTCCACGTTTGTGACAGTGTTCACAGGGGTTCTTGGGTGAGGGAAGAGACGAGGATCTGACTCCATGCTTCAGAAGGCTTGATTTGTTATTTTATTATAAATATTATATTAAAATATACTAAAAGAATAGAAGAAAGGATTTCATCAGAAGGCTAGCTAAGAATAGAAAAAGAAAGAATGATAACAAAGGTTTGTGGCTCGGCTCTCTGTCCGAGCCAGCTGGGCTATGATTGGCCATTAATTAGAAACATCCACATGAGCCAATCACAGATCTACTTGTTGCATTCCACAGCAGCAGATAACCATTGTTTGCATTTTGTTCCTGAGGCCTCTCAGCTTCTCAGGAGGAAAAATCCTAAGGAAAGGATTTTCCATAAAAGATGTCTGTGACACACGTTCTGTGTGGGTGGAGCAGGCGTGTGGGGGTAAGGGGGACACTGTGGGACCCCTCGGAGAGGTGTGCAAGGAAACTGAGGGTGAGGAGCAGGTAAACAGGGAGAAATCCAGGTGGGAAAGCACATTCCAGTGAGTCTGTGAGGAGCCAGAGGACTGGGCCATGCAGTGCTGTTGCTGCTGCCTGCTGGAGTGTCCAGCTTGAGCTGGGCTGTGCTTTGTGTACTAACATTATTTCAGCTTTGCTGGGTGTTTTTTCAATGCCTGGTGCTCCCTGCATGTGTTGTCCCTGCAGTTTTTCATCACAGAATTGTACGAATTGGCATAGATGGGATTGGATTGGATTGGATTGGATTGGATTGGATTGGATTGGATGTTGGATTGATTGGATTGGATGATTGGATTGGTTGGAAGGGACCTTATGCCCATCTCTTCCACCCCCTGGGACAGCTCCACCAGACCAGCCTGCTCCAAACCCCATCCAAACATGGTCTTGGACACTTTCTAGAGATAAGCAACACCTGGCCACCCTCACAATAAAGAATTTTCCCCCAATATCTCATCCAAACCTGCTCTCTCTCAGTTTGCTGCTGCTTTATGTGCAACTCCACCCCCGGTGCCCTCACTGGCCATCAGCAGGGCGAGGAAAGGAGTGAGATGTGCAGCCCTCAGGCTCTTCCAGATAGGATTCCCATCCTTTCCCCAGCCATCCCAGCTCCTGGCAGTGTGTGAGGTGGTGGCACACAGCTCCTGGCCCTGTCCTCACTGCTGATGGGAGCAGCACACCSGGGACGGGCAATGAGCGGCCGCAGGGCTTGGAGCACTTGGGCTGGAGCAGACCAGCCAGAGAAGAGCAGATGGCCACATTAGCCCTGCAAAAGAGCAGCCTCCCCCTCTCTCTGCTCATCGCTGGCCCCCCATCCTGCCTCWGCTTTCCAATTTTCTCAGCGAGCCTTTGACAGCTGCTCCGGGGGAAATTGCGGAGCGCAGCCCTCGGCTCCTTTTCATTACCCGCAGCACCAACTCCCTTTGTCTTCCCAAGCAATTTCATAGCCCCTGCACAAACACGGAGCCATCAAAGGAGCCTTTCACAGGGCTGGCACGGGAGACAATGGGAAGCAGATACACCTCCATCAACAAAGGGCTGCATTTCCATTTTGATAACAAACGTGCTGGCTCCCTGTCGAACACACRGCCTTGTTTTCCCTCTGTTTTCCCTTTCCTTCCCCCTGCCAGCCCCAGGATGGGGTGTACAATAGCATTTCCCTTCCCTCCCCTTGCCACTTGTGCTGACAGATCTGATAGTCCTGCCARGCTCTGCCTTTCCTTCCAAAGAGCAGAGACACAGAAAAGCAGGCCTTGTTTTCCTCCCGRTCAGTGTTATCTCCCTCTTTCCCATCCTCATCAGGATGCCACCATGCAGAGATGGGACAGCAGAGATTGAGGAGCTGCCAGGAGGGTGTTTTCCTTCTCCTGGGTGTGTGCACTGGAGCATCCCCAGGCTTGCAGCASAGCTGAGTGTGGCTGCCCAGGGCTGTTATTTTAGCAGGATGCAAGGAGGGGAGGGAGGAGAGGGCTGAGCTGACACGGGGCTCCCAACCAGCTGACACCTGCCAGGTACAGGGATGCTGCTCCTTTAGGATCCCTAAACACAGCCCTAATGGGACAAGCAGCTCGCTGTCATAATTAGAGCACTCCAGCAATTTTTAAATAATTCAGCCATTTTACCTCCTTCCCAAACTGATTATCTCAGCCATGTTGAGAAGATGAACAATGCTGGTTCCTCTTGCTTTGGCCAGACTGAACCAGGCACTGATTCTCCACCCATCTCCATCTTTTCAGCCTCAGCAGAGGAGCAGATTCCTTTTCAGGCTGATCCTGGAGGATGAACTGGKTTGCAGGTGTCTCCACCAAGACCTTGTGCCTGTCTGCGCTGGTGARGAGGAGTTGGATGTTGTGTTGGAGGGGAATTAGCAGGGACAGCCCCCCTGGCTCACTGCTGGCTCCCTGCAGMATTCACATCCCCAGGGCCAGGGGAAATGTGAGCACCAGCTCCCAGCTGGGGTCTCCTGGCACAGGAATCCATCAGAGAGGAACTCAGAGCCAGTGGGTGTGGGAATCCATAAAGTCAGAGGGTCTTAGGTCGATGGGAAAATACAGGCCCTAGTGCAGCAGAGTTATGAATTTTGCTGATGCATAATGTAATCTGTAGGAGAATACATGAGGAATAGAACAATAGACTTATGTCTAGTGTTTCAAAATAGCTTTCTAAGTTGCAAAAAGTTTCTAGAAGCAAGGTTGAATTTTATAAATAGGGCTTTATGTACTGTATTCCTATAAATGAACAAGCAAACATTGTTTTAGCTCAAGCTACGTATGTTTATGTTGATTGGTTAGAATCACTGTCAATATTCTTTTGCTCTGTGTAATTGGCTATGATGAGTATTTGGTATCTTGTAACAAGTAAGTTTCTTTAGCTTGCTGCCTGGATTGCAAAGTGTCAAGATCTTGCATAGAAAAGCTATGTATTAGARAGATTCTGGAAATAAACAGTTCCRYACACTTTCCTAGCAGCCCCARGTCCCGTTRGTGTRTGTATATATCTGCRYGCAKAAGTGGGGACAGGAGGAGGAGAGGTGGGACAAATTCTGCTCTGAGCACTCGGGCTGCACACCAGCCCAGCCCCGAGGAGGCTGTGGAACAGCCCAGTGCATCTCAGCCATGGGGATGCCAGGAGAGGCAGGAGAGGAGCAGAGAGCTCCAGCTCCTTGTCCTCAGGGCCCCTCTGTGACAGAGCTGGGACAGGATCCTGGCAGGTTCCTCCTGTGCTGCTATCCTGTGGCAATCCAGGCAAGGGCTGCAGTGCCAGGAGCTGTCCAGAACCCTGCGACTCCCTCTCCTTTATCTCATCTGCTGTAACAAAACCAAGCAGTTTTGTTGAAAACTCCCCAAACTCCCTCTTGCGATGGTGAACACCACAGGCACTCCCTGCTGSTCCTCAGACGAGGGTGGGCTTTGCTCCCCAGAGGTTTTTAGGGTCATCATTTCATCCACCAGCAGCTGACYGAATTTTCAGCCTCYGCAGAGGAGCAGTTTCCTTTTCTGGCTGATCCTGGGAGGATGAACTGGATTGCAGGACCTGCTGGTGCCACAGCACGGAGCAGGGGCTGGGAGAGGAGCAGGGGTGAGAGCTGAGGCTGATCTGGAACAAAAAAGAGAGAAAGGGTGAAAGGCAACCCAAGGAAACACAGAATGGGGTGTGAAGAGGGGCAAGAAATACACAGAAGACCTTTTGAAAGGAAAGGGGAACAGAAAAGGAAAGAAGCCTCGTGTACAGTGGKTTGTTCACCCAGATCAAAATGCCAACTAAATTAGGATATTATAGGTCACTGAACAGGGATTGCACAATGGCTGAGTCTCTAACAAAGGTTAAAACACAGAACAAAGACAAATAATGACAGAACCCAGAGCCAGTGACCATAAACTCCAAACAAAAAGGAGGGAGGCACACACAGGATGCACAGAAYGCAGAAGAAATCGTTGTTTGCAATCAGTGCTCAGTGGGTCAGATTGAAAATAAAATGGCTTTGCAGAGCCAGCATCCTAGATGGGGGCACAGAGGCAGCTTTGACAAGGTCTTTCAATAAAATTAATACACTTCAAACGCTTGGGAGGAATGAGAAGCTGACATCAGCTCACAGACACAGGAACATGTTTAAAATGTGCAATATATGAGTGGCAGAATGAAGGAAAGAAACCCTGGTTTCTCTGAGCTGTTCTGTACAGCTGTCTGGGAAATCTTCTGCGAAATCTTTGGTTGGAAAATCACTATTTAGCTAAATTGTAGCTATTTGCATTGAAAAGGGTAGTTTTGCTAAACRTCTGGGTTTGAAAACATTCACAGAAAAGCACTGAAATGGTTGGAGTGTGCCAGTTCTTGCCTGATTTTCCAAGGAAATAGAGATATGGGGTCACACCATGTATGGCATCAGTGAGAAGAGGTTTTTCTGTCCCCTTCTACAACTCCTGAACCCTCTGAGAGATTTTATTCAGCTGTGACAAAGGGACAGGGGCTCTCAGTGTCATTAAACTCTACATAAGAGGGACCCATCAAGGAAAGATGTTGGGGAAGCTGCTGGCTTGTGACAGGAAACACCAGCACCCACTTTCAGAGCTGGTTCTTCTCTTCTGTCCCCCCGCTGTCCTGCCTTGGTCCCTGGGCTCCCACACCCTCCAGCTGGGGCCAGAACCCCAGAAATCCTGAATTCCCCCTGGTCTCACACAGAAACCATCCCTGCTCTCCCAGACAGGCAGCCCTCTAGGTGACTTTTGGGGTTGCTATGGCAGCAAAATTGATAACTCTCATCTAAAAAGGCAATTCYGTGTTGCAGAGGATGATCAGCAGCATCCATCACGCCCATACCCCGTTGCTGCTGGGCTAAATGACCACCACAGCTGCTCAGGTGCATTTTTCTCAAGTCCTCGTGGCTCTGTGCTGTCACTTGGGCCATCCCAGTGTGTGGAAAGTGAAAGACACAACAMTCCTGCTTTGCCACAGATGTTTTACTTCCCCTCAGATCAGTCTCAGGAGAGGSTGGGGATGCTCTTTGGGGGATGCTTTGGGTGCTGGCTGCTCTGATGGATGCTCCCTCAGCTCCATATCTTGTTCTGCTGCGAGGCTGAGACAGCAAAGTCTTTGCCAGATTTCTTTAGGATCCTCTTTTCAATGCCTCACATCTGCCTGGGTGCACAAGTCAGAGGGATGTGGGGATGCAGAGGATGGGAAAGGAAGGCTCGTGGTCTGTGACATCCAYCCAGTCTGTTATCTCTGCCTGCAGACTGAGGGCAGGGCTGGGAGCCATCCATSCTGCAGCTGTCTGCAGCAGCTGGCTCCAGATCTGAGCCTGACAGCTCTGCCTGCTCCTGCAGGGACACTGAATGTGTCCCCCCAGGCTGTTCCCTTTCCCTGGCCCTTCCCACAGCCCCGATCTGGGGATGAGCTCATGGCAAAGCTGAGAGCACAGCCTGGGTGTGAGCCCAGGAACTCAGGTGATAACAGCACAGACCCTGTTACTGCTGCAGACATTGCCAGGTCACCACATCCCACCTCTTCTTTTGACACAGTCATGTCCTTGTGAAATCACGTTCAAATGTTCATTTTTGACAATGYTGTTCGAAGCAAACACTGCTCCTTTCCCCTCTGAAAGCCCAGGCAAAAGGACAGTGATGAGATCCAGCTGCTTGTACTGCAGCACTCAATAAATGCTGCCATTTTTACAGGGAGCACCAAGTGTTTTGTTGGTGTTAATATGATCTACACAGAATTAWCAGGATCCTCAAAATCATTTCCTCACCATGCAAATAAAGGCGGATTTGCTCTTGCATCTCATTTTATTATTGATTTATATATATGATTGACCTCTCTTTTCCTTTGACCCCTGCAGACCTGGGGAGCCCCTGTCCCCCTCCCTGGCAGTCACTGCTCTCCCTCCATTTCCCTTTTGCCTTGCTTTTTTGTCTTTTTTTTCTTTTTTTTTCTTTTTTTTTTTAGGCTGTTTCTCAGAGCTCTCTGAGCCACACATTTCCTCAGCTCTGATTGCAGTGGCTGAGGTAGCAATAGCAAGTGCAATTTTCGAGCTGTGTTTCATGGATGGTTTAGAATAAAACCCTGCATTAGCCTGAGCAGGCTCCAGAACGCTCTCAAAGCCACTTGCTMGTCACACACACCGTGCCCTGCCTCCTGTCCCCTGCTCACAGGGGTGACACCATCACCAGCCCCGCCAGGGCTGCTGCTTCCCACCCCATCATCTTCCTCAGTGGCCCTCAAAGGCAGAAAACAATTGATTTGTTGCTCCAGTGGTGGAGATGAAGGCTCCTGCTCTCTGTCCCTTGTCCCTCGTGGGTGTCACAGCCCCAGGTCCCGTGTGCCAGGTGCTACAGGGTCCCTCCAGTGAGCTCTAAATCATCATTTATCCCTCTGAGGATTTTCCAGCCTCCTCAGCCCTCCTTTCTGGTGGAAGGATAAATAACCAGGACAAGCCCCAGGATGTTCCAGGCTCCTCTCCTTCCCTCCCAGGACTCATCCATGCAGCTGCTGTCACCCTGCCTGCATTAGTCCCATGGCAGCCCAGCGCTGGGAAATCTCTCCCTGCCTCACAGCTGGCTCATTCCTGGTTGGAGCAGCTGCGATTTGCAGCTCCATAAAAGTCTCTGAGCACCCTCACGAATAAGAGCACTCGGTATGGAAATGATCTGCCTGGGCAGGGGAGCAGGCACAGCCCCGGGGCTGGGGGCACCTCATCCCTGTGCTGTGCCTGCCTCCCTCACCAGGGATTGGGGTGGAAAAGCTTCCCRCAGCCCACAGGGATGAAGGGCAGCGTCTGTGCCACGTCCAGGCACATGACAGGGTGCAGAGGGAGGGGATAGCACAGCCCCCAGTCCCCACCTTGCTGCCTGCCCACTGCCAGGCACAGCCCTGAGATATTTCCCTGCCAGCCCTGCTGCTCTGTTCCCAACACGGCCGGCACAGCTCGTGCTGTTCCCTGTGACTCACTCCCCAGATATCTGGTAAATACACACCAAAAAAAAAAAAAAAAACCCTCCTGTGTCCCTGTGTTACCCTGAGCCTGGGGGAAATGCTCTGGGYGAGAGCAGGTTCCAGTCCATCCCTCCCAACGTGCTCTTGCTTCAGCAGCTCAGGTTTCCTCAGCGTTCTGAGTGGGTGAGCAGGGAAGGGTTTAGCCAGGACCTTATCAAAGCTGGAGTCAGGCAAGCAGTGAGCTCTGCACCTCATTAAATGGATTGAGGAGGTGTGATGGTGCTGAGGGTGCTGATGGACAGCCGTGGTCTGCAGGAGGAAAAGCCTTGGGAGCAGAGAGAGAAGGGCTTTGTARTGAGGAGTAGCAGCAAAACACAGCTAAAGAACAAGGCTGGCTCTATCCGTGGCCTCTGAAGATCTCTGTGAAATTGGGACAGCTGGGAGACCTTGGCCACAAAGCCACGGAGCCATCCCAGAGGGCAGCTCTCAGTGTCAGAARGGTTTATCCAGGAACTCTGGGATCAGGCAGCTGAGCCTGAGATTAACTGACCCCACAGCCCTGGCACCACACCTGCCTGCCCTGGCACCTGGGCCAGCAGCACAGGCTGCTGCTGGTGCCACCAGGTCACACATTTTGGCACTGGGTGTGCTAAAGGGGYACCCAACAGCTGGAGAGGGGCTTTGGGCCAGATGGTGGCCGGGATTAGGGGTTTGTCAGGATGCATCAGAAACCTCGATGATCTAATATTGCTCCAGATGTGAAATGCCTTAATCCACAGGGAGGAGGTCTTCTTTTTGGGGGGGAAGGGACAGCCTCTGCCAGATCCCTTCCTGGAAAGGAATTTTCTTGCCTGGCAGGGGGTGGTGGTCTGGGAGTGTATTAAAAACTGACAGAACATAGCTGGCTCACCACTGTTCCCTGGCAAGCCCCACACAGAACCTCCCTGCACAGCAGCTCCCTTAGCCCTCCACGCAGCCATTCGGGCTAAGGGATTTTTTTAAAAAATGCCTTTATTACTGGGATTATTATCCTAAGTAGGTTAAACCATCATTGACAATGCCAGCTACCCTGAGGAGAAAAAAAATAGTGACTTGGAGGCTGGTGATTTCAAGCAGCTGCCCACCTCCCCTSCCAGCCCCACTCTGACTAATGCAGACCTCAGGCAGATGCCTTTTGGCTATGATCTCCAGTGCACAAAAAAAGCCTTATAAATAACCACCATTGTCCCCAGATTGCCATCTCTGCCTCTCCTTTGTCCCCTCTCCCCGKGGTAGAGTCGAGGCTCCCATTTGTGCTGAGGAGAAGCAGGGCAGGGCTGCTCTGAGCTCTCCTCTCTCTGCTCAGAGCTTTTCTCCCTGTGCACTTGGGTTTTTCTGCAGCACAAAGCTCCTGAATGAAAGGGGYGCTCAGATTTGGGGATCTTCACTTCCTTCCTGCACGAATTGGCTCCTTTAATTTTTCCATTTTGATGTTACACCTGGGTTGGGGTCATCTCTGTGTTCCCAAGTAAAGGAGGATTTTGCCCTTCAGGAAAARACTGCCTGAGCAGGGTTTGTAAATAAGGACTGAGAGTTCCATTTTGGGTGCCCAGCTGGACTCCCAGGGGTTTTCCATGTGCTCCCCTGTTCTTGATCTGTCCCTGCAGCCCTCAGGACCTTCATGTCCCCTTTTAGGACAAAAGGTACTGAAACACCAACCCCAAACGATGGATGTTGAGGGAAACTGAGTGTACAATTCTGAACCTGACCAGGGTGACAGCCCAACCTCTCCCTCCCAGATTATTTGTGAGAGATTAGGCTGGGCCAACATCCCTGATACAGAGGGTTTCCTCTCTGAGATAATAAACCCAACCAATTAATTATTCCAAATTAACTTCATCCCTTCCTGCCTGAGGGGTTTGACACAGATGGAGACCCTGATSCCCTCTGCACACCAAGGAGGGAGGATGGAGCTGGATTCTCCTGTGTGAGGGCAGAGCAGCTCCTCCCAGCCTGATGGGGGAACACCAGTGCCAYGGAGTATTTTCCAAGAACAGAGAAYGGAAGCAGAGCATTTCCTGGAGCTGGTTGATGGTAGCTTTCACACTTACCAGCTGTTTGCACATGAAATTGTTTCACACGATTAGGCAGGTAACAGCACCTCTAAGCCCTGTGTCAAATATTATTACGCAATAAAATAAAACCCCSGAGGGAAACCGTCTTGACACACACCCTGATTTACACCCTGCACCGTGGAGATAATTACATTTCGGCGTGATATATAAAAGGCAGCAGAGGAAGCTGGTGGGGAAGGAAGGTGCAGCTCTCTGCAGTACCTGCTCAGTCAGAAGTGTCTTGTTAATCATTGTTTTACAGGAAGCAAAAAGCTGCTGGAACGAGGAGGGGCTGACAGGGAGGGATCCCCAGGGTGGCTGTGAGAGGGCTGGGCTGGGGCTGGCTGGGGAAGGAAAGCAGCTCTTGCTGAGCAGGGAACAGGGAAAAGTGACCTTTTCCTGCCTCTTCATTTCCTAAACAAGTGTACAACTCTCATTAGTACAATCTTCTCAGCCTTGCTCCCCATGAGAGCAAAAACAGGGCTGAGGGTGAAGCTCATATTTAAATACATATTTAAATACATATTCAAATACATATTTGGGGATGTATGGAGCTGGTAGGGAGAGGGGCCTGGAAAGGATGGAACTTGGGAGGGAGCTTTAATATCTTTAAAAGGAATCCTATCCCTATTCCCATTCCCTATTCCTTCCCTTATTCCCTATGTCTATCCCTATTCCCTATTCCCTATTCCCTATTTCCCTATTCCCTATTCTCATTTCCTCTCCCTTTCCCTATCCCTATCCCTATTCCCTATTTCCTATTTCCCCATTTTCCTATCCCTATTCCCTATTTCCTATTCCCCATTTCTATCCCTATTCCCTATTCCCTATTTCCTATTCCCTATTTCCTATCCCTATTCCCTATTCCTCTATTTCCCAATTTCCTATTCCCATTTCCTATTCCCTATTCTCTATTTCCTATTCCCCTATTTCCCTATCCCTATCCCTATTCCTATTCCATATTCCCTGATTTCCTCTCCCTATTCCTTATTTTCCTATCCCTATTCCCTATCCCTATTCCCTATTCCCTATTCCATATTCCCTATTTCCTATCCCTATTCCCTATTCCCTATGCCAGGATAAGGCACTTGGGCTCTCTGGAAGCTTTGTTCTGCCTCTGACCTGTGCATGGAAGAAGTTTTGGATTCAGTGGCCACCAGAGCTAATTTGCAGTCCATTTTCACCATGCAGGCAGATTTTCCTTCTTTCCCAGTTAAGGAGAAGGCACCTCACGGGGAAATCTCAGGAAGGAGTGAGATTTAACCTGTCTCATTGCCAAAGTGATCGTGCTGGGAGTTTAAGAATTTTAACTTCTTTTTTTCCTTCTCTTTCTTGGAGGTTGGTGAGACCAATCTTTTCATGGGCTGAAGAAGGGACCTGAAAATCTCAAATTCCCACCASCTTTCCTGGTAAGAAAATCCTAAATGGAAATAAATTGTGGCCTGAAAGTGCAGCTCTGAAGGTCTGTGGAATTTCCAGCTGAAGCCTGGGATGGGGCCAGTGGATAAGTTGAGGGGAGCAGCTGAAAACTGAGATTTGCTGGACTTTGCAGCCATGAATTGAGTTCTGACCCACCCTCACATCTTTGCCTTTCTGCTTGTCTGAGCAGAGGTGAAATCAACACTCAGTGATTAGAAAAAGAATAGAAGAGAAAGAAATTAATTACTCCGAACAAACTTTAAAGATCATGGGTTCRGCCTGCTGAAAAGTCTCCAAATCCCCCTGAAAAGCCAAGTCTGTGCAGTGCACTTTGCATGCCAGCAGGGCCTAATTCTCTGCCTGATAAAAGCAGGAGGGAAGATAAAAAAGCTGGCYGGCAAATAGGATTAATTGTGTGTCAGAGGTGCCTAATTAGACAGGATGATGGACTGGAAGGCAACACACAGGAGGCACCAYCCAGCCCAAGCTGCTCTCAGTGGCCTCTTCTGTTTCCAGGAGCAGCAGCTCTGGGCACTGTAAATGCTCCAGAATCAGCAAGTCCCTCTTTCCCCATCTGTGCCCTCCATCAGGGGTCTGGGAAGCCTCTCCCTGGTACCTCTCATGTGCCAGCCTGACCCTGGGATGYTTTCGTCCATCCACATGCTCATTTATTCCAGCTACCTTTCCCCATGTGTTGAAGAACTCATWTTCCTTCTCCCTGCTCCATTTCAGGGTCTCTCCTTGTGAGCCTTCTCTCCTGCGAGGATTTGGAGCATCTGGAGTGTCTGAGGCAAGTMTTTCTCCTCACTTTCAGCCTCAGGGAGCCGCAGAGTCCCTGGACACAGAGTTGGCTTTGTCAGGATTTCTCTGTGCCCAGAGATGGAGCCTGCCTTGCCATCCTAAATGGAAATAAATGGCCAGCAGCGCTGTGCTGGAATTTTCCATGAAGAAGAGCAGCTGGAGGGGATCTGGCTATTACACGTGATGGGAGGGTGCCAGTCTCCTCTCCTGCTTGGAGGCTCAGAGAGCATGAGTGGGACTAATTTCATTTCACCTAAAGCATTCAGCGAATCCTTTTCACCATGTAAAATCCATTGCAGTTTTCTCATTAATCCTCCAAAGTACAGACACTTACTCCAGGCCTAATCCCACTCTGCTATTGTGTTTCTCCYCTGCAGCCTTCCCTCATCAGCTTAACAAATTCCCTGATTTCAATAGAAGATCCAAAGCTGCACATGCTGGGCATTAAACTGAAACCTCCTCCCAAGGGCTGCTGCACCTTCCTGCCTCCCCAGCCCGAGCAGGGATGAATCCTGCAGGAAGGCAGGAGAGGTGGAGGTCATGAGCTGTGACATTTAAAAATTGCTTCTCCCAGCCCGTGTCAGGTGAGACAAAAGAAGAGGAACGTGTCCCAGGCAAATGGGAATTGATCGGAGCCGCCTTTGGGGTGAGGTMCTGCTCTCCCCTTTGTGTCTCTCTGGGAATGATCCCAATTCATGCAGGGYAATAGATGGAGAGTCCATGCTGGTGATAAGGGGCTGGATCTAATTAACAGCTTTGTCAAAGGGCTTTGTTTCAGAGGCTGGGCTGCTGCTGCCAGCACCCCCCATCCATCAATGCTGGGCAGCCCTAGCTGTGCACAGACAGTGCTGAGGAGCTGCTGAACCTCCTGAGGAGCTGCTGAACCTCCTGTTGGACCAGCCACCCCTCACACAGAGCTGCTCTTCCTCCTAAGACTTGCATTTCTTCTCTTTTTGCTTTCTCTCCCTTGWATTAATTTTGTTTTCATTCCCTCTCTCCGCACAGACTCCATCCCTCCTTTCCCTTGGCTGCTGGTTCAGGATCAAGCTATTACTTTGCCACCTCTGAAATGGGAAATGCTGACCCTTCCATCTGCTTGGGGTTCCTAAAGGAAAGGCTGAAAGATGGTTATAATAATATTTTCATCTCCAAATGCTCAGCTTTGCTCACCCGTGTCACTTGAACAGCTGTTTCCTTAATTTACACCATGAAATCCTTTTGTTTTCTCCCAGCCCCTCTCCAGTGTGAGTTGTAACAGGGAAGTGTTGCTTTACCTCCTGGGTGAGGTTACAAAGGATTTCCAGCCAGGACCAGCTCAAAATCCCCCTTCTCTGGGTGTCTCTGTCAAGTTTTAGGCTGCCAAAGGTCTCCTCATGGCTGTTTATCTACAAACAAGTACTGCAGATAAACACCTGCCATTCCCACCAACCTGACTTTCCCAGCTCTTCACCCKCTCACAGCCCATTCCCCCTTCCCTGGGCACCTCAGTGACCCCCACAGCTCAGTTCTCCTCCTCCTCCTGGCCCTGATTTTGCTCTGAGGATGCTCCAAACACCTAAAATGTTTCCTGAGACACACCTGCCCTTAGACCTCCTTGACACAAATCCAGGCTGATGCCATTTGCTCTCTTCCCATTTATAAGGTCTGATTCCCARGTAAATGTTTCATTTGCTTCCCAAATTACTTTGATCTCTTCTGAATTTTTTATCTCTTTTTATTGCATCCTGGGATCATAATCCTGCTTTATGTCCTGCTATCTTTTGGAGAGGCCAAATGCCTGTGCTGCATTTGTTTTTCAGTCTGGCATTTTCACTGTGCAATTGGCTACATGAGCACACTTCTGAGGGAGAGATTCACAGTGGAAATTAAGCATGAAAGACTAAATGCTCCTGTTGAGCTGTGAGCTGTTGTGTTGCTTTGTTAAATTTTTAAGAGTATTTGGACGGAAATGGTCCTTCTTTTTGGTTTTTAGTTTTTACAAATCTCCTCMGAGAAACCATAGCAGCCTTCTGGAATATGCAGGGAAGAGTTGTCTGTTTTAATAAAAGTGAGAAGGGGAATCAAAATAAACCCAGAAACAGTGATAGATCCTCTAAAATTAGCAGCCTCACAGGCATCCTAGGAGAACTAACTTGGGAATGATGGTGTGACATGCACAGGAATGGGGGAGAGGCTCTTTGATCTCCTCAGCCCAGCTCCAAGCACGATGTTGGGTGGGAAAGCAATGRTCTGACTGCAGTCAAAGGTGTGATCTCCTGGGGGTAGAACCTGCAGCACCCCCATGCAGGAGCTGCTGCAGCCTGGGGGAAATGCTGGCACAGAGCTCGAGCCAAGAGAAGAAACACAGGAGCCAGAGGGGTGCGAGGGGGAGTGTGGGTGAAAAGCAGGCTTGGAGGAGATGAGCAGGGTGCAGAAGGGAGGTTTTGTTGTGGGAGAACCAGGTTCTCCATCTTCAGCACATTCTGAGTGAGCTCACCCAGCTTCTGAACAGAAAGAAAACAACCAGGCCTGTCCATAAAGTCTGAATTTCCCAGCATTAATTGCTTGGTGCCTCACATTGCCATTCAGGCTCTCCTGGGGTTTGTTTGTTCCATTAGTGAGCAGCCTTGGCTTCAGGAGGGGTTACCCTGCATTGCTGATGAGGTGGTGCCAGTTCCATCCGCACAGCATCCTGGTGTGAGCTGAATTTCCACATCCAGCCTCTGATCAGCTGCCCCCGAGGCACTCCTGCTGCACAAAGCACAGGCCAGGCCTGGGGAATCCTYACAGCAAAAGCCTGGCTTGATCAAACCCTGCTCCACTTCAATCCTGGCTGCCTGCAGATCTCCCAAAGCAAAGTGCAGCCAACAAGACAATCATGGCCTGAGACACACGAGGCTGGCCCTGAACAAAGAGCTGGATGCTGATGCAATATTTAAAGAGAAATCACTTTTCTTCAGCCCCAGCTGGATAAAAACCCACTGGGCAGATGGGGCTTGGGCCAACCCCCTTTCTTCCTTTTATCACTGCAGCAAGTGAGGTGTTTTCAGTGTYAGCCCCAGAGTTATGGCTGTTATTAAATTGGAATATTTTTATAGACTTCTCCACTTAGAATATACAGGCGTGTTTACACACACAGCCTTTTTGCTTTAATTTAGTCCTCTCCTTCCCTGCACCCCATCAAGTAACTTCTAATAAATGACCAAATAAATGCATTCAGATAGTGCTGTAATGGAGAAAAATTCAGTGTCTAATGAAGAGATTGTTCCTACCCCAGGACTGTAAAGATGAATGATGGTAACTGTGGTTTGAAAACTCCTTTTAGTTTAAAATATTACTCCTTCATAAGGCAAAAAAGGAAAGCACAAAGGGGAAAAAAAAACCAACCCAAAACAATTCTGTATAGTTTTTACCAGTCAGGATCTGCTTGCACACAAAACAGAAACTGTCTCAGCCAAAATTGCTTCATATATCATAGCCCAGCACCAGGCAGATAATGGCAAAGCCAGTTCTGATCAGGGAGTGATTATTGCTCCATGCTCTGAGCACTGACGTGCACACAACTGCTGCAGCTTGATTTCCTTCAACTGGATTGATCTTTCCAGGCTGAAATTAAGGATGTGATCACCCTGATGAGGTGTTGACCTGAAGGAAAATTCCTAAAAGGAGCCAGTCCTTCCTCTCTCGCACTTAAATTTTCTGTTTGCAATAGGATTGTCTCTTTTCTGCAGCTCTGGGTGCTTAAAGGGAGGAAAAAAAGGCTTTTTGTCTTCCTGACCTGTTACTGACAGACATCAAATTATCTCAAGATCATCTTGGACTTGATAGAAATCTGTGGTCAGYCCAGTTACCAGACTGCAGAAATGAGAAGCAGAAGAGAGGGAATTGTGATGAGATCATTTAGTTTGGTGTCATTTCTCTCTCCCCCAGCTCATCCAGCGTGATGCTGGAGCACCCACACTTCCCCAGGCTGTTTGTGTGTTTGCTGATCCCACGGAGTGTCCCTCTCCCCAGCATTTTTGTCATTAGGAGTTTCAAACCAGGGAAATTTCCCACTGGTATAGCACCAGCCAGCCAGGATCTGCAGGGAAAAATCCCACCACAAACAGTGATAAGAGCAACAATTAAACCCTGTCCACCACAAGAGCTGTGGCCACCTCTCCTRCTTGCTTATTTTAGCCTCACAGAAAGGACAGAAAGTTGGGAGAAGCCCAGGTTTGCCCACATTTGGCAATTCCCATGTGCCTGTTATTAACATTTCACTGCTGCAGAACAAGCCCCAAGCTGGGAAAGGCACCCAGTGGCCAAAGGAACAGAYGAGACAGCAAATAACACAAGAGAAAAGCCATGCACTGATGAATCCCCTGCTGCTAAGACAACAACAAGTCAAATTTGCACCTTTCATGGCTAAAGCAGCACATTAAAATTAATTGAATGAGCCTCAAGTCCCATGAAAAGGATGTTCTGTGTCTGTTCATCTGAATCCTCGCTTCCCTCAGAGATGCTTTTTTCTGTGCCATGAATCCAAATCCAGGCTGTAAATTCTCCTTGTTGTAAAGCACAGCGAGACACAGACCTGGGATCTGCCAGAGTTTGTTATTGAGTTTGTAATATGCAATTGTGGCAGTGATTATAATATCAGCAACTGGATTTCATCTGTCCCCACACATTGAAACAGGCGAGCTGAAATGAGCAGTGACAGGAAAATGGTCTTGTTTGCACATAAATCCTTTAATAACCAGCAATTTCAGAAAGAGAATAGTAGGAGAAAGAAGAAGTTGAAGGACAAAGAACTCACAGATTAAATCCTACATTGAATTTTAGTCTTAAAAACTGTATTATTAAGGCCTTCAATGGYCCTTGAAGAGTGGTAAAAGCAACCAAAAAGGGTTAATTCCCCCCTAAATCTCTCATCCAGAGACCACTATTTGCATGCCTTTTAAGGCAGCCAGGAAATTACATTAATTTCTCTAATGTGTGCAGTGCCATAAGTTCCTTTTTTAATTACAATGATCAAAATATTGCTTAAAATTAAAGGCAGCTGCATTTGTTTCTGACGGATATCATAATTGCAATTGTAAATTGGGAAATGTAATGTTTCCTGGTGCTGCTGTGAGTAATGGCTCTGAAATCATTACAGATAGGTAGATATAAATAAACCAGGAGATCTGTGAAAATAGAGCAAAAGCAAGCTAAAAGGGTAATTAGCCGAGCGAATGGGAACAGAGGAATCCGGTGCTCAAACAAAAAAATCTAAATATTCAGAGCAGCTCTGTGACTGTATTCATATCATGTTGGAAAAAAAAAAATCCAAAAAGAGAGGAAAAAAAAAAAAGAAAGAAAAAGAATGGATTTGAACTCTGAAGGGTTTTTTTTCCTGCTTTATAAATTCCTCCCCATGAGTGAGGATGGTGCAGAATTCCTGTGGGGTTTTCCTACCCTTGGAGCATTGCTCACGTCTTGTGCTGCTCCCTGAGGATCAGCAGGTGGAAAAGGGGATGGTCCTGGTGCTAAAAAGCCAAGTCACATCTTTAAACCAGCCTGGGGGAGGATCAGCTCCCTCTTTTCAGGGAGTCTGGAGCCATTTTTGGGCTCCTTGCCCCAGGGTTATCCCAACCCAATCCCAATAGAAAGAGAAAGAAGAAGCTGAAGGWCAAAGAACTCACAGATTAAATCCTACATTGAATTTTACTCTTAAAAACTGTATCATTAAGGCCTTCAACGTGCCTTGAAGAGAGGTAAAAGCAAGCAGAAAGGGTTAATTCTTGGGGTTTTTTTGCTGTCTTTGTATGCCAGGGTGCTGCTGCCCTCCAGGAGAGGGTTGGAGCTGTGGAAGAGCTGAAAATACTCAGAAAAAGCCCTGGAACAGCCAGCAAGGTGCAGCTGAGCCCTTMCTGTGTGCCRAAAAGCCCTTCCAGAACAGGAGCCAATTRGGGTGTAAATCCAGAGGAATGAGCTGTCCATCCATTCAGGTTTTTTAGGGAAAAGAAAAATGAAATTTTCTGGATCTGAGGCCTGGGCTGCTGGGAAATGGCCAGCTCAGCAGCAACATTTATCAGCAAGCCCTGAGATATAACAAGCAATCACACTCCAGCTGGTTTCCCATCAATAAGCAGGGATGGAATATTAGTAACTATTCCGTGGGATTTGGAAGGCAAACACTGAAAAAAAAAAAAAAAAAAAGAAATAAAATAAAAAAAAGAGCAGTTGCAAACTGGAGAGCTCAGCCTGGGTTGCCTGCTCTGCTAAATTCCCTTCTCCAACAGCTCCAGGTGGTGCTGCCATGCTGGGAATGGTGGAGTGGACAGATGAGCCAGGGAGGAGAGGAACAGATGGGAAAGGGGAGCAGTCAACAGCTGTACAAACCCCTGGAACATCCCCAGATGGAGCAGCTGAGCACGGGGCTGGAACTGTTCCTAGCACAGGCAGGACACAGACATCCAACACTGGCTGGAGGATACTTCCTGGAGATAAAATTAGAGGCACAGGAAATAGAAGGAAAAATTATTATTAATAATAATAAAGATCTGGAGCTCTGGTGCTGTGAGGCAGCCTGAACTTGGCTCTCAGTGTTGTGCCCACAAAATCTGCAAGCACAAGTAGAGCTGAAASCATTGAACATCTGCTGGAGAAATGCATGTCCTTGCATGTGTGAGAAGGCACTTGGAGCTGAATTGGAGCTAAACCAAACACCAGAATTTGACTATCCAGGCAAAATTCTGCGAAAAGCCAGTCCATCCCATGAAATTACCAAGAAACTCTTTGCTCTGGGCAAGAGCAGAAGCCTGGAGACTTCTCAGGCTTCATTAAAGACATGGGGATCATTATTTTCCTCCTTCAGCTGGTGGAATCTCCTCCTGAAAGGATCTTTTGGCAGCCAGGGCTGGACCTAACGAGGACAGTGACCGATGGGAGGGCCTCTGTGGGTTCTATAAGCACTATTGATTTTCACATCCTCAGAGAAATGAATTAGGTGCCAATTGTGCAGGGACTGAGCCCCTGCCTCCTGCACTGGGAGAACAGAACTGCAAACACTGTTGAGGAAAGAAAAGGCTGGGGAGGGAGGGAATGCAGATGTGGGYTTGAAAATGTTGTCTGCAGTTTAGTGCCCTGCTGTTGTGCCTTAGGAAAGGGCATTTCCCAGCTGATCAGGCTGACGTTAAACCATGAGGAAATGGGTTTGGACTCCATGCTCACACCTGGTTGCTGCCTAATGTCAGAATTCCTTCCTAAAGGGGACCAGAAGTGAGAGAAAATGGTGGGGACTGAGTGAATAAAGTGGAAATGGGTTCCTCCCTGCTCCACAGCACTTTGCCCTTGCACAAACCCAGCTGCATATTTATATCCTCACGCTTGGCAGATGACAAAACAGACACGCAGGCATCATCTCTGTGCCACTCACAGGGAGATTGGCATATACATTACCATTATCATTATATTTACCCTTCCAGGGCTTCCCATCGACTGTGGCAGACAGTCCTGCKCCTCTGGGAGCTGCAGGGACGTGGGGGTCACAGGCAGTGACAGGATGCTGTGACCCCAGAGCCYTGACAAATGACACAGCCTGTGCCACAGGGCTCTGTCCCCTGCTCTAACCCATCACCACCACCACGGGGAACAGCTCAGGCCCCGGAGCTGGGGGTGGTTTAATCTTCTGCAGGGCTGTAACCACTCTGAACCCTGTGTCTAACATCGCTCAGCGTGACTGCTTAATTACAGTAATTAGGGAGCGTGGTAGGAACCTGTGTGAGAGGGAGAGACTGCACTCAGGAAAAGGATTCCCTGGGGTCAGGGCCCTTAGGAAGTGATCCTGCCCATCCCTCCAGCTCCTGGGCTCAGAGGGCTGGGGAGCCTCAGCAYGGCACCTGCAGCTTCTCCTTGTTCCTGCTTCCCTCCCATCCCCAGCTCGGGTTTTACTCTCTGAAATCGGTGGAACTTTACTGCTGGCTGCTCTTTAGGAGAGGGGCAGGTGCTGGGTAATTCCTGGGAGGGCAGGAGGTGACACCATCACGCACCTCCAAGTGATGTGGAGCCCTTGGGAGCCCTTCCAAACCATCCACCACCTCCAAGTGAGGTGGAGCCTTGGAGCCCTTACCAACCATCACCCCCCACCTAGTGATGTTGGCAGTGCCGCTTCCAACCATGCACCGACCAAGTGAGTGAGAGCACTTCCACACCAGCCACCACAGTCCTAAGGTGATTGTGGAGCCCTTGCCTCAAACCATCACCACCAAGTGATGTGGAGCCCTTGGGAAGCCCTTCCAAACCAATCACGCACCAATGTGATGTGGAGCACCTTCCACACCACACCACCACATCCAAGTGATGTGCACCCTTGGAGCACTTCCAACACCATCACCACACAAGGATGTGGAGCACTTCCACCCACCACCACATGCAAAGTGATGTGGGACCCTTGGAGCCCTTCCAACAACCATCACATCACCAAGTGATGTGCAGCCCTTCCACACCCTCACCCCAGCACAATGGAAGTGTCCCTCACCGCAGCTCTCAGTGAGTGCAGCTGGGACCCCCTCAAGCTGGATAACCCTCTCCAGCCTGGCAAAGGGACCATGGGGAGCTGCACAGCAGCATGCATTCCCCCCAAAGGCATGGCAGGATTGGCCTTTCCAGCCCCTGGCACCCTCAAATCTCCTCCTATTTCAGCCCCCTGAGCACTTTGCCTTAGCTCAGGCAGAAAATCCTCTGTGTCCTGTGCTGGGAGCAGCTTCCAGAGGCTCAGGGCAGCRCTGCAGCAGGTGTGGAGCTGGATCTCCTGGTGAACAAAGCTTTCCCCACAGCACCAAGCACGTTCTGCAGAGCACTCCCTGCTCTGCTCCTCACACCTGCTCTCCCCTGGGCTGGAAAAAACCCACATTTCACAGCAGCACTGCTGACCTTTCCAGTCCTGCCGGGGCTCAGAGCCACCCCCAGCCTGCCGTGACAGCCCTGAGGTGGCACACACGACTCTGGTCACACTTTGGCAGGCGCTAAAGGGACACAAGGATTAGGAGCTGCCCCCAGCCAGGACAGAAATAATCCTGACCCCACAGCCCTGCACCGAGGAAAAGCCCTGCCTCTGACTCAATGAACCGTGAATTCCAGCGTAATGAGTTTTATGCTGAGGAGAATAATTAATGTAATTAGCAGTGATATGAAAATGATGGCACTGGAGCCTGGATGACGAGGGGGAGGCGAGGCTGGGGGTGGGAGGAAGCTCYGAGGGAAAAGTTCCTTCCCTCTATGGTGCTGTTCCGCCAGAGGAGCAGGGCTGGATGCATTCTTGGCAGCCTTTAAAGCCTCACCTCCCATCTGCCATAAAGGGGAAGAAAATAGAGCATGACAGRAGAGAAAAAAAAAWAAAAAWWWWAAAAAAAWAAAAAAGAAGAGCRCAGCCTGCCCTGRTTGCAGCAGGGATGTGAAATCTTCAGTGCAGCCCTTTCCTGTGCTGGCCTTGAGTTTGCAGCTCCTCCTTGAATTMGAACATCCTCCACCCTCCATGAGGCCTTTTTTTTTTTTAGTTCTAGGAGCAAATATCTTTATAAAGGTAATTAGATGGTAAAACAACAGRTTTTCACCTTACACCACATAAGTATCAATTTACTTATCCTGTGTAAGTGTTTTGATAGGTTTGATATATTTAGTGCTGTCCAAGAGCTGTATTTTAGTTTTATACATATGAATAGATGCATAAATTTCTCCACAGCCATYAAATGGCCCAGCAGGAAGTTTTCTSTTCTGACTGTGGCGCTGATCAGACATTCAGCACTGGAGAGAGGGACCACAAAACTCAGTGCTGACCCTGCCAGCCACGAGGAAATAAAAAAGGAGCTGGYATGGATGRYTTMTCCCATTGGAGTGGGCAGCTTCCACCCGTGCAAGGTGTTCCTGATGCCACACTGGGTGTTTGTGTGAATTTTCAGCTCCCATGGACCACGTTCAGATGGGCATTGGTGGCAATCTGTGGGCAAATGTTTGAAAAACTGCCATGCAGGAGGTGAATCCTGATTCTTTTCCCCTTCCTGGGGAGTAAACACAGCCCTGGGGGGAGATGCCAGGATCCAGAAATGCAGGATAAACCTGTCTGTGTGCAGGCTGAGGAGAGCATTGCCAGCACTCTGCTCCCACTGTTCTGGGTGATATCCTGGCCCTGAGGAGAATTTTCTGATATTTCTGAGGAGCAGCCCGGAGAAATTTTGGAGTTCTCAGCAGAATTGTGTCAGCTCCTCTCCCACAGCCCAATAAACCCTTCCCAGTCATGACCAGCTTTGGCTGCTGCTGGTGCTGGTGCATTCAGACCCTCCACCCTCCCTCTCTGCCCCATSCCTCAATTTAACCCCAAATCTGTGGCTAAATTGTCCCAAAGGGCCTTTACCCAGAGGCAGAGGTTTCATCTTTGTGCAGCGCAGCTTTGCTGGTAAGAAATACCCGGGTAACTTTTTCGTTCTCAGAGTCAGTGCTAAAAAAATGCCATCCATAAATGGTTTATTGATCAATTCGTGCCTGATAGGAACCTCCTGAGGAAGTTCTGAGCGTTCAGCTGGATTCACACCCTGGTGCAGCCTCCCTGCCTCTGGAGCCAGCACTGAGTGCCTGCACCAGGAGAAATGGGCTGGGCAGGAGGAGGAGGAGGAGGAGGAGGAGGAGGAACCCCCCTTTTCTGTCCCTAAATAGCTGCTGGCCCCAGGACTGGCTGTTTGTGACTGGATCTGTCCCACCCACGTGCAGGGGGAGGCTGGCAGGAGGATTTCCAAGCCAAGTGAAGTGGGGCTGGCATCTCCTGAGCAGCCAGGGCAGGGAGGCGCAGCACCCACTGAACTCTGCTCCTCTGCTTACCTTTGGGTGCTGGCTGCCCTGTGCTGCAGGCAGGGGGGGATGCAGCAGGAAAAGTGGGTTATTCCAGTCCTGAGGAGCCTCTGGAACGGGCAGAGACAAGGCAGGAGTGCCTGTGGGTGCATTTTGGGGGGTGCAGTGCAAGGGATGGGGGATGTGGAGGACAACTCAGCAAGAAGGCAGCCCTGGGAGCAAGGCAGACATCAAACACCCCACACAGGCCCCACAGGCAGGACAGAAGTTGCTGTAACTCTTCAGCTCACTTTTATTGAAGTTCTGTGATCAGTCTTTTCCATCTGCAAGAGCTCTGGTGGCAGTGCCACCAGCACGTGGAACAGAACCCGTGACATTTCACCCTGGTGACAGGAAGAACAGCTCCACCCTAGAGGTCTTTCCAACCTAAATGATTCCCTATCCTYCAACACCAGTTCCTCCCAGCCCACTGGATCCCACTCCACCAGTTTCCAGCTGGACTTGCTCAGTGCTCCATGCCCAGCAGTGCTGCTGGATGGCTCAGTCCCCAGAGCAGGGATCTCTTAAAGTCAATTGGCACCGTGTCAGCAGGAGAACACCTCCCCTGGCCCTGATCCAGCCCCTGCGAGCTCCCCCCAGGCATGGGCAGCCTTATCCTGGAGCAAAGTGAGGATTTAGCCCAGGGGAGTTTGGGAAGAGCCATTGCTGTGTTTGCCCAATGTAGGGAAAAGGGAGGGAGGAACACGAGCCCTGGATCAGAACCATTTCCAAGCACACATTTGTAAAACCAAAGCAGTGGACTCACTATTTCATACTTCAGGGCTGTCCTTCACGTTTTCCCCCCTTTTCCTAGGGCACAGAGGAATTTGGTGGCATGTGGAGAGCCCCTCTTGCCATTTTTTGAGATCAAACCAGCTCTTCAGGAGAGGCAGAGAGAACCAAGACATTCCTAGACTAAATACCTGTGCTGGCATAAGTCAAACTACTGCTTTGAACTGAGGCTTCTCCTGCCTTTTACCTTTTCAGGGAGGATTGAAATCCTTTTGCTTTGCTGCAAGCCCACTAAAACCCTTTGTGGCAGACTTCTGTGGGCAGCTGAGATTCAAAGCTGCACGAGGCAAGCAGAGTTTTTCTGTAATGCTGCAGTTTGTATCCCCTGCCTTCCCCTTGCTCATCAAAGCATCTTTGTCCCAGACATGGGCAGCAGAGAAAGCCACCTGCAACGTGTTCTCAGCCTCCTCTGGCAAGAAATCATTTTGTCTGGCTTCTTTCCTCTMGTATCTGAAGACCTGAACATATTCCACTTCTCATTTAAATTCCTGGATCTGTCTGAAACCACATCAGGTGAAGGCTCCAAATCAAACCACGGCACAGGCAGAGCTCTGCTCTTCCAGGCATGCAGGTAGGGAAGCTTGGAATGGGTTTTTTTCTTGCTTTTTCCTCATGGTCAGTGGTGCTGGGTTGATTCCAGGACATCAGAGACCCGTGGGGCTTCCAGCACCTCCTCAGCTTTCCAAATTGAGGGAGCAAAGGCAGGTTTGGCAGATTCAGCGTGGGGTAAATGTGGTGGCTGTGCCTTCAGTTCAGAGCACACCCAGGTTCCAGCTCCACGGTAACCCAAGGTGTGTTGGGGAGAAAACCAGAGAGAAAAATGCATTTTCTGACAGAGACCTGGAGTCGTGTGGTGTGAGGGAACAACCAGCTGAATCCTCTGGAAAGTGGCAGAGGAAATGTGACTACAAATGATTCCAGAAAGGTTTGCACCAGTCAGGACTGGCAGGATGGGGTTGAAAAGTTGTGTGGAGTGCTCTGAGGCTGTGTCCTGCTGATCCTCCCCTGATCCTTTGGGAATCAGGATGCCCCACACACCAGCAGAGCTGCTGCTGCCCGTTCCAGCTTGGCCAAAAAAACGCAGCAAAAATTCCCCTTCAGCCACTGCTGAGCCAGCCAGGCACCCCCAGGTGGCTCAGCTGATGCACCCACCTGTCCCTCAGCGCGAGGCCACCTCCCAGCAGGAYCACACCTCTGCAGGTGCAGCAATTCCCCCGCACACCCTGTCCTGCTCAGCACTGCGGAAGGGCTGGGAAGAGCTGGGGGTGCTTCTTGCCATTCTGGGGGATCCATGCCCGTGGTGTGATCCCCCCCAGGGCTGTGCTGCCCGACTGCCCAGCGTGTGAACCCCTCTCCTGCATCCAGATGTGTCTGCCAGCCTGCAGGGAGGCAGAGTGACCCAGATGTGCAGCAGGGACAGGCAGGACGAGGCTGGAGGTGACAGGGACACAGCAAGGGCAGGGAACAGGCAGAGCTGCTGAGATCCAGCTAGACAAAGATAAAGGGGTGCCTCAGTGTAGGGGCTGGGCTGGGACACCTGTGTGGTCACACGTCCCCTGGCAGGAGCTGTCACCTGCTGGGAGTTTCATTCCTCACCTGTCCCAGCAGCACTGACAGGTTTGGGGTGCCTGGGCAGCAGGACAAGGGTGTGGTGCCCACCTCTCCCTCCCACAGGGCCTCAGCTCCAGCATCCTCACGTTTTCCAGAGGGATTTTAGTGCCTGCAGAATGCCAGGGTTGCAAAGCAAAGGAAATTCCCTGAGCCAAAGCCAAGGAAATGCCCTCTGGCCACAAAGCTTTGTCCCCTTGGTCAGAACCATCCCAGCCTCACCTCTTCCATGCCACGGGTGAAACAGATGGGAGTTATCCCTGAAACCAAGCTCTGAGGCAGGATGCTCATTCCTTGTCCTCCTCTTCCTCTTCTTTGCTTTTATATACATTGAAGTGTATATCGATATTTATATTATTTTTTCTCTAATACAAGTGAACACAAATGTGGTGTGGAGATAAATTCCCTTCTCTAAAACACTTTGTGGTCACAGGAATGTACACYTTTGGATTTACACACCCACACACATTCCAATATCAAAAAAAGGTGTAGTCCCAAAACTAAGATGCTTTTATAAAAGTTAAAAGGCCAAATTCCTCTATTGGCTTTTATCCTTCATTAAGAGCAAGGAGATTACCTGAAATCCTGATTTGTTCTTCATATTCTGCCTGAGTTAATTTTAAAATTCCAATCAACAGATGCGAGGAAGAGAAGGGGGAAAAGCTCGTGGGGGGCCACGTTAGGCTTTGGAAGGAAAATTAGAGAGAATGTTTTCCTTTATAATTATTTTCTCCTTTGGGTTTCAGGTTATCAGACCRGTTATTTAAAGGATGCTTTCTCCAAATGTGTTGACTCCAAAATATGTCTCCTTTAAAAGAGTCAATCCAGGAGATTGGGAGTGGGAGCAGGAAGGGAAAAGGACAGAAACAAACCGCCTAAACRGTGTCCTGATCTCTATTTTTGGGTTGGTTTTGAGCATCTTTCGTTATAAGCATCTTATGATTTGGTTCAGCAATCTTGGCTGTTCAGCTCTTCCCAAACGGGGATTTGCTATCCCCACTTCCAAGGGGGAAAAGGAACAGGGAAAAAAAAACAAAAAAAAGGAAATAAAAAGCCACAGGCTCAGCTTTGAGCACTGGCTGTGCTGTAAAACCTCACAGAAGCTGCAGCGAGGGCTGGGGATGATCCACACCCGGCTAGTCCGGCGTGAGGAGCGCAGGAATCAACACAGGGCAAAACCTACGGACACTGGACTGGGCTGGGCACATCCCATCCACCACAGGGCAGCTGCCACCCACAGACACATGCACACACAGAGCCAGGAGGAGAAAAGAAAGATGCAGGTACTGGAGAGGACYTGGGAGAAGGCAGAGTGTTCCCTTGAGCGTTAGCAAGCCAGGCAGACACTTGGAACTAATCATGGCAATTGCACCCGGATTTAAAACCCAATCAATAAAATGAGCGATGGCAAAGGGAGGGGAGGGCTGGAAGGCCTTGGTTGTTGAGCGACAGGAGAGGTGAAAACCATGAGTTTCTTCTTTTTTTTTTTTTGCAGTGTTGACACTTTAAACATACTGTTCCTTAGGACAGATGTAAGGAGCCCGGGAGCCGGGAGGTGGGCAGCAGAAGGAGATGTCGGAATGGTGAGGATAAAGATCTTGTGGGAGGTCTGACAAGGGGGCATAGACATGAGGGATCTTCTCCAGATATCGATCTTCATGTGAGTAACAGCGGGTCAGGTAATCACTCGCATTCGATATCTCTGAGTGACACTTTCCAAAGTTCTGCAAGTAGAGACAAAAGTCAGCGGGTGAAAACTCCGGGATCCACGGCCAGAAAACACACACAGCCCTCCAGCTCCTTGCTGAGGCACACAGAGAGCAAGCAGGATGGAATATTAAGCAGTTTACAGAGCTCGCTGCTTCAGGAAAATGGAAACCCAGGTGATAAATCCTCACGCTGCAAAGTTTCTGTCTCGCTGCCTGAAATACCCAGATCGTTGATGAATATGTATGGGTTGGGCATGCTTTGTCCCTTGTCTGTAAATACTCCGCTCTCTGCACTAAACAAGCAGCCAGCCAGAGGAAGGGCAGTTTATTCCTACWCTTTCTAACCTGAGTTTTGGAAAAGCAGTGCTTGAAGGCATCATTAATCCAAGCCAGGCCTGTGCTCTTCCATTTAAAGGGCACATGTGTCRTACCAGGGGCTGGGGATGCAGAATGAGCTCACTGTGCCTGTTMTTGACATGGGAGACAGGAGTGCTGGGCTTTACCTGTGTGAACAGCTCCCCTCGGGCTGGTTTCTGTGAGTCAAATCAAGCACAGGGAACACAAAACCACTTCCAAACCCGAGGCTGCTCTGTGGGCCCCGCGCTTTTCCCTCTGMGTGTGGATGCTTTGCCCTGCTGGGGTTGAGGGAGCATCTCTCCCACATCCCYGGGCTGCGGCTCCCCAGAGGGTGGCAGCAGATGGGAAGGATTCCTCCCTGCTCCCAGACCCGTTCCTGCTTTGGAAACCCTGCAGGACGACCCTAGCAGGATGGACATTTGTTTTTAAAACCGACCTGCTCTCAGGGGCGCTCACCAGGAGTTAATTTCTTCTCCAAGAGGGAGCAAACAGTGCTGCAAAATGTTTTGATGCTTGTGGTTTGAAGCAAGCAACTTGCCCTTGAGTCCTTCCTTGTTCCAAAATCCCAGSAACAGTCAGTTTAGTGGAAAGGACAAGGGTTTGGCCCTCAGGAGAAAATGCCTGAAGGAACAGAACAATCCACTCCAGCMCCTGGATGAATATTTCACCAGGATGCTTTAAAAATCCAAAATCCTATAGAAAACAAGGTGTTGACAATAATTTATTGATGGCTTCGACTGCTGGGAGAGGCACAAAGGCAATTTTGGGAATAGTCTGGCTGAGCCCAGTGAGGGAAAGTTTGCCTGGGCTCCAGGAAAACAGCAGCAATGCTGAGGTCAACCTCATTTTCATTTCCCTTCCACTGGCAAAACTGTTTATCCTACAGACTGAGCTTTTKAAAGTCAGTAGTGGAGTTGCTGTGCTGGGATCCTACATTTGGGTGGGCCTTTCCCACAGTTTTTATCCATTTTAGCCCTTTAATTGCCAAGTAAAAATGTGGATAAGTGCAGCATTAGAGCTCTTTAACCAGAGGAGCCCAAGCCAGGGGCCATGAAAAAGCCTCYCTGACTCTACCTTAACCTTAAATAAATGTTTGCTGTTCTTCTGGCAGCCCCAGCTGATAAAAAGAGGTAAAAAGGGGCTCATAAATTGGGAAAATGGGATGTGTAAAGTCCTCCCCCTGTACAACCTACTCTTAAGAATTGTCACACTCAACAGAATCCCTTTCCACACCTAGAAGGGGGAAAAAAATCTGTATTTAGCCATGTTCTCCTCCTGCTTTAATTTTCTGGGTTAAGCTAACCTGAAAGAGAAGTTGTCTTAATTACAGAAATTTAGTAAGACAAAGCAAGCAAGGGGYTTTCTTGTAATTTGTTATCAATGAAGTGGGAGGAGAAGTTTCTGCAGAGGATTTGCTAGTGCTGTGTGCAGGTCTGCTGGACAGAAAGGTCTCCTAGGAGAGATCCTCAGTTAACAAAAGTGGAAGCTGAGCTGGCTGTGATCAGGTGGCAGCAAAAGGGGCTGTGAGACACATTTACAGGCTGGCTCTGACAATGCACGGGGTCAGCAAAGCWTTTTTCCTCCTGCTTATCTCCCAGTTAATGTGGCTGTGAGACAGGGCCCTTGAGGCATTGCCAAAGCCACCCGGTGCAGRTCTGTCAGCGCTTCTGTTTGCACAGGTGAGTGCAAACAAATCCTTCTTTCCTTGCTGGCCCCTCTTTTGTGCTCACTCCTCGCAGGTGGGGTCAGGGCAGGGCAGCTGGAGAGTGTCAGGGCCAAAGSAGGAGAATTCCCTGTCTCCTTTTACCTTTCCTCAGCCCCTGAGCTGGGAGCTGCTTTGCTCCTGCTCTGTTCCCTGAGCTCATTTGTGGAGTGGCAAAAGGGAGGAGAACAAAACCAGCCCGGTGTTTTCGAACACATCTCGCAGCCGGCGCCCTTTGACTTCCTTCCCCAGTCCCACTGTGACTTTTCCCCAATCTAATTTATCTTTAACGAAGTTTGAAATTAAATTAGGGATAATGAACTAATTAAATTGAACTGGCACACGATTCTACCACCTTCCCCCACCTGACTTCTCCCACTTGCCTTTGTCTCCAGCATGACTCCATGCAYTTCTTCCCTATCTGGGTTACATCCTCCCCTCTCAGTTTTATTTCCAAGAGCTTGATTAAAGGGGATGTCAGCAATCTATCCATTTCAGACAGCCTGGCAGATTACCTTTAAACAGGCTTTATTTGATTGAATTAGGGAGCTTTCATTTCTGCCATGACTTCAACTCAACCCTTCTCCATCCCTCCACACCCAATTCCATCTTTCCTTCTATTTGCAGAACATCTCTTTGGGTCGCAGGAGGTGTGAGGCAGCTGACCATGCCCTGTACTTTTAATCATCTTGGAATAATGAGTTCCTACAGGTCTGAAAGTGAAAAACTCCTTCTCAATGACCTGAGGCTTTCTCTCCTACCATTTTTGGGAAATCTGAAGATTTTACAGGTGAGAGTTGGACYGGTAATGGTTTTCTCTGCTTGGCCAAGCTCATGGCAAGCACAATTTTGCACTTATGGAATGCGTTCACCTGTGCTTTCCTGGCTGGGAAAAAGCCCCTGCTGCTCAAAACTCCTGAAATTTTGGGCTGCCACTACCCTGACCCCCCTCATCTGTCYGTTTGGAATTTTGGGCTGCAGCACTGATGGCCAGGAAGGAGCAGCTCTGTTGAGTGACAGCATCACAAAGCTGCTGTCACACTGTGGACCAGCCAGGGCAGAGGCTGAGGGTGTTGGGGGACAGAAAATACTCTGGGAACCCAAAAAAAAGAGAATTATTTCCTCCTGGTGTTGGGAGCCTCACATCCTCTCCTCCCCTGGGTCTGAACTCCCTGTTCAGGGTATTTGGGGGATTTTTCCACTGCCAAGTATGGCCATGATTTTAGGGATATCTAGGCAGGTTCCTGCTCTGTTTGGTGCTTTATCTGTGAGGGAGTTCTTGGATAATCCCTGTCCTGAGTAAAGAATGAGCATTGATGTGTCAGGGATGAGCAGGAACCTGAGCTTGGGCTCCTGTGAGGACAGAACTGAGGACAAGTGGGACAGAGGGACTCGCCCCTAGGTTCAGGAAATAAAAAGATTGAGCTGAAATTTCCAAAATGCAGATCAAGGACCTGTGGTGAGGGATGCATTCAGACACATGCAAGTATTAATTATGCAGAAAACTTGCTCAGAACGTTGCATTCCTTCTCACAGCATGCTTTTCTTTTCCCRTTCTGCCTCTGGTACCTACCTGGTCCATGTTCCTACAGCACCTCACAKCATCAATCATCCCAAACATTTCCCTCCTGGTTCTTTCTCTCCCAAATCCTCCTCTCCACCCTTTTGGAGTCAAGGCAGGGCTGATATCCTCATTTAAAAATGGGAAACTAATAAGGAGCCACCTCTTTGCAATTWCTCCTGCAATTTGGAAATTTTGCAATTTTGCAATTTCTCCTGCAATTTGGAAATGGGAATCTGAACCCTGGTCACTGATTTGTTGTGTTCTTGATTCCAAGTCTGATGGTTTCCAGCTATTCCTGCTGCAACAGGGACAAGAAATTCCCAAGCAAAACGGAGAGCTGGAGTGTGGGGAGGTGAAGGGGGAGGAAATAATTAAAAAAGCATAAAAAAAAATTAAATTGCCCTGATCTGTGGTGTGTCTTAGCAGGGAGATTACACCTTCAAAGCACCATATGACTGGCTTTATTTTTACTTCAGAGAGACTGGGAGGATTTCCAAATTTGGATTTGGAGGATTACTGTCCTTTTGCTGACAATAAAATTCCCCACCCTGGGGAGGACGAGGCGAGACCTCCCAAGATGGATTAGGGAGCTCTTGCCTTGTTTGGAGCAGTGGGAGCAGCCCAAGAATCTGTTGGGAACGGGAGGTGAAGACGCGAGGAGGGAGAGGGGCTGGTTTCCACCACCCCTTCCTCAGGGCTGGAATTCTCATCCCAGAGAGGCTGGAGGTGCCTGGGAGCGCAGTGACAAACAGATCCCCACAAGGAGACAGAGGGAAGGGAAAACCAAACCCATCCAAGACTTACTGTCCACTCTCGCTCGTTACGTCTACGAAGACCTTGATCCTCATTCTGGGAGCAGGAGTGGGTGAGACACCACAAGAGAGAGAGGTTATGGATCTGCTCCGGCCCAGGCTGCTGCAGACACTCACCTAGGAGGGCTTTTGCTAKACCAGGGGAGCTACAGGGCTGCTTCCAGCACGGGAACACCAGGGAGAACAGGGACAGAGCAAACTGGAGCAGCCCCTGCACAGCTCGCACCAGGAGTGGGTGCTGCACCCTCACCGTGGAGCTCCTCAGCTCAGGGGGACACTGAACAGGATTGCCCAGGGGGGCTGTATAAAAATGCCATTTTCCTCCTGCTTATCCTCCTTTCCTTCCTTCTTTCCCAACGATCCAATGGCCTTTGTCTTCTCCAAGCCATSTCCCTCTGGCCACAAGCTCCTGCTTCRCTTYAGCCTCCTCTGATCTACCTGGGCTGACCAGGAGGGATTCAAGGATCTCCAAAGCACCTCTCCATTTGCTGGCTGCCTTTTCTCCTCTCCTRTCCCTTCCTCCAAACCCACAGATCCTTCCTGCTGCTGGAAAGGCAGCAAAACAAAGGGGAAGGAGCAAGGCAGAGCCTGGAGTCACCACAACCTCAGGAGTGAGGGACAGCTGGAGCCAAGGACAGGGGCACCAGCGGCATTTCCTTGGCCAAAAACTCTTGGAATCATCCAGAAAATGTGGGAAAGGAGAGATCTCTCCCTTTCAGGGACCTGGTGGCTTTAATAACTGAGAAAAAGCTGTGATTATGGGYCAAAGGAACATAGGAAGAGCTGAAGTCGCCCCAATTTTAGTGTTTTTTCCACTAAAAAACTCATCATTCAGATAGTTATTGATGATGGTCCAGAACAAGCAACTGAGTCCAAATCACTCCCTGCCACAGGACCTGAGCTTGAAAGAGTTTGGTGACACTTGAAAAAGTCCAGAGAYCAGGACTCAGTCTGTGTCTAGTTTTGAGAAGGAGAACACCAAGGAAAATAATCTCTCCCTCTCTCCTGGGCYTCCAAACTTGCCACCTGCACCAGCCTCAGCCACGCCAGCCCTGTCCCTGTCACATGCACAGTCCCTCTCTGCCTGTCTCTWATCCACYGAGTCTTTCAGCTGGGGGAACCTTTAGGTGCTCCCAAATTCTGTCACATCCTCTCCCACCTTGTTCTTTCACACATGCACATATGCTCCATCTTCTCTAGAGTTACTTCCACATGCACACAAGCCTTTCTTTTTAAAAATTTTCCTTTCCATCATTCCTTTGTCCTGGGAAACAAGGAGGGAAAAGCCCTCTTAGCATCTCTGACCTCTGATTCCTCAGAAATTCCCTCAACCAGAGCAGGAACTTCAAACCCACCTGGAGCAGGGGGGCCAAACCAAGCCATGAACCCTCTCCCCCTGTCCCACATGCCTGGCTGCAGGAAGCAAAGGGAAACACAGCAAAAAGAGCATGCAGAGAGGCAAGGCAAGGCAAAGGCATTCTGGGCAGCACCCCCAAAAAAAAACCAAAAAGAGAGACAGAAAGAGAGCAGGAGAGTAGGCAGGGAGGGACAGACAGACAGAGCGCTCCAGAGGGAGGGAGGAATGCAGGGAGGGGGGGCTTTGAGGGGTGCAGTGAGGGAGGCAGAGTGTTGTGGTGAGTACCTTGAGGCCAGAATCTGAGGGGAAAGGGCCTAGAGTGACATGCGCTAGCGAAGGTTGGGCTGGATGGTTGCATACTCGACTAGGTCTCCTCCTGCATGGATGGAGCTCCGAGGGCTGGGTGACACAGCCAGAGCCGACGTGTCCAGCTCTGCATACTGGACATCACAGTCCTTGTTGCCAGGGTTCTGGAGAGAAGAGAGCAGCAAGGCGGTGGGGGGACACCAGGGAGGAGTGGGGGGCAGGTGGGGAGTGAGGGCAGAGGGGCCGTGCAGATGGTGAGGGGTGAGACAGGACACGGAGGGGGTGAAGGGGGAAGAAAGAAGAGAAAGGGTGAGGAGGGAGGGGAGGAGTAAGAAAACAAGGGGGGAGTAAGAAAAAACAGTTAAAAAGAAGGAGGTAGGGAGGTAATGAATAATCAGTCAGGTAAAATCCCAAATCAAAGCAAAAGTCACCAAGGTGCTGCTCCCCCAAAAGCAGAGCTGAGTGACCCAGCCCTGGCTGGCAGCACTCCCAGCCACTGCCCCTTTCCCTGGGGCTGCTCCCAGCACCATCTCACTGCTCTGATCTTCCACTGAGCCCCTCTGGCACCAGCATTGTCCTTAGCTGGGGCRGGGTCAGTGAGTTCAAACCTTACAATGCACCCGAGCTGCTCTGTTTTAACCCCAGAGTTTGGGATTCACTGCAAACTCGGGTRTGGGGAASATGAGCGAAAACCCTTGGRTTGAAATTCCTTGGTTTGAAATTCYGGGTTTTGCGAAGGAGATACCCAGAGGGAATGGCTTTAAAGCCAAAACTCCAAAGGCATGGCCACAGGGGAATGTCCCTGTTGTTCTGCCCCAATGTGGGGATTGTGCAGTGCTGAAGAGCCTCGTTTAACACAAGGCTTGGCTGCACAGCTTGGCACTGCAGATTACCTCTGCAGCACGAGTTTGTCATCCTAACACGGTCTAAGAGATGCTGAAAGCATCCTCCTTTGGCATGGAAATATTTATGGGTATTCCTTCACTAAGCAGGCTTATCAGCAAGGACTGCATGAATGGAATATTATCCAATTTGTCTGATCATTCCTACCCAGGCATCTTTCATGCAGATAATAATGGGAGAAGCCTGGAAGGCAGGGTAGCCCAGAGCTTGTGGCTCAGGGGGGAATAAGGATCACCAGGAGGAGCCTTGGTGCCAGCAGCCATGGTGTGAGGGGGATCCTGGCTTCTTGCCCCGTGGAGTTTCTTTAATCCTCCCTTTTGGGGCTGGTTTCAGTGCCAGCATTAGCCAGGCATCTGCTGAGCCTCTCTGAGAGGAGAGAMGTGTCTCCTCCAAACAAAACAGCTTCCCAGTCTCTCTCTCCCCTTTCCAAAATGGCTGCACCGCATGGCAGTGGTGCAAAAGGTGTTTCATTTGAAAGCGTTCCTCTCCTCTCTGTTTGGAAGTGTCCTCAGCCACCCAGCAGCTGTGGCTGAGCCGTTTTTAGGAGTTTATAGCCCTGTAATGAGCTGGTCGAGTGCCTGTTGCTGGAAGGGGTCGTTCACTCCGTGATTATCTCTGCCTGCTGCGCTGGCCTGTGCCAGGCCTTGGCTCCCTGCTCTGCCCCTCAGCCACAGGGACGAGGGGAATGAAGGGGAACGGGGCTGCAGCAGCATTTCCAGCGCTCAGCAAAGCTGGGGCTGCAGGAGCAGAGGGCTGGAGGTCACCTCTGTCCTGCCCTTGGTGGCCAGATGGCAGTGGCGAGTTGCTGGCATGAAAGCTGCACATCCTGTGGAGCCTCTGCTTCGTGTCTGGACCCAGAGTTTGGACATTTAGGAAAATTAGCAATGCCAACTCCAGTCTCAGACCTAAATCTAGGCCTTGCAGAGCTCTTTCTCTCTGAATTTTGTGTCTCAGCACCTCCCTTACTCCTGGAGGAAGCCAGACTAAGTTTTACCTCCTCATTCCCATCCTGCCTACTCTGCCTCACTCCTCTCTGCTTCCTTCCCACAGGAMGTGTTTTCTCCATGGATTTCCCCTCCTTTCTCCCACTCCTGGGCTCGCTCCTGCTCTTTTCTGCCTGTTTGGAGCAGAATTTATTACAATATCAATAATGTGCCTTGTATACAAGGCCCAGCACTGCCTCACGCAAGCGCTGGGTGTAAATCATCACCATCGGCACCCCGGTAATTGCCCTGCAAACCCAGAGAAATTATTTGGCTGTCTGCAGCAATGAAACTTCCCCTTCTACCTGTGCAAATGGGCCCTGCTGACACGGACACTAATCACAGCTCTGCTCCTGCACTGGCTCTGCCTCCACCCCTCTCAGGCTSCTGCTGCCTCTCACACGCACACGGAGCACCCACCTGGCACAAAAGCACTGGCAGGGCACACCTGCCTTCACCCACACACCTGGAACACCTGAATCACACTGATATCCTCTCTGTCACCCCAAAAGTGCTCAGAGAAAAGCACTGCAGGCAGCCCCCACACCCCTACACCCACCCCTGCAGCCTCAAGTGTCCACACCGCTCTCCTTGGGCATTTTGGGGCTGTCAGCTCTCTGTRGGCTTCCCCACAGCCTGGAACCCTAAAAACAGAGATCCATTCATAGCTCTGCTCCCTCCTGCAGGTATCCTGAGCCTGCAGACGTGCCCCAGCCTCTCCCTGTGCCCTGGTCCCCTGCCAGCACACGTCCACACGCACGGCCCTGCACACCCTCTTGGAGGTTCCTCCTCCACCTGCCTCTTTTATTTTCTGCTGGCACTTCTCCCGTTCTCCCCTCCCTCACTCTTTGCCATCTCTAATCGCTCCCTGACTCCCATTCTAACTCTGTGAAATRGTCAACCCCAGGCAGTGCCTTTCGTGCCGCCTCGTGATAAATCTGGTTTATCCCAAATTATCYGGTTTTGCACAATTCATTCAAAGCTGAACGCACCCGCCCCGTTTTCCTGCAGGATCCGCTCCCTTCCACTCTCATCTTCTTCACTCCCCTCCCAAGCCAAATCTGCAGATGAGGTACAGGCAGAACAAGAATATCCTGCCTTTCTGCTGTGCCTTTTGCTCTCAGGGATCCCAGAACCACAGAGCAGCCGCTGCATCTGCATTTGGAGCAGGTGGGAGCAGGGCTGTGCCAAAGTGAGCCTGGCAGGGACCAGGGATGTGCTTCCCTCCCCATGCTCCAGCTGAGCCAGCCCTCAGGTGAAGGATTGGGCAGGTTTTGCTCCATCCCATGGTGGTTTTGGACACCACTGCTGTTCCCTGGGGCTTCCCACTCCTCAGAATCCTGCTGTGACATGAAAAGGAGGCTTCTGCAGTGCTTTAAGGGTGAAAAAAGTGATGCAAGTCCCTTTTTTCCCCMGCAGGGAGGAAGGCAAAGCTTGTTCCTTTGCAAAGCGTGGCCGGACAGCACAACCCAGCCCTGGCCTGGCTGAGGCAGCACGTCCTGCCAGGGAGATCTGGGCAGAATCCAGCAAAGTCAGCACTCCTTGGCAGCCAAGGACACCCTCGTGTCCCTTGCCAGCCCCAAACTCCACCAGCCAGCTGCCTGCCCAGAGGATGCCGCCATTATTTAGCAAGGGATGGGAGCAGGCTGCATCCTGCTGCTGGGGCAGGGAGCCAGGGCACGGCGCAGGTACGTGCTGGGCGAGCCTGGTGGCACTGCCAGGGGCTGCCAGGCACGCTGGCCAGGGACAGGGCTGTGCCACAGCTGTGCCAGGCCCGTGCCAAGAGCTGGAGCCCCCCAGACACCCCGGCCATGCTGCAGAGCCAGTTCTTGGTGGGCCAAGGGAAGGGAGAGCTCCACGGGTGAGGAGCAGCCGGTGCCAGGCGCGGGACATGGAAATGCATCTTCTCCGGCCAGGATTGAGAGCAGCAAACTCTGTTGCCATGGTTACGGAGCAGCAACCCATCAGGCCCCATCTCACATCACTAACTCTGCCACTTAATTAACTGACTGCTCGTTATTTCCCGAAATGAGCTCCTCCATCCTCCRGCTTGCCTGAAATTCAGCTTTCAGATGCTTTCCAAGCAGTGGTCTCGCTCCAACGTCCTGTGTTTCATTTAAAACTCAGCAAGGAGCAGAAAGAGCTGGGGAGCAGCCCCAGGACTGAGGGAGGGCTCCAAGGGGAAGTTTTCCTTTAGGGATGAAGTAAATAGGATCAGCACAGAACTGTGGCTTTTGATTTCCAGCGCCCTTGGCATCTGCCTGGCTTCAGATTTGTGCCAGCCAAAGGTCACTGAGCCCTGTCCTTCCATTGTCTGCACATGGCAGGGTCACACCAGGATGAACTGGGCTGTAATTAGTGGTGTTCATWAAAAAATTACTCCAGTCTGGGCTGATATTTCTGCCCCTTTCTCCAGGCAGGAGTTCACTCTGCTGAAGCACCGGGCTGGGTGTGCAGTGCTCTGAACTCCTCGTGAGGAGACACCTGAAGGATTGACATTGGGATAATTGGTCTGCTATGGATAAAAAAGCAGAGCGTCCCCATGCCATGGGGTGAGGGAGGGAAAGYATGCTGTCCAAGGACTGGGAGTGGGATGGTTTTGTGTTTTCTCATCAAAAACTCACTCTAATCTTACCTGTTTCCTGTTCCCCACACCCTCACATCTAACATTTCCTCACTCCTTGCAAACCAGCCTTTCCCATGTGACTGCCAGCATCTCCTCCTGACCCTTAATCTCTCCCCGCTGCTGCTGCCTCACATTAACATCTCCCCATCTGAGGCTGAACAAATCCACACTCCAGCAAAAAAAAAAAAAAAGAAAAAAAAGAAAAAGAAAAAGGGTTTAAATAACTTGTTGTTGTCAAGTGAGAGTCAAACGCTGGCACGCTCTGCCCTGCAGATAATTGCTTTGTGAAGCTCTCACTGCTGCTTCCCTCAGCTGCAAACCCCAACTGGGGCTCCCTGCAGGAGCTGAGGAGTGCCCAGGGTGGGGTAGGTGGGTGGCAGGCACAGAATTTGGGGTGGGCAGGGCATTTTACCCATAAAGGGACAGCTGTGGGACCTKCAGAGAGCTGAATTAGAGCTGAGATCAGTGTGGAGGCTGCTTTCCTCCAGGATGGGATAATCCCAGGCTGTGGATCTTGCCTTTTCAGGGTTCTGGGTGCTGAGGTGCCAGGCAGTGCCACTMTCASCCTGTGCTCCTTACCAGTTTGTCACTGTAGGGAGAAGGCTCGGGGGCTGCCATGTCATAGTAGGGAGTCTGTAGAGGGAACTTCTGGATCTCCTCCTCGTGTTTCATGTTGTCCAAGTGAACAACCTGGAGTTGGGGAGAGAAGAGGGATGAGAAGAGAAGGGATAGTTATTCTGTGGCACAGCTTGGGGCAAGCTCTGCTTCAGGTGGCATCACAACCAGACACCAACCCCTTCAGACTTTAACATCCATCAAAGAGGCAGAGCAGAACCCAAATTAAAGCTTTTAATTAATGCTAGATTTGGAATTCTGGGGGACAAGTCACAGAGCCACAGAATCATAGAGTCATAGAACAGTTTGGGTTGGAAGGGACCTTATTAAAGATAATTTAGTTCAAAGCTCCCACTAGACCAAGTTTCTCAGAGCCCCATCCAACCTGGCCTTGAAAAATCCTCACTTTCTGCCCCTCAAACTCAATCCAGGAACTTCTTTGCTCTTGAAACCCCCATTTCCCAAAATCCAGGCATGGTGGGCCCTGCTTGGGATCAGTTTTCCATGCCAGAGGCAGGAATTTGCAGGTTTTTACCTGGATGTCRTCTGGAGTCAGGTGGCTTTTCATGTCCTGTTTCCTCTTTGGTGGAGGGGCAGGTTTGTGGGATGGAGGGAGGTCAATCCTGCAGGGAAAGAAGAGGCTGCTGAGCAGAAAGCAGGAGAAAAGCTTCTGCTGCTTTGATGTGCCCAAGGATTTGATTGTGTTTGTCACCAAACTGCCAATACAATCGCATAGATTATCCTCAGGAACTCCCCCGTGCCCTTTGCCTCACCCCAATTAGAATTGTTAATGGAAAATAAACTCCCTCCTAGCGTTGTGTCCTCATTCCAGGCAAATCCCAGTGTCAGAGTGCAGATCCTGAGGGTGCAGCTGGGATACCTGCTCAGGAGTGGCTGCAAACCATCCCTTGGGAGGTGTTTGTGTCATGGCTGTGAGGTACCAGAAAGTGATAACAAGGTAATTGTTACAGACACATTTTATGAAAAATCCTTTCCTTAGGATTTTTTCGTCCTGGGAAGCTGAGAGGCCTCAGGAACAAAATGCAAACAATGGTTATCTGCTGCTGTGGAATGCAACAGGTGCATCTGTGATTGGTCTCATGTGGWTGTTTCTAATTAATGGCCAATCACAGTCTGGCTGGCTCGGACTCTCTGAGTCACAAGCCTTTGTTATCATTCCTTCCTATTCTATTCTTAGCTAGCCTTCTGATGAAACCTTTTCTTCTATTCCTTTAGTATAGTTTTAATGTAATATATATCATAAAATAATAAATCAGCCTTCTGAAACATGGAGTCAGACACTTGTCTCTTCCCCAATCCTAAAACCCCTGTGAGCATGGTCACAGGTAATGCCAACCCCAGCCTGGCATCTCTCAGGGAATGGTTCCTGTCTGCAGTAAACAGCCCTGTTTGCAGGCACAGCTCCCCAGGAGGAGTTTGAACCCTCCTCAAGGACCTGCTCTGCCGGGCAGGGACATTTATCCCCGACCCTCGCCAAGGATCAGCTCCTACCCCAGAGCACAGGGATTGGCAGCCACCATAATCCCAGCCTGGAGACTGTCTCTGCACATTCTGTTCACATGCACAGATGTGTCTAATCCTTTTACAAAACTTATTAAAACTCTGATCCGCTAATTAGCTGGCTGCCCCCCCTCCCTCCTCTCCGTGCAGACTCCACCAGATCTGATGGAGATGGGCGCCTTCCCTTGGATTCCAGCGTGGGACTGGAATGTGCTGGTGGCAGGGAGGGCAGAGCAGGTCCCCGGGGCTCTGTAAAACATTGACTTCATGGCTCTGCACAAAAGAAATGCTATTACCTTCGGGATCAGCCTCCACAATAGAGGCAGCACCTCGGCAGAGCTGGGCACGGCTGTGTTTCTATTCTCAGCTAAAGTGGCTCTTCCCTGTGCCTGGTGGAGGGCCATTGTGGGAAGTGGATTGTCAGAATGCATCTCGATCACAGGCCCGCTGCTGTTGATGCAATTTCACCTTGTGGTGCTGGTTTTTGTTGTTTGTGTGCCTCTCTGCCTCTCCTGCCGCTTCCCCCGCTCCTCTGCCCTGCCTCTCCTGCTATCCTCCTGTGCCCTCTCTCAAATGGGATTAAATGGAGCACAAAATGTGCCCAAGGTGGAACAACAATGAGGTGGGGGCTGGGGGAGCATAAAAGCAACCTCTGGGTGCTGGGCTTTCGGTGCCTCCCCTGCGAGGTGGGAAGGGAGGGAAGGAGGGAGTGAAGAGCTGGTGCAGGATGGAGCTGCTCAGCAGAGCCCGGGCTGAATGCTCCTGGAGAGGTTCCTGCTGCACAAAGTGACCTCCACACCACTGCATCCCCTGCCTGGCATCTCTGCTGCCCTGTGCTGGGCAGGACAAAGCCCAGCTCCAAAGGGGAGCCCCTGTGGTGGCCTCTGGCCCTGCTGTCACCCACAGGTCCCAAACTGCAGTGCTGGTGGATGTGAACCCTTCCCAGATGCTTTGGGATGCATTCAGAGGTGCTCAGGGTCTATCAGAAACCCCTCTCTGATGGCAGGATGGGATTCAGTCTCATTCAGCAGCCTGAAGCCTTTGGGAAAGGAGGAAAAGGACCCTCCTCTACRCATGGAAGGGGACAGTGGCACCGAGCCTCTGCCCCCAAGGACYTGCCACAGCAATCCCAGCACCTGGTGGAGCATCCCTGTGCTCCAGCTCCCACTTCAGCCTTGTGCCAACAGCTCAGCAACAGGAGAGAGCAGCATGGGAAGCACCAGGAAACCCCAAGGAAGGGAAGTCGGTCAGYGGAACGAGACAGAACCAGCAGGAAAACATTTTCCCACCAAATTTTCCCATTGTGCAGGCAGAGGAAGGGCAGGAGGAGCTGTGCCCCGTGSCCACAGCAGCTGCAGCCTGGCTGGGCAGTGCTGGTGCTACTCACAGGTCGTTGTCAGTGTCGGAGCGGCTCTTCTGCTGCCGCCTGTAGACGATGATGACGGTGACGGCCACGCCGATGATGAAGACGGCGGCGATGACGCCTCCCACGATCCCGATGATGCCTCCGGGGGCACTCTGAGGTAGTGGCTTGTCTGCAACACACAGGGAAGCAGCAGGGGACGGGTTATAACAGCAGAAATGGCAGCTGGGAGTATAGAAGGGAGGGATTCCAGACAAAGGTGAGGATGAATCCTGAAGATTCCCTGAGTGCCCCATCCAGCAGCTCCATGAAAGACAGACAGATCTCATTGAAATGCACTGCCAGAGCTCAGGAGAAACAGAAAATGTGAACAGGGGAAAGGTTAGAAAAGCGGAAATGCAGCTGGGGTGGCACGGCACCACAGAGATTCCACAAGCAGAGGTGAGGATGAATCCCAAAGCTTTCCGAGTGTCCACATACAGAGTAGGCCAGATCTTATTTAAATGCACTGCTCAGAGCTCAGAGAGAAGATTGGAGGGACAGGGTTAGAACACGCGGAAATGCAGCTGGGTGGCTGAACCAGGGATCCTTGGCACAACCAGGGATTCCTGGCCCACAGGGAGCAAAGGTGAGGATGAATCCCAAAGCTCTCCACACCTGTCAGCAGCTCCATGGAGAGAGCCAGATCCTATTGAACATGCACTGTCAAGAGCTCAAGGGAACAGAAATTGTGGCAGGAGGAGAGCAGACTGCATAAGGAGGGTGGCACTGCGACCCAGAGATTCCACAAGCAGAGTGATGAGATGAATCCCGAAGATTCCCTGAGTGTCCCTGTCCAGCAGCTCCATGGAGAGAGTCCAGATCTAAATCACTGCTGCAGAGCTCAAGAGGAGCAGAAAACGGATGGCAGGGGACAGGGTTAGAACAGCAGAAATGCAGCTGGGGTGGCGACTGGACCACCAGAGATTCCACAGCAAAGGTGAGGATGAATCCAAAGCTTTCCCGAGTGTCCCCGTCCAGCAGCTCCATGGAGGGAGCCAGATCCTATTGAAATGCACAGCTCAAGAGGAACAGAAATTGTGGCAGGGGACAGGTTAGAACAGCAGAAATGCAGCTGGGTGGCGCTGGCACCACAGGGATTCCTTGGCACAACCAGGGCTTCCTGCACACCAGGAAGCAAAGGTGAGGATGAATCCCGAAGCTTCCCTGAGTGTCCCCGTCCAGCAGCTCATGGAAGAGCCAGATCCATTGAAATACTGCTCAGAGCAAGAGGAGCAGAAAATTGCGACAGGGGAACAGGTTAGAACAAGCAGAAACCAGCTGGGCTGGCACCGCCAGGGATTCCAGGAGCAAAGGTGGGATGAATCCCAAGATTCCCTGAGTGTCCCGTCCAGCAGCTCCATGGAGAGAGCCAGATCCTATTGAAATGCACTGCTCAGAGCTCAAGAGGAGCAGAAATTGGCTACAATTGTGTCCCAAGAGCTAAACACTCCTCACTCCGCTCTGCTGTTTCATTCTCAGGTGTTTATTCCTGGATCTGCTTCCCTGCCTTGTTCAGGCCTCAAAGGAAGAAGGGTTTAGGGAACAAAGGTGCCCCAAGCATTCATGTGGGCCTGCTGCTTGATACTGTTGAAATATTCTGAAAGCCTTCTGCTGGGCTTTGTCCCAGCTTCCTCACTGAATCCTGTGCTGCTGGAATGCTCTTAAAACTGAAGGAGCAATGCTCAATAGACGAGGTGGAGCAGAGGTTGTGCACCCCAAATCATTCTAAAAAAGATGTCCTGAGCGCAGGATTTAGGGCAGGAGGGAGATAGACCCAATCTTGCATTTCATCCCCCTGCTTGGTGACCCGGCCAGCTCCTTGGTGACAAACATGGGCCTCATCCAAAGGAAACCATCCCGATGGGAAAGCGCGTTGAAACCTGCGATAAAAGGATTTAATTTGCTCTACTCTCCAACCTAATTAAACTTGAAAACTAGCTAATTGGTACTTTGTATTACAACTCAGGCAGTGATGAAAGGAGGAGATAATTGGGATGGAGGAAGAAGGAGGAGGAGGAGGAGGAAAAGATATTCAGGGGAGGGGAGCAAGACAGGGATGAGGGAAGGGGCTTGTGTGGACTTGTCTGTCACATCTAATTTTTGTACTTTTCTTAATGCCCTGCTACTGGCTGCTCTGAGAGACCAGGCTGGGCTAATGATCTCATTCTGCAACAATTTTGGCTTTGGGTACCAGAATCTCCCCTAAACTACCCATCCCCAAGGCTTTGGAATTAGCCCACTTTCCATGTGCAAGCAGTAAAACAAAATGTATGTGGCTATAAAACATCTGCACACATCCCCAAACCACACAGGATGATGAATCCAGGACTTTTCAGGTGAAAATCCTGCTTTTTACTCCCACTTCACCTCCATGGTCAACACTTGCTCGTCCTGTGCAGGTGCAGTCTCAACAGGGCTGTGCTGGATCATTTCCAAGAGAGTATTCCCAGATCTCCTCCCCAGCCAGCCTTACCCAGCTCTCAGATTTGCTGCTGTCATCCAGGAGTGAACTGAGGTGCAAACATCTCCCTGGGAGCCCCCCTGCCCTGCTCCATCCCAAATTTCACAAAGCACTGCCAGCCCCACGCTGAGGAATTCCCCCCTGGGAATTGCTCTGAACACCAATCGCCCATTCCCATTCCCACAAAATCCTGCTTTTTTCCTGCCACACTTTGACACTCCATGGGTCAGCATCCCACCCTCCCCTGCTCCCCTGCTCCTTAATGTGAGCTCCAAGCTTGTGTTCTTTGGTGGCAGGACTGGAGCCATCAGAACCCACGGTTGGCAGCCACTTTCTTCTTCTCTTCCTCTCCATAAGCCACAACACCTTGTAAATAATATTTGTGCCTCCAGACAGCTCTCTCACAGCTGACATTCTGCAGCACGGAGCCTCCCCCAGGCCAGCATTCGGGATTGGTGGCTGTAAAGAACAGTCCCAGTCACTTTGGCTGGGCATTCCCGTGATGGATGGCCCCTGATGGCTCTGGGGATGGCAGGGACCGAGCAGAGAACGAGCAGGGAACATCAGCCTCCTGCTGCTGCCGTAAATCAGGAGCGTGGAAGGGGAAAAAAAGGTGGAAGGAGAAAGAGGGAAAGGAAATAAATAAATAAAATGGATTCTCCAGGCGCTCGGTGAGGCTGGGTGATAGCGGGAAGGGGCTGAGAAGATTTAGAGGTGGGGAAATGCAGCAGGAGAGGGAGAGGTGAATGCAGGGCAGCAAGGGAGAGGGAGTGAAAGAACGAAGGAGAACGAGGAGAATTGCGGATATTTGGGTGTTTGTGAGGTCCTCTCCTTCCCAGGCTCTCTGTGGAACATCCCGGTGCAGGCCCATCCAGGGCTGTGTGGCCTGCAGGACGAGCACCAAGCATGGCACAGCCTGTGACAACAAACCCTGCCCTGCAGGTGCAGAGCTCCTTGCTGGGAAATCTGAGCCACTCCAAGGTCTGGTACGGCTTTGCAGGGGTCCAGGCAGCGAATGGCAGAGGTGACAGCGCTAATTGCTCAAGAAGAGGAAACCCCAGGAGGTGAGGAGATAAATGAGAGAAGAAGGTCCTGAAAGAGCAGGAAAGTGCCCAGGATAGAGGAAAATGAGAATAGAGAGAAACCTTCCCTTTATGCTTGCCTCTTTCCTCTTACTTTTTTTTTTTTTTCCTTTTAACCTATTTTTCATCCCTATACTGTTTATTCCCCCTGGGGAAGAGTTGTGGTTGGTCAGTTAGGAGGGCACCACCAGGGCTTTTCTGGAGGGGAGGGTGGCTGCAAAAAGGACGTTCAAGTCAAAGGGAGAACTCCAAGAAGAGCCTCAGGAGATGCCCAGCAGTGCCAGATGAGGATTCAGTTCCACTGACAGGGCTTTTGGCAGCCCTGAAGATGTTTGCAAGGCTTGTGAATCAGGATCAGAATAAATGGCAGGACAGCTCAGGGCCTCAGACAGGAGTGGAAAAGGCTTTGCCAATTAAGATGCAAACCCCGTGCTCTGTCACGCTTGAACAATTTAAAACTCTCCAAAAAAAAGAAGAACCAAATTAAAAAAAAAGGAAAAAAAAAAAGAAAACAAAGTTTGTGTGAAGCAGTTGGCAGTGAGGCAGTACCAGAGGGCTCAACAAACAGCTCAGCCTATCTGGATGTCTGAGGGCTGCTGGGAAACTCCCTGCTCCTGCTGGAAGCTGAATTAATTCTCAGTATTACAATTAAGGAGAAAAGAAGGGCGTCCCACCCCCAGTCTCTTTCAGAGCTGTTTTGTTCATGACTGTTCTCCACGGCTCTTCTGGAGAGGGAGGCAGGCACAGGGAAGGGAGGGAATGGTATCTCTGTGAGCATCATCCCAGTCACTGGTGCCATGTGAGTGTCTTCCTGAGAGGAGCCTCCAGCAGAGGAGATCTGTGCACAGCCAGGCCAGGGACACCAATCTGAGGGGCTGATATCCAATCCCCAGTTCTGCGGTGCTGATAGCCAATCCCCAGTTCTGAGGTGCTGATAGCCAATCCCCAGTTCTGAGGTGCTGATACCAATTCCCCAGTTCTGAGGGCTGATAGCCAATCCCAGTTCTGAGGTGCTGGTAGCCAGTCCCCCAGTTCTGAGGAGCCGATATCCAGTTCCCAGTTCTGAGGAGCTGATATCAGTTCCCCAGTTCTGGATGCTGGTAGCCAATCCTCAGTTCTGAGTGCTGATAGCCAACCCCCAGTTCTGAGGTGCTGATATCCAGTTCCCCAGTTCTGAAGCTGATAAGCAGTTCCCCCAGTTCTGAGATGCTGATAGCCAATCTCCAGTTCTGAGGTGCTGGTAGCCAATCCCCAGTTCTGAGGTGCTGATAGCCAATTCCCCTAGTTCTGAGGTGCTGATATCCATTCCCAGTTCTGAGGGGCTGATAGCCAATCCCAGTTCTGAGGTGCTGATATCCAGTTCCCCCAGTTCTGAGGTGCTGTAGCCAATCCCCAGTTCTGAGGTGCTGATATCCAGTTCCCCAGTTTCTGAGGTGCTGTAGCTAGTTCCCCAGCCCCAGAGCCCAGTTCAAACACATTCACAACCTGCCAGCTTCTCCAGGAGGACGGATGCTGCTAGCCATGGATGTGTGTCCTTCTAGCATGGATGTGGTGTCCCATTCTAGCCATGGATGTCTGTCCTGTTAGCCATGGATGGTGTCCCTCCTCTAGCCATGGAGTGTTCCCCAGCTATGATGTTGTCCTGTCAGCCATGGATTGTGTCCTTTATAAATGGATGTGTGTCCCATTCTAGCCATGGATGTGGTGTCCATTCTAGCCATGGATGTCTGTCCTGTTAGCCATGGATGTGTGTCCCAGCCATGGATGTGTGTCCTGTTTAACCATGGATGGTGTCCCCCAGCCATCAGATTCGTGTCCCTCCTTCTAGCCATGGATTGTGTCCTGCTGATCCATGGATGTGTGTCCTGTTAACAATGGATTGTGTCCATTCTAGCCATGGATGTTGTCCTGCCTATCCATGATTTGTGTCCCTCCACATCTGCCCTGAATTCAGCTGCCCCAAGGGGAGCCTGAGCCCCATCTCATTGCTGAGGCACTGAGCTGCATCCCCCAGGTGAATCTGGAAGCTGGGCCACTCTCAGGGCTGGTTCACAGCAGCTCTGAGTGGAGCTAATTTGTTCCAAGAGAGCTGCACACCCTTCTCCTGTCTGCCCCCTGCTAAATCCAACCTGATCCCCCTTTCCTTCCCAGCCAACCACCACAACAACACACACCACCTCTGCTCCGAGATCTGCTTCACCCATAGCCAGCTCCAAAGCAGGGTTCCCTTTCCATTTATCACCTCCCCACGTGCAAATCCCCCTTTAGTTCATGGCTGGCTGGCCAGGGGGCTCAGCTGTGCTTTGGGAAGGGATTGGGATCCTCCTCTTTTGAAGCTCCTGCAGCAGCCAGCCTTGCTGGATTTAATGGAACCCCAGTGCTCCATCCTGCCCTGCTCACAGCATTTACAGCAGAGCACCCTGTGCCCAGCCAGTGCCAGCCTGTCCCCAGCCTGGGTTGTCACCGTGACCTGGTGGAAGGAGAATTTGCTGGACTCTTTCTGCCTGCTGGTCCTTTGAGCAAGACAATGAGCTCAGATGATGCATATTTATAATGCACCCCACCTGACACATTCCAGGGAGCCTGAGACAAGTTCACAGAGCTAAATTAAACCGAGTTGAAAAGCTTGGCAGAACAAATACTTCCCCGGCTTGGTTCTGAAGGCAGGAGCAGGATTGGCTAATTTGAGACACGCTCCAGTAGAGCACACACCCCCAGGCACAAGCTGGTTCCCAGCCTTGTTGTGATGCCTTTTGCTTGCAAAGGGTTAATGGGAAGCTGATTCCCAGGAGCTGATAGGGCAGAGGGGAGGATAAACAGCGGGGCTGGCAAGGCACTGGGGGTTTTAGAGGGATGTGAAGTCTGAGGGAGGAGAGCGGGGAGGGTTTCTCTGTGCATTCAGTGAATCCCTGCCAGGACAGGCAAGCCAGGCTGTTAGCCGTGGATGTGTGTCTCCCAAGCACCCAGAGGATGAAAGGGATTAAGGAGGGCAGACACTGCTGGGAAAGCTGCACAGCAGCACTGGACCATGGGTGTGAGAGGCTGAAATCCTTCAGCCCTTCATTCCCTGCGTCCAAACCCTTCACAGCCCTTGCTTTGATCCTGGTTTGAAGGGGAGAGGAGAAGGGGAGCACAGCAGCTCACTCTGCTCCCTCCCAGGCCCCCTCAGGCCCTGCTCCTTCCCTCACTGCAGGTGGAGGTGACCAGGCTGCACTGCACAGTGAAATTCTGCCCTGTGCAAACACAAACCCACGRTCCACATCAGCTCCTGGTTTGCAGCATCACTGAACCCCTGGAAGGATCCAGACCCAGCTCTGTCACCAAGGGCTGCTCATCTGGGGAGAGGAACAGGAGCAGCTGCACCTCAGCTCGGGGAGCAGGAGTGGTTTGGTTAGGAAAGGTGATTGGCAGGGTTTTCTGAGCAGGAAGAGTGCCTGGGCTTCACTAGGAGACAAAAGCACCATGTTAGTAATTCCCATGCCAGTTATGTAACCCCAGSAAACTTCTACACATGCTCAGGGGAAGGTTTTTCTCCTGGGCAGGGACTTTTTGATGTGATTTTCAATATTATAATGAAGATAGCTCAGCTGCAGGATGCAAGGACCTTGAATGTTTTGCCACACAGACATCCATCAACATCTTGATTTAACACATCCTTAAGGCTTGRTGGTTCCAGGAGGTCCTGGAGTAAGGGATGCTATCAGCTGTCTGTTCCACTGATAGACAACATCTTCATTTACCCCATCCRTAAAATTTGTTAGTTGCAGGATGTCCTTGGCTGGGGGATGCTGCCTGCTCCCCTGATTAAGTCTCCTTTCTTCCTGATTAGGTTTGAAAGCCCACAAAGATCTGACAGCAGGGAACATCCTGACTCGAGATAATCTTGACCTATTCCACATTTTGCAGCAGAGCCAGCTAAAGGTTAAGCACCAAAATGAAGGCAGAGCTGCTCTTCTGCCTCCGTGCCCTGATATAAGTCAGATGGAATTTTCAGAGCCGTCACAGCCTCTCCCATCGGGCTGTTTGTTGATGTAACTCTCACTTACACAATCAGCCGCCACACAGGCGAGTGCCAAGGCATGGCTGCCATCCTGACAATGCCTCATTTGCCTGGAAACCCCCCTCTGCACAGGCTGGGCCCCCAGAATGTGCTGCTTACCTCCCACACGGCCCTGCTGGGCCCTGCAGAGGGGTGCTGGGAGTGTCCTGCTTTTACTGTGTGTGTGATGGGGGCAAACCCAGTGTCCCCAAGGCTGGTTAGGAAAACACATGCCCTGACCCCTCTGCATGGTCCTTTTTCTCCCTCACACTGGTGGGAATCCCTCTGTCCCTCTCTAATTTCCCTGCCCTGAAGCCCAGAAATCTGGGTATCCCCTGGTTGCTCAGTCCCAGCACAGCCAGCCCCCTGTCTGGGTACTGCTCACAGCATCCCTTGAACATCCCTGACCACTTTCCTTCCCTCTGTCATTTCTGCCAGCCCAACTGGCACTTTGAGGCTTTTCAAGCCTCTCTCCAGCCTCTGATGAGGTTTTGGGAGAGCCTGGAAGTGCAGTGTGTGGATCCAGCCCTCCCTGGGGTGCCTGCTTTGAAGTGGACACCGGGATGTGCTTGGCTTTAGCTGGGATTTCACACACATTCCAGCAGGGAATGGCTTTGCCYTGCAAGGCTCTCTCCAGTAATGACCGGTTTGTCCCTCCCCTCCCCTCCCCTCCCCTGCAGGAAGCACCGTCCGCGGTTAAATGACATCTGGTTAGAGAGCTGCTGGCCGCAAAAACATGTCTGGAATGCAGCCCGAGCCCTTGGTGACCTCCCTTTCCATGCTGCCAGTGGCCACGGACAAGGACGGGGTTTGGATGCAGCAGTGGGAGCAGGGTGTGAACGCCTGGGATCCAGCAGGGATGAGGGTTCTGCAGGAGCTCTGGGGGGAGCTCCACCACAGATTCCTCATCCTGGGCTGGTTTTCCTTGTGCTGAGGATTCTGCAGAACTTTGGTGGGACTCCACACAGATTCCTCATCCTGGGCTGGTTCTTCTTCTCTGTGCTGAGAATTCTGCAGAGCTCTGGGGGAGCTCCACCACAGATTCCTCATCCTGGGCTGGTTTTTCCTCTCTGTGCTGAGAATTCTGCAGAATTTTGGTGGGAGCTCCACCACAGATTCCTCATCTTGGGCTGGTTTTCCTCTCTCTGCTGAGGATTTTGCAGAGCTCTGGGGGGAACTCCACCACAGATTCCTCATCCTGGGCTGCTTTTTCCTCTCTGTGTTGAGAAATCTGCAGAACTTTGGTGGGAACTCCACCACAGATTCCTCATCCTGGGCTGCTTTTTCTTCTGTGCTGAGTATCCCGCAGAATTTTGGTGGGAGCTCCACCACAGATTCCTCATTCCTGGGCTGGTTTTTCTCTCTTTGCTGAGGATTCTGCAGAATTTTGGTGGGAACTCCACCACAGATTCCTCATCCTGGCTGGTTTTTTTTTTGTGCTGAGGATTCTGCAGAATTTTGGTGGGAACTCCGCCACAGATTCCTCATCCTGGGCTGTTTCTTCTCTGTGCCCCTCCAGCAAAGAGAGGCAAACACGACCTTGCTGCCTCTAATCCACCCCAAACTCACCCTCCCTCTGTCCCTGCCAGCCCCACAGACCCCCGTGCCTCCCACAGCCAGGATTTGCAGGATGGGGAGCAGCCCAGCCTGTTCTGGGGAGGAAGATGAGCCCTGGAGAAGAAGGGAAATGTTCTCTGGCATTTCCTCTGCCTCGCAGCCCTTAATTTTAGTTCTGCTTCATTTCCTTGCAGCTTGGCAGAGTAATGAACAATCAAATCCCTTTAGTAATTTATTTCTTCTGCCGCACAGCTTCGAGGAGGTGATGACACTTGAAATTGCCTCTCCTGGAGGGATGGAGGGGCTGGATCCTGCAGCCCATTACACCAGGATGTTCCTGTCCTGCTCTCAGCAGCCTGCCCAGAGCACAGCGTGCTCCCCAACCCACGTTCAGCCAGAGATACAGCCCTGCTCCCTTGATGAGTCCATTAAGGTCACGCTATTACAAGCAGCCACCAGATGAATTCTGTCAGATAGAAGGCACAGGAACTGCAGCTCAGACTCTCATCATTTGTGTTAATAGAGTTAATTTGCTCAACGATCCCCAGCAGCACTCCTGGGAGCGTCTGGCTCTGCCTGGCCGTGTGCCCCGGGCCGTGTTTGTCTCCCGTTGCCGTGGGGGTGTTTYCAGCTGTGTCCTGGGTGTCTCCAGAGGATGAGCTCAGCTCCCCTCTGCATCCGTGCTCAGGGAGCCAGGATGGAGCTCAGGGAG
>NDFG01000025.1:78936-91115 GCA_002167245.1 Sporophila hypoxantha
GTAGCGACTCGAGACAAATTCAACTCGAGAAAGATCCAACTCTTGAGGAAATCCAACTCTGAGAAAATCAAACTCTGGAGAATTCACTTGGGATGGAGGGGAGTTTTGTGGAGGTGGGGTTTTGTTGTTGATTTTTTGTCATGGAGGGAGATGTTGAAAAAATTCCAACGTGAGACAGTGGGGGTTTGCTGGAGTGGGGGTTGTTGGCTTTGTTGGCGTGGAGATTGGATCTGAGGAAAAATCTAACTCTTGAGGAAAATCTTAAACTCTGAGGGAAATCCAACTCTTGAGAAAAATTCAACTCTGAGTAAAAATTCAACTCTGAGGGAAATCCAAACTCTGAGAAATCAACTCTTGAGGAAAAAATCCACTCTGAGAAAATCCAACTCTGAGAAAAAATCCAAACTTGAGAAAATATCCAACTCTGAGGAAAATCCAAACTCAGAAATTCAACTCTGAGAAAAAATCCAACTCTGAGGAAAATCCAACTCTTGAGAAAAATCCAACTCTGAGGAAAATCCAACTCTGAAAAATCAACCTCTGAGAAATCCAACTTCTGAGAAATCCAACTCTTTGGAGGGCCAAAAAATCAACTCTGAGAAAATCCAACTCATGAGAAATTCAACTCTGAGAAAATCCAACTCTGAGAAAAAATCCATTCTGAGGAAAATCCAAAACTCTGAGAAAATTCAACTTGGGAGGGCAGGGGTTTCCTGAGACTTGGGTTTTTCCCTCATGGTGTGGAGGAGATCTGAGAAAAAATTCACTTGGGATGGAGGGGGGTTTTGTGGATGTGGGCGTTTTGGGTTGTGATTTTGATCGTGGACGGAGATCCAAAAATAATCCAACTCGGGACAGTGGGGGTTTTCTGGAGTTGGATTTTTGGGGTTGTGATTTTTGCTCATGGAGGAGATTGTGAAAAAAATCCAAACTTGAGACAGTGGGGGTTTTCTGAGAGTTGGGTTTTTTTGCTTGTGGTGCTGGAGATGATCTGAGGAAATTCAGCTCTGAGGGAAATCCAACTATGAGAAAAATTCAGCTCTGAGAAAAATCCAACTCTTGAGAAAAATCCAACTTGAGAAAAATTCAACTCTGAGAAAAATCCAAACTCTGAGAAAAATCCAACTCTGAGGAAAATCCAACTCTTTGAGAAAAATTCCAATCTGAGGAATCCAACTCTTGAGAAAAATTCACCTTGGGATGGAGGGTGATTTTGTGGAGGTGGGGTTTTGGGGTTGTGATTTTTGCTCATGGAGGAGATGTTGAAAAAAATCCACGTGAACAGTGGGGGTTTTCTGGAGTTTGGGTTTTTTTGCTTGTGGTGTGGAGATATCTGAGGGAAAATTCAACCTCTTGAGGAAATACCAACTCTGAGAAAAATCCAACTCTTGAGGAAAACCCAACTCTGCAGACAAATCCAACTTCATGAGGAAAATCCAACTCTGAGAAAAATGCAACTCTTGAGGAAAATCAAAACTCTTGAGAAAATCCATTCTGAGGAAAATCAAACTCTTGAGAAAAATCCAACTCTGAGAAAATACAACTCTGAGGAAAATCAACTTGGGATTGCAGGGGGTTTCCTGGACTTTTAGGGTTTGTTGAATTTTCACTCTGGAATGAAAGATCTGAAAAAAAATCCCAGACTTGGACAGTGGGGATTTCCTGGACTTGATTTTTGCTCATGAGTGAAGGGAGATCTGAGAGAAATCCACCTTGGATGGTGGGGTTTTATGGATTTGGATTTTTGGGGTTATGATTTTACTCATGGAGGAGATGTGGAAAAAATCCATCTGAGGATGGCAGGGTTTCCTGACTTGGGTTTTTTGCTCATGCCATGTGAGGGGATCTGAGAGAATCCAGCTCTTGGGATGGGGTGGGTTTCCTCGGATTTGGAATTTTGGGGTTGTGATTTTTGTTCATTGCATGGAAATCTGAGAAGAATCCAACTTGGAACTATATGGCAGGGGTTTCCTGACTGTCTAGGGTCTTCTTTTCTTTTTGTTTATTTTGTTTGATTTCATCATTATGGGGCTGGGGAGATCTGAAGAAAAAAATCCAACTGGCTATGTGGTGGGTTTTTCCTGGATCCTTGGGTTTTTTGCTCATGGAGTGGAGGAGATCTGAGAAAATCCACCCTTGGGATGGGGGGGTTTTGAGTTGGATTTTTGGGGGTGGATGATTTTAGGTCATGGAGGAAGATGTGGAAAAAAATCCATCTGAGGATGGCATGGTTTCCTGGACTTGGGTGTTTTCCCTCGTGCGTGTGGAGGAGATCTGAGAAAAATCCAGGCTCCAGGATGGTGTGGGTTTTTATTGGAGCTGGAATTTTGGGTTGTGATTTTTGTTCATGGCATGGAATCTGGAAATCAACTTGGATGGGAGGGCTTTCCTGGACTTTAGGGTTTGTTGATTTTTTCACTCATGGAAAATGAGCGAGATCTGAAAAAAATCAACTTGAACAGTGGTGTTTCCTTGACTTGGTGTTCCCTCATGCTGACAGTGGGAGGAGATCTGAGAGAAATCCAGCTCTGGATGAGTGTGGGTTTGGGAATGAGTTGGATTTGGGGTTGCTGATGTTTGTTCATGCATGGAAATCTGAGAAGAAGCCAACTTGGTGATGGCAGGGGTTTCCTGGGACTGGATTTTTTGCTCATTGGAGTGGAGGAGATCTGAGAGAAATCCAGCTCTGGGCATGTTGTGCGGTTTCATGGATTTGGGATGTTTTAGGGTGTGATTTTTGTCATGACGTGAAAAGCTGAGAAAAATCCACTCTTGACGGGCGGGGCTTTCCTGGATGTGGGATTTGGGGTTGGTGATTTTTGTCACGATGCAGAAAGATCTTGAAAATCAACGGTGTCCACCACCTTCGCGGATGTGGGGGGTTTCTTGATTTTTAGGGTTTTGTGATTTTCCCTCACAGCATGAAAATCTGGAGATCTGAAAAAAATCCTCCTTCAGGCAGGGGATTCCCTGGATGTTCAGATGGTTGGTGGTTCCATGGAACTCGGATTTTTCGGGTTCCTTGGACTCGGAATTTTTTGGGGTGTCCCTGGACTCAGATTTTTGGGGGTTCCTGGACTCGGATTTTTGGGGTGCCCAGAGGTTGATTTTTGGGTTCCTGGATTGATTTTTGGGGTTTCCTTGGAACTCGGTTTTTGTTCCCTGGATTTGATTTTTGGGGTTCCTGGACTGGGAATTTTGGCATTCCCCGCGGATTTGGATTTTTGGGGTTACCCTGGACTTGGAATTTTTGGGGCTCCCTGGGACTCAGATTTTTGGGGTTCAGGGAATTCAGAATTTTTGCGGGTTCCCTGGACTTCAGATTTTTGGGTTCACCTGGATTGGGATTTTGGCTTTCCCCGGATTTGGATGTTTTGTGTTCCTTGACTCAGATTTTTTTGGGTTCCCCGGATTTGGATTTTTTGGGGTTCCTTGGACTTGGAATTTTTGGGTTCCCTTGGACTCAGATTTTTGGGGTTTCCTGGACTTGGAATTTTTGGGTTTCCCTGGACTCGCGATTTTTTGGGGTTTCCCCAGAGGTGGATTTTTGGGTTCCCTGGACTCAGATTTTTTGGGGTTCCCTGGACTTGGAATTTTTGTTCCCTGGACTTCAGATTTTTGGGGGTCCCTGGATTGGATTTTTGGGTTCTTGGACTCAGATTTTGGGTTCCTTGGACTGCGGATTTTTTGGGGGTTCCCCAGATTTGGATTTTTGGGGTTCCCTGGAATTTGGATTTTTGGGGTTCCTTGGACTCGGATTTTTGGGGTCCCCGGATTTGGATTTTTGGCGGTTTCCCTGACTGGAATTTTGGGCATTCCCCGGATTTGATTTTTTGGGGTTCCCTGACTTGGGAATTTTTGGGCTCCCTGGACTCAGATTTTTGGGTTCCATGGAATCAGAATTTGGGGTTCCTGGACTCAGATTTCTTGGTTCCCTGGCTTGGATTTTTGCATCCCGATTTGGATGTTTTGGGGTTCCTTGGACTCAGATTTTTTTGGTTTTCCCCGGATTTGGTTTTTGGGTTCCTTGGACTTGGAATTTTTGGGGTTCCCTGGACTCAGATTTTTGGGGTTCCTGGACTGCGGATTTATTGGGGTTTCCCCAGATTTGGATTTTTTTGGGGTTCCTGCGACTCAGATTTATTGGGGTTCCCTGGACTTGGAATTTTTGGGGTTCCCTGGACTAGATTTTTGCGGTCCCTGGATTTGGATTTTTGGTTCTTTGGACTCAGATTTTTTTTGGGTTCCCCGATTGGATTTTTGGGGTCCTGGCGACTTGGAATTTTGGGTTCCCCTGACTCAGATTTTTGGTCCTGGGACTCGAATTTTGGGGTTCCCTTGGACTTGGATTTTTGGGTTTCCCTGGACTCGGATTTGTGTGGGGTTCCCTGGATTTTGAATTTTGGTTCCTTGGACTCAATTTTTTTTGGGTTCCACGGATTTTGGATGGTTTGGGGTTCGTTGGACTCGGATTTTTGGGGTTCCCTGGGGACGGGGATTTTTGGGGTTTCCCCGGAAAATTTTTGGGCGGATTTTTTTTTTTGGGGGGTTCCTGGACTTGGATTTTTGGGGTTCCTGGACTTCGAATTTTGGGTTTCCTGACTCGGATTTTTGGGGGTTCTCTGGACTCGGATTTTTGGGGTTCCTTCGGACTCAGATTTTGTTGGGTTCCCCGGATTTGGATTTTTGGGGTTCCTTTGGGACTTGGAAATTTTTGGCTTGCCCTGGACTTCAGATTTTTGGGTGCCCTGGGACTCCAGATTTGTTGGGGTTCCCTGGACTCAGATGTTTCTGGGACTCCCTGTATTTATGGATTTTTGGGGTTCCCTGGACTCAATTTTTGGGTTCCCTGTTTTGGGTTTCCTGGATTTGATTTTGGGATTCCATGGACTCGGATTTGTTGGGTTCCCTGGACGTTGGATTTTTGGGGTTCCCTGGACTCGGAATTTTTGGGTTCCCTTGACTCAGATTTTTGGGGTTCCTTGGACTGCGGGAATTTTGGGGTTCCCCGTGATTTGGATTTTTTGGGTTTCTGGACTCGGATTTTTGGGGATCCTCACCAGATTGGACCGTTTACAGACCCAGCTCAGCTCACCCCGTTCCAGCGGAGGGACTGGGGGGCTCCCAGACCCCTCCGGGATCCCCCCAACCCCCCCCTCGAGCTCCAGTCCTCTCTGCAATTCCACCTGGCCTGTTCCCGTTTCACCAACCCTTGCAGTGAGGCTCCCTCTGGCCCCGGGACCCTCCTGTCCCCTCTTTTCGTGCATTCGCCCCGTTCCTGGCCTCAGGACAGCATTCTCCCACCTCCTCTCCAATTTCCGTGTTGTCGGCTCGTGCCTCTCTCCACCGTTTTGGTTGCTTATTTTCAGCCACTCCGTGATTGATGCTCTCTGTATTTTGTTTTTTTTTTTCTTGTACTGTCAATTTTCTTTTTTTTACCGGTTGTTATTCTCTGGCCCTTTTTTTCTTTTTTTTACTCCTCTCCTTTTTTATTTCTGATTTTCGCAAAGTAACGCCGTGGGCAGGCATACCTCTCTGGCACCGGGACTTCAGTTGGGAATATTAATTTAATTTATTTGCATTTATTTTTCGTTTGGTTTTTTACCAGTGTTCTCCTCCTGCCGGTGTCGGTCCCGGCAGATCCGGCGGGAGGGCCAGGGTTGAAGTGATTCAGATACATACACAAATTCTGGTTGCTTTATCCCGTCGTATTTGCGGTCCCTCCTCGCTGCCCCCATAAAACTCTCCCCGTGTCGGGGGCTCGATTCTTGGGTAAAAACGGTTGGATTTGGGATCTGGGGATTAATAAAATTTCACTCTTGGGAGGGAATGGGGGTGGCTGAGGGTCCCTCAGCCCTGGAGCCCCCTCAAATGTTGCTCCCCAAAAAGGATGAACTGCTTTCCCCTGAGAGACGAGAGGGCCCAGAGTGGGGGTCCCTTAAAAAGATCAGAAAATATGAGGGGGGTCCCCACTGCTCCCACCCCAAAAATGAGCTGGGATTGGCGGGGTCTCTATCCCAAAAAGAGCATGGGACGAGGACAGGGGTCCCTGCCCCAAAAGAGCTGGGATTGGGGGGTTCCCCGCCCTAAAAAGAGCTGGGATTGGGGGTGTCTCTGCCCCAAAGAGATGGGATTCGGGGGTCCCCGGCCCAAAAGAGCTTGGGATTGGGGGTCCCCACCCAAAAAGACATGGGACTGGAGGGTCCCCCACCCCTTAAAGAGATAGGACTGGGGGGTTCCTACCCCTAAAAGAGGTGGGACCCCCACCCCAAAAATGACTCGGTACCGGGGCTTGGGGGGTCCCTGCTGCTCCCCCCCCATTAAAGGAACCGGATTAGAAGGTTTCCCCGTTATTCCCAACCCTAAAAGAGCCGTACCGGGGCTTGGCGACTCTCCGATCCTCCCGCCGTTAAAGGAGCCGGTACGGAGGCAGAGCACGTGGTCCGCACCGCTGCTGCCGCCGTTAAGAGCCGGTAAGCGAGCGAGGATTCCCCCGTTAAAAGAGCCAGGACCTGTGGGAAGGTCCCCGGTGTTCCTGCCGTTTAAAGAGCCGATTACGGCCTGGGGGACCTGTGGTGTTCCTGCCGTTAAAGAGCCGGTACCGGAGGCTGGGGTGTGTCTTTCCCGCTGATTCCCGCCGTTAAAAGAGCCGGTACCGGAGGCTGAGGGTGTGTCGTCCCCGGTGTTTCTGCCGTTAAAGGACCGGTACCGGGGCCTGGGGAGCCTGTGGTGCTTCCTGCCGTTTAAGAAAAGGCCGGTACGGAGCTGGAGGGTGTGTCGTCCCCAGTGTTCCCGCTTAAAGAGCCGCGTACCGCAAGTTGGGGTGATGTCTTTCCGCTGTTCCCGTCGTTAAAAGAGCCGGGTACGGAGGCTGAGGCTGTGTCATCCCCGCGTTAAACAGAGCCGGTACCGGGCCTCGGAGATTCTGTGATGCCCCGCCGTAAAAGAGCCGGTACCGGAGGCTGAGGCTGTGTCATCCCCGCCGTTAAAAGAGCCGGTACCGGAGGTGCACCGTGTGCTCGCCGCTACCGGGGGAGCTCCCGCGCGTGTCCCCCACCAGCAAAAGGGAGCGTGGCGTCACGGACAGGATTCGAACCTGTGCGGGGAAACCCCATTGGATTTCGAGTCCAACGCCTTAACCACTCGGCCACCGTGACTCTCGCGCCTCCGTGCGCCGCTCTCGGCATAGACCCGGCCCCGCCGCCGCTCCCGGCCCCGCCCCGCCCGGTGCTCGGTGCCCGGTGCTCAATGCGCGGTGCCCGGTGCGGTGATCAAGGCCCGGTGCCCGGTGCTTGATGCTCAATGCACCGAGCACCGCCGGTTTGGTGCTCGATGTCCGGTGCCCGGTGCGGTGATCAATGCCTGGTACCCGATGCCCGTTGCTCGGTGCTCGGTTTGGTGTTCGTTGGCCGGTGTCCGGTGCTCAATGCCCGGTGCGGTGATCAATGTCCGGTGCCCGGTGCGGTGATCAATACCCGCTGCCTGGTGCTCGGCTTGGTGCTCGTGGTCCGGTGCTCGGTGCCCGGTGCTCGGTGCTCAATGCCCGGTTTGGTGCTCAATGCCCGSTGCYCGGCCTGGTGCTCAGTGCYCRGTGCYCRGTGCCCRGTGCTCGGTGCCCGGTGCTCAATGCCCRSTGCYCGGCCTGGTGCTCATTGCCCGGTGCCGTTCCGGTGCTCCCTCCCGTGCCCATCACTTTCCACCCCCGCCTTCCCCCGTCCCGAGCTGCTCCAAGCCCCGTCCAACCCGGCCTGGAACACCTCCAAGGATGGGGCAGCCACGGCAGCTCTGGGAAATCCATTCCCACCCTCCCAGGGAGGAATTTCCTCCCAATCTCCCGTCTAAACCCAATCTCCWGAGATTTGAACCCATTTCTCCTTGTCGTGCCTCTCTTGTCGCGCTTGCGGGCGGCGGGGCCGGTAACGGGCAACGGGACCAACAACGGGCGGTGGAGCGGGGGCTCGGGGCCCGCAACAGCGCCCGGGGCCGGGAACAGCGCCCGGGGAACAGCGGGGTCGGCGGGAACGGCGGGAGCGGGACCAGCAGGAGGCGGTGGCGGGCGCGGCGGGACCGGCGGCGGGCGGTACAACGGGGCCGGGAACCGCGATCGGGGTCGTGAACAAGGATCGGGATCGCGAACAACGATCGGGGGTGGCGGTGCGGGAGCGGGAACATCGATCGCGACCGGTAACACAGGGAGGGAGCGGGAACAGCCACCGGCACCGGCAGCACCGGGCGGGAGCGGCGGAGGCGGCAGCGCGGGAGCTGTCTCTTATACACATCTAGATGTGTATAAGAGACAGCGCGGCGGGACCGGCGGCGGGCGGTACAACGGGGCCGGGAACCGCGATCGGGGCCGGGAACCGCGATCGGGGCCGGGAACCGCGATCGGGGTCGCGAACAACGATCGGGGGTGGCGGTGCGGGAGCGGGAACATCGATCGCGACCGGTAACACAGGGAGGGAGCGGGAACAGCCACCGGCACCGGCAGCACCGGGCGGGAGCGGCGGAGGCGGCAGCGCGGGAGCGGCACCGCCAGGGGGCGGCAGCGGCGGCGGCGGGAGCGGCAGTGCGGGAACGGGAGGGCACCAAAGGGGGCGGCGGGGCTTTAACAGCGAGCGGGGCCGGGCGAGCGGCGGGGACAGCGGGGACAGCGGGGACAGCGGGATCGGGGACAGCGACCGGAGGCGGCGGCGGCGGCAGCGGCGGGCGCGGCAGTGGCGGCGCGGGGCCGGCAGGGGGCGGCAGTGGCGGGCGGAGGCGGCGGCGCGGCCCGGCCCGCTCAAGATGGCGGTGCGGAAGAAGGACGGCGGCCCCAACGTCAAGTACTACGAGGCCTCGGACACCGTCAGCCAGTTCGACAACGTGCGGCTGTGGCTCGGCAAGAACTACAAGAAGGTAAGTCCGCGGAATCGCGGCGCCGCCGCCCGCCCGCCCGCCGCCACGCCGGGCCCGGCCTGTCACGGCGCCGCCGCCGCCGCCATCGCGCCCCCCCCTCCCCTCAGCGGCCGCGGCGGCCGCGCTGAGCCCCCGGCCCCGCAGTACATCCAGGCCGAGCCCCCCACCAACAAATCGCTGTCGAGCCTGGTGGTGCAGCTGCTGCAGTTCCAGGAGGAGGTGTTCGGCAAGCACGTCAGCAACGCGCCCCTCACCAAGCTGCCGGTGAGAGCCGCGGGGGGACGCGGGGACACCGCGGGCGGGACCCCTCGGGGCGGGTGGGGGACACGCGGGGAACATGGGGGCGAGGATCAGAGCAGGGGGTGTGGGGATGGAACCTCGTGGATGCGGGGAAGAGCCCAAAGAACGGGGGACAAAGCCCAGGTTGGGGAGAGCACCCCAAAGATTTGGGGACAGCAGCCCACAGGGCTGGGGACACGGCAGGGAAAAGGCTCAGAGCTGGGGACATGGTCCTGGTGGACAGGGACAAGGTTCTGAGCAGGAATGGTGTCCTCAAAGGTACCAGCATGGACCCATGGATCCGGGGTGAGCTGGGGAAGGGCCCCAAAGAACGGGGGACAAAGCCCAGATTGAGGAGAGCACCCCAAAGATTTGGGGACAGCAGCGCACAGGGCTGGGGACATGTCCCTGATGAACAGGGACAAGGCTCTGAGCAGGGACAATGCCCCTGAGGTGCCAGGATGGACCCTCATGGCCCTGGGGTGAGCTGGGGAAGAGCCCCCAGGAACGGGGGACAAAGCCCAGATTGAGGAGAGCACCCCAAAGATGTGGGGACAGCAGCCCACGGGGCTGGGGACATGGCCCTGGTGAGCAGGGACAGAGACAGGGACAGGACAGAGCAGGGACAGTGCCCCAAAGATGTGGGGATGGCCCTGGGATGGGGTCCTGGAGACCCAGGGAGGAGCCCCGAAGAAGAGGGGACAAAGCCCTGATTGGGGCCAGCACCCCAATATCCAGGGAAGGTGTCCCAGTACTCAGGATGTCCCCTCAATGCCCAGGGACAGAGCCCCAGGGATTTGGGGACATGGCCCTGATGAGCAGGGCCAGACCCCCATGACCCTGGGACAAGGCCCCAGTGACCCACAGGCAGCACCCCAAAAACCTGGGGRCAAAGCTCAGTGGGAACGAGGCCCCAGAGCCCCCAAAAAAGGCCCCAAAGGACAGGGGACAAAGCCCTGAGTGGGGACAGCACCCCAAYAGCTGGGGACAGCCCTGGGGACACGTCCCTGGTGTCCCCAAGGAACCGGGGACAAAGCTCCAAGCAGGGACAGCACCCCAATACCTGGGGACACAACCCTGAGCAGGGACAGCACCCCAATACCTGGGGACATGACCCTGAGCAGGGACAGCACCCCAATACCTGGGGACAGCCCTGGGGACACAACCCTGAGCAGGGACAGCACCCAAAGCCTCAGGGACGTGGCCCTGGTGACACCGTGCAGCATTCAGGTGGCTTTGGGGACAGCAGGTGACCATGGACAGCAGCCAGTGACACTGCCCTGGTCAGGGACATGGCCTGGAGTGCTGGGGACAGTGCTGGGGACCCTGGGAACCACTTTCTGCTGGGCAACTGCCCTCCCCAAGGACCTGGGCCGACGTGTCCCCATGCAGGGACAGGGCCACAGCCAGCGACAGAATGCCAGCGGGACATGCCCCAGCGGACCCCAGGACAGCCCCCAAAGCGACCTGGCGGACAGTGTCCCCATGCAGGCGACAGAATGTCCCAAGCGAGCAGGGGACACTGCTCCTAAGCGACCCCTAGGACAGCCCCTCCAAAGGAGCTTGCGCGCGACATGTCCCCACATAGCGGAACAGACAGGCAGCGGACAGAATGCCAAGGAGCAGTGTCCCAAAAGGTGACACCCCAAATCTGGGACAGGACCTCAACCAGGGGACACTGCCCCAAGGACCCCAGGACAGCCCCCAAAGGACTTGGGGACAGTGTCCCCACACAGGGACAGGGTACAGCAGGGACAGAATGCCAAGGGGACACTGCCCCAAGGACACCAGGACAGCCCCCAAAGGACCTGGGGACAGTGTCCCCACGCAGGGACAGGGGACAGCAGGGACAGAATGCCAAGAGGACACTGCCCCAGGGACACCAGGACAGCCCCCAAAGGACTTGGGGACAATGTCCCCATGCAGGGACAGGTCCCCAAGTGGGGACACTGGTACAACACTGCAGGGACCCCATGCCAACTTAGGGACAGAGCCCCGGGGAGGTGGCATCTGGGTGAGGGGATGGGACCCTGACAAGGGGATGGCACCCCAATGAGGGGACATCACCCTGATAAGGAAATGTCACCCTGATRARGAAATGTCACCCTGACAAGGGGGTGGCACCCAGACATGGGAATGACAGCCTGGCAAGGGGGTGACACCCACAGCTGGGGAGGGGGGACCCTGACAAGGGGGTGGCACCTGATGGTGGGATGGCACCCAGATATGGGGATGGCCTGAGATGGGGATGGGAACAGCTGGACAAATGGGGATGGGCACCCAAGTAGAGGGATGGCACCTCAACAACGGGGAGATGGCACCTAAATATGGATGTGGCACCCAACAGGGATGGCACTTAAGCAAGGGGATGTCACCAGCAGGGGAGATGGACACCCCAACAAGGGAGGTAGGCACTGCAAGCAAGGATGGCACTAAAATATGGAGATGGCACCGCCCACAAGGGAATGGCACCTGTGAGGGGGATGGCAACCCAGGACAAGGGATGGCACCCTGAGTGAGGGCGATGGCACCCAAACAGGGATGGCACCGCCAACAGGGATGGCCCTTAACAAGGGAGATGTTACACCAGACAAGGGATGGACCCTGTGAGGGTGATGGCACCAGACAAGGGGATGGCACCCAGACAAGGGATGGCACCCCAAAGGATGGACCAACAAGGGTGGCACTCTTATTGAGGGGATGGCACCCAACAAGGGGATGGCACCAGACATAGAGATGTAATCCAGACATCGGGATGTCACCCCAACGCGTGGCATGACCCGTAGAGGGATGCACTCAGACATGGAGGAGTCACCTAACAATGGGGATGTCACCACAAAGGGTGTCACCCAGACATGGGGATGTCACTTAGGCACGGGGATGTCACCTAAATATGAGGATGGCACCCTGACATGGGGGTGTCACCCTAACAGGGGGGGATGGCACCCCAACAATTGGGTGTCACTCAGACATGGGGGAGTCACCTAAACATGGGGATGTCACCC
>NDFG01000025.1:108636-119829 GCA_002167245.1 Sporophila hypoxantha
GCCCGTGTGCTCGCCGCTACCGGGGAGCTCCCGCGCGTGTCCCCCACCAGCAAAAGGGAGCGTTGGCGTCAAGGGACAGGATTCGAACCGTGCGGGGGAACCCCATTGGATTTCGAGTCCAACGCCTTAACCACTCCGGCCACCGTGACTCTCGCGCCTCCCGTGGCGCCGCTCCGGAAGACCCGGCCCGCTCGCGCTCCCGGCCTCCGGCCCCGCCCGGTGTCGGTGCCCGGTGCTCAATGCGCCGGTGCCCGGTGCGGTGATCAAGGCCCGGTGCCGGTGGCTTGATGCTCAAGGCACCGAGCACCGCCGCTTTTGTGTCGATGTCCGGTGCCGTGCGGGTGATTCAATGCCTGTACCCGATGCCCGTTGCTCGGCTGCTCGGTTGGTGTTCGTTGCGCCGGACATGTCCGGTGCTCAATGCCCCCGGTGCGGTGATCAATGTCACGTGCCGGTGCGGATCAATACCCGCTGCTCTGGTGCTCGAGACTGTGCTCGTTTGGTCCGGTGCTCGTGCCCGGTGCTCGGTGCTCAATGCCGTTGCGTGCTCAATTGCCCGGCTGTCGGCCTGGCGTGCTCAGTGCCCGGTGCTCAGTGCCCGGTGCTCGGTGCCCGGTGCTCAATGCCCGCTGCCCGGGCCTGTGCTCATGCCCCGGTGCGTTCCGGTGCTCCCTCCCGGTGCATCCCCTTTCCACCCCGCCTTCCCCCGTCCCGAGCTGCTCCAAGCCCCCGTCCAACCCGGCCTGGAAACCCACCTCAAGGATGGGGCAGCCACGGCAGCCTCTGGGAAATCCTATTCCACCCTCCAGGAGGAATTGCCCTCCCAATCTCCCGTCTAAACCCAAATCTTCCAGAGATTTGAACCATTTCTCCTTGTCGTGCCTCTCTTGTCGCGCTTGCGGGCGGCGGGGCCCGTAACGGGCAACGGACCAAACACGGGTTGAGCGGGGCTCGTGCCGCAAAGCGCCCGGGGCGGAACAGCGCCCGGGGAACAGCGTCGGCGAACGGGCGGAAGCGGGACCAGGCAAGGAGGGCGGTGGCGGCGCGGCGGGACCGGCCGGCGGGCGGTAACAACGGGGCCGGAACGCGCGTCGGAGCTGGTGTGAACAAGGATCGGGATCGCGAACAACGATCGGGGTGGCGGGGTATGCGGAGCCGGGAACATCGATCGCGACCGGTAACACAGGAGGAGCGGGAACAGCCACCGCACCGGCAGCACCGGGCGGCAGCGGCGGAGGCGGCAGCGCGTGAGTCTGGCACCGCCAGGGGCGCAAGCGGCAGCGCGGGAGCGCAGTGCGAACGGAGGGCACCAAATGGGGCGGCGGGCTTTAACAGCGAGCGGGCCGGGCGAGCGCGGGGACAGCGGACAGCGGGACAGCGGGATCGGCGACAGCGGGACAGCGAGATGGGGACAGCGCCCAGAGGCGGCGGCGGCGGCGGCAGCGCGGGCGCGGGCAGTGGCGGCGCCGGGGGCCGGCAGGGCGGCAGTCGGCGCGGCGGAGGCGGCGGCGCGGCCCGGCCGCTCAAGATGGCGGTGCGGAAGAAGGACGGCGGCCCCAAACGTCAAGTACTACGAGGCCTCGGGAACACGTCAGCCAGTTCGACAACGTGCGGCTTGGCTCGGCAAGAAACGACAAGAAGTTAAGTCCGGCGGTAATCGCGGCGCCGCCGCCCGCCCGCCCGCCGCCACGCCGCGGCCCGGCCTGTCACGGCCCGCCGCCGCCCATCGCGCCCGCCCCCCTCCCCTTCAGCGGGGCCGCGGCGGCCGCGCTGAGCCCCCGCCCGCCATAAGCCAGGCCGAGCCCCCACCAACAAATCGCTGTAACGAGCCTGGGGGTGCAGCTGCTGCAGTTCCAGGAGGAGTGTCTCGCAAGCACGTCAAGCAACGCGCCCTCACCAAGCTGCCGGTGAGAGCCGCGGGGACGCGGGACACCCGGCGGACCCCTCGGGCGGTGGGGGACAGCGCGGAACATGGGGCGAGGATCAGAGCACGGGGGTGTGGGATGGACCTCGTGATCCGGGGAAGAGCAAAGAACGGGACCAAGCCCAGGTTGGGAGAGCACCCCAAAGATTGGGGACAGCGCCCACAGGCTGCGGACACGGCAGGAAAAGGCTCAGAGGCTGGGGACATGGTCCTGTGGACAGGCGACAAGGTTACTGAAGCAGGAAGGGTGTCCTCAAAGGTTGCCAGGGTGGACCCATGGGCCGGGTGTGAGCTGGGGAAGGGCCCCGAAGAACGGGGGACAAAGCCCAGATTGAGGAGGAGCACCCCAAAGATTTGGGGACAACACGCGCACAGGGTCGGGAATGCCCTGGTGAGCAGGACAAGGCTCTGAGCAGGGACAGTGCCCCAGAGGCCAGGATGGACCCTCATTGGCCCTGGCGTGAGCTGGGAAGAGCCCAAAAAGAACGGGGGACAAAGCCCGGATTGAGGAGAGCACCCCCAAAATTGGGGACAGCATCTCCACAAGGCTGGGGACATGGCCCCTGGTGAGAGAGGACAGAGACAGTGAGGCAGGACACAGCAGGACAGTGCCCCAAAGATGTGGGATGGCCCTGGGATGGGGTCCTGGACGACCCAGGGAGGAGCCCGAAGAGGGGGTAGAGGGACAAAGCCATGATTGGGGCAGCACGCCAATATCCAGCGGAAGGTGTCCAGTACTCAGATGTCCCCTTCAATGCCCAGGGGACAGAGCCCAGGGATTTGGGTACATGCCCTGATGAAGCAGGCGCCAGACCCCCATGACCCTGGGACAAAGGCCCCAGTTGACCCACAGGCAGCACCCCAAAAACCTGGGGGCAAAAGCTGCGTGGAACGAGCCCCAGAGCCCCAAAAAAAGGCCCCAAAGGACAGGGGAAAAGCCCTGAGTGGGACAGCACCCCAACAGCTGGGGACAGCCTGGGACACGTCCCGGTGTCCCCAAAGAACTGTGGACCAAAGCTCCAAGCAGGGAAGCAACCCCAATACCTGGGAGCACACCTGAGCAGGCGACAAGCACCCCCAATACCTTGGGGACATTGACCGCTGAGCAGGGGACAGCACCCCAATACTGGGAGCAGCCCGGGGAACATGACCCTGAGCGGGACAGCACCCAAAGCCTCGAGGACGTGGCGCCTGGTGACACCGTGCAGCATTCAGGTGGCTGTGGGGACACAGGTGACCATGGACAGCACCAGTGACATGCCCTGTCGAGGGAACATGGGCCTGGAGTTGCTGGGACAACAGTGCTGGACCCCTGGGACACTGTTCCTGCTGGGAACTGTCCCCAGGGACCTGTGGACAGTGTCCCATGCAGGACAGGGTACAAGGGACAGAAATGCCAAGGGGACATGCCCAAGGACACCTGGACAGCCCCAAGGACCTGGGGACAGTGTCCCCATGCAGGGACAGATCCCAAGGAGCAGGGGACACTGTCCTAAGGACCCCAGGGACAGCCCCAAAGGAACCTGGACAGTGTCCCCATGCAGGGAAACAGGGCACAGCAGGGACAGAAATGCCAAGGGGACACTGCCCCAGGACCCCAGACAGCCCCCAAGACTTGGGACAATGTCCCCACGCAGGGGACAGAGGCAGGGCAGGGACAGAATGCCAAGGAGCAGTGTCCAAAAGGTGACACCCCAAATCTGGGACAGGACCTTCAAACCAGGGGACACTGCCCCAAGGACCCAGGACAGCCCCCAAAGGACTTGGGGACAGTGTCCCACACATGACAGGTACAGCAGGGACCAGAATGCCAAGGGGACACTGCCCCAAGGACACCAGGACAAAGGCCCCCAAAGGACCTGGGGACAGTGTCCCCACGCAGGGACAGGGGACAGCAGACAGAATTGCCAGAGAGGACACTCCCCAGGGACACCAGGGACAGCCCCAAAGGACTTATGGGACAATGTCCCCATGCAAGGGACAGGTCCCAAGTGGGACACTGTACAACACTGCAGGACCCCATTGCCAACTTGGGACAGAGCCCGGGGAGTGGCATCTGGGTGAGGGATGGACACCTGACAAGGGGATGGCCACCCCAATGAGGGGACATCCCCTGATAGGGAAAGGTCACCCTGATAAGGAAATGTCACCATTACAAGGGCGGTGTCACCCAGAGATGAGGAATGACAGCCTTGCAAGGGGGTTGACACCCACCAGTGGGGGGGGGGGACCCCTGACAAGGGGTGGCACCTGATGGGTAGGGATGGCACCCAGACCGATGGGATGGCACCAGAACCTGGGATGGGACAGGTGGACAAGGGGATGGCCCCTGTGAGGGGATGGCACCCGCAACAAGCGATGGTCACCCAAGACAGGGATGGCACCCCAACAAGGGCGGATGGCACCCAGACAAGGGATGTCACCCCAACAAGGGGATGGCACCCCAACAAGGCATGCACCTTAACAGGGATGCACACCCAAGCAAGGGTTGGCACTCCAAAACAACGGGGATGCACCCTGTGAGGGGATGCACCCAACAAGGGGATGTCACCCAGACAAGGGGATGGGCACCCCAACAAGGATGGCACCTTAACAAGGGATGTACCCAGACAAGGGGGATGGCCACCCAGACAAGGGGGAGGCACCCCAACAAGGGTGGCACCCAGACACAGAGATTCATCCAGACATGGGATGTCACCCCAACATGGGGGTGTCACCCTAGGCAAGGGGATGACACTCCAGACATGAGCGTCACCTAAACATGGGGATGTCACCCCAACAAAGGGTGCACCCAGACATGGAGGATGTCACTTAGGCAGGGGATGTCACCTAAATATTGAGGATGGCACTCTGAGATGGGGTGTCACCCTAACAGGGGGGATGGCACCCAACAATTGGGTTCACTCAGACATGGGGGAGTCACCTAAACAGTGGGGATGTCACCCAGACAAGGGGATGGCACCCAGACATTAGGATGTTCACCCAGAGCAGGGGATGGCACCCAGACATCAGGATGGCACCCAGACATAGGAATGGCACCCAGACAAGGGGATGTCACCCAGACAAGGGATTGGCACCCAGACATAGGGATTCACCCAGAACAAGGGGATGGCACCCAGACATAGGAAGTCACCCATACAAGGGGATGGCACCCAGGACAAGGGGATGGCACCCAGACAAGGGGATGCAACCCAAGAATAAGGCAAATGTCACCCAGACAAGGGGATGGCACCAGACATAGGAATGTCACCAGACAAAGGGGATGCACCCAGACAAGGGGAGATGGCACCCAGAACGAAGGGATTGGCACCCAACATAGGAATGTCACCAGGCCAAAGGGGATGGCACCCAGACATAGGGATTGCCACCCAACATAGGGATGGCACCCAGCCAAGGGGATGGCACCCCGAGCAGAGCTGTCCCCCATCAGACACTGTCCCTGTCCCCTTGCAGATCAAATTGCTTCTGGATTTCAAGGCGGGGGGACCCTGTGCCACATCCTGGCAGCCGCCTATAAATTCAAGAGCGACAAGGATGGTGAGCACGACCCACCCGACACCCATCGGGCTCCTGGGGGGCTCCCGGGTGGGGGACAGGCTAGGTGGGTCCCTGGGTGGGGGGACAGGGTTGGCGGTCCCCTCCAGGGGGGTGGTTGTGGGCTGTCACCCCCAGAGCAAAACCGGCTGCTTGGGACGTGTTCCCCCTTTGTCCACGTGGACCTGATGGGGTCCAGGACACTTGGCCCACTCCCTCCCCTCCCAAATTCCCCAAATGTGGGGGTGCTTGACGAGGAGACCTGAAAGCTGTGGCTTTCATGAGAGTCGCTCTTTTCTTCCAATTAAGGCGGCGTTTCGATTTCCAGGAATCCCTCGCGCATGCGACCGCAAGCGTGGAATGTTCATGGACCATCGAGAAATCCCTGGTTCAGTGATTAGGCCCAAGACCCCTTCACCCTCAAGCCAGGACCCCCTCCCCGTGTGTCCTCCCACTCCTGCAATTCACAGCTCTGCTCTCAATTTCCCTTTCCTAGAACAACTGCCTGGCTCGGCTCCCAGACATCTTTCCTGCCACCAGGAGATCGAGCCAAGCTGCTGGGGAAGCTTCGAAGACCATCGTCAAGAGGCACCAGGTGGGTGCAGTTGCCAGCTGGGGGGGCACGGGGGCACAGGGAGGGTCTCAGGCCAATCATTTAACCTGGGTTTCATCCCTGGCTGTCACAAGGCACGTGACGAGGACAAGAGCAACAGCGTCCCACGATCGTGTTGCCCCGTGCCGGAACCTGCGAGGAGGGTGGGTGCAGGAGGGGGTTGGGGTCACAGGGGCTACAGGGCTCTGGGGCTGGTGCAGGAGGGGTTTTTGAGGGCGTACGGGGGGTAACAGGGGGCTCTGGGGTGAGGAGGGTTTTGGGGGGTCACAGGGTAACAGGGCTGGTCCACAGTGGGCTCCAGGGTTGCAGGAGGGGGATTTGGGGGCGTCATGGGGGGCCCAGTGGTTGCAGGAGGGGTTTGGGGGGCACGGGGGCTCTGGGGGGCAGAGGGAGTTGGGGTGGCCAGGGGGGCTTCCAGCGTGCAGGAGGGTTTGGGGGGGGTCACAGAGGCTCAGGGGTGCAGGAGGGAGGTTTTTGGGGTGCACAGAGGGCTGCAGGCTCCCCAGTATCCCTGCTGCAGCCGTTCCTGTCCGTCTGTCTGTCCCGCAGAGGAGTGGGTCCGCGGCCCGTCATGAACGCGCGAACAAAAGCAGGTGCTGCTGCACTGGGGCTACTACACCCGCAGGTGAGGAGGGGATGAAGATTTCGGGACCCCCTGTGTCCCCCCCAGAAATCAACCCTGTGTGTCCCCCCCACAGCTATGACACCTGGGAACCCGCGCCAAGCGAGATCGATGCGTCCTGCGGGATCCCCCGACACCGGAGAGCCCGCAAGTACCGGCGGGGACCCCGCTTGGGGGACCTGGAGCCCCCCTGTCTTTTCCCTGAGCCGCACTCCCTGCCCTGCAGGTCCCACGCCAATGGATCCCTGGACACGGACACCTTCAACGAGTGGATGAACGAGGAGGATTACGAGGTGACAGATGAGAAAGGCCCCGTTGGACCCCAGAGAAAATCTCTGCCAAGACGGCTGAAGACGAGGTTCAGAGGCAGCTCAGAGCCCTCGCGGGAGGGGGTCCTGGGGGTTTCTCCCCGTGCTCGCTTGGACCTCGACGGTGCCCCCCAGGTGAAAGCCCCGACTCGGACCGGCGGGGATAAGGGAAGGGGGGAACTACAGAAGAGGAAGCAGCTCGCCCTCTCCCTCGCCACCCCGAGCCAAGGAAGAAGAATGCGAAGAAGGGGTGAGCTGGGGGGTTTGGGGGTCTGGAGGTGGGGGATTTCAGCCTGGGGTCAGCCGGTGATGGGGGTCTTCTCCCTGGCAGGACCCTCCACCCCCTATAACAAATCCAAGCCGTGGGCACCGCGAGGAGGAACAAGGACCTGACAAGGACAGGGAACGAGCCCTCACCTGTCCCCAACGTGGAGGAGTGACCCTGCCCAAAACAATGGTCAGTGTGGGGGCAGCAGCCACCCCCCCGGGGTCCCCAGGGTGCTCAGCACCACTTTCCCCCCCACAGTCAAACACAAGAAGGACGTCGGAGTCAGCGCCAGTCAAGGGGGCACGCAGTGGACAGACCTGGGTGAGTCTGGGGGGCCACAGCGCAGAGCCCCGGAGGGACCCCCGGCCTGGCAGTGCCAAACCCAGCGCTGCTCCCTTACAGATGAGCAGGAAGATGAAGAGCATGGAGACAGCTGGTCAAAGGTGAGCCCGGGGAAGGTGGTGGCTGATGACACCTGCTTCCTCTCTCATTCCTTTGCTGCCTCGTTTTTGGCGTACAAAAATGCTCTTTTCTGCCGCTTCCCCGTACCCCTGGGGGGGCCTTGGTTTTCATCCTGCACTGTGGGTGTCCCTTTGCCTCATCCTGGTATGGGTGAGGATGATGAAGGGCACTCAAGGGGGTCCCTTTGCCTCATCCTGGTATGGGTGAGGATGATGAAGGGCGCTCAAGGGGGTCCCTTTGCCTCATCCTGGTGTGGGTGAGGATGATGAAGGAAGGGTGCTCAAGGGGTTCTCTTTGCTTCATCCTCCTGTGGGTGAGGATGATGAAGGGCACTCAAGGGGGTCCCTTGGTCTCATCCTCCTGTGGGTGAGGATGATGAAGGAAGGGTGCTCAAGGGGGTCCCTTTGCCTCACCCTGGTGTGGGTGAGGATGATGAAGGCACTCAGGGGGTCCCTTTGCCTCATCCTGGTACGGGTGAGGATGATGAAGGGTGCTCAAGGGGTTCTCTTTGCTTCATCCTCCTGTGGGTGAGGATGATGAAGGGCGCTCAAGGGGTTCCCTTTGCGTCACCCTGCTGTGGGTGAGGATGATGAAGGGCACTCAAGGGGTTCCCTTGGTCTCATCCTGGTGTGGGTGAGGATGATGAAGGGCGCTCAAGGGGGTCCCTTGGTCTCATCCTCCAAGGGAGGGTGAGGATGATGAAGGGCACTCAAGGGGTTCCCTTGGTCTCATCCTGCTGTGGGTGAGGATGATGAAGGAAGGGCGCTCAAGGGGGTCCTTTGCTTCATCCTCCTGTGGGTGAGGATGATGAAGGGCACTCAAGGGGGTCCCTTTGCTTCATCCTCCTGTGGGTGAGGATGATGAAGGCACTCAGGGGGTCCCTTTGCCTCATCCTGGTGTGGGTGAGGATGATGAAGGCACTCAGGGGGTCCCTTGATCTCATCCTGGTGTGGGTGAGGATGATGAAGGGCACTCAAGGGGGTCTCTTTGCCTCATCCTGGTGTGGGTGAGGATGATGAAGGCACTCAGGGGGTCCCTTGATCTCATCCTGGTGTGGGTGAGGATGATGAAGGCACTCAAGGGGGTCCTTTGCTTCATCCTCCTGTGGGTGAGGATGATGAAGGCACTCAAGGGGGTCCCTTTGCCTCATCCTGGTGTGGGTGAGGATGATGAAGGGCGCTCAAGGGGGTCCCTTTGCCTCACCCTGGTGTGGGTGAGGATGATGAAGGGCGCTCAAGGGGGTCCTTTGCTTCATCCTCCTGTGGGTGAGGATGATGAAGGGCGCTCAAGGGGGTCCCTTGGTCTCATCCTCCTGTGGGTGAGGATGATGAAGGGCACTCAAGGGGGTCCCTTTGCCTCATTCTGGTGTGGGTGAGGATGATGAAGGGCGCTCAAGGGGTTCCCTTTGCCTCATCCTGGTGTGGGTGAGGATGATGAAGGGCACTCAAGGGGTGCCTCAGCGTGGTTGTCTCATTTGTCAACGGGTGGCTTGCTACTGTGGGGACAGGACGAGGAGGAGAACGGCAGGGCCCAGCAAAGGGAGCAGGCAAGAACCCGACTGCACGAGGACAACGTGACAGAGCAGACGCCACCACATCATCATCCCCAGCTACGCCGCCTGTTCGACTACAACCAGGTACAGCAGCGCTGCTGAGGGCCTCCCGAGCCGCCTTCATCACCTGAGGATGAGGAGGGCAGCTCCCAGAGCCTCCCCGATGCCTCTCCTCCGCAGCGTCCAGCCATCGAGCGCCGCGCCCTGCCCGAGTTCTTTCAATCGGCAAAAACAAATCCAAGTACCCCGAAATGTGAGGGCAACCCCCTCTCCGTGCCACACCCCACACCCCCCGGGGCGTGCCCGGTGCTGAAGCCGTGCCCCCACAGACCTGGCATAACGGAATTTCATGATCGCACACGTACGGCTTGAACCAGTACAGGATACCTGACCTCCACGGCTGCCGCAGGGAAACTGGCCGGGAGTCTGTGCCATCATGCGGTGGGTGCGGCTGGGGCTGGGGCTGGCCACCCCCTGGGGTGCCAGGGGCTGCACATCCTGGTTTGGGGGTTAGTTTGGTACTGTGTGCTGCAGGGGTCTGGAGATCCTGGGCTTTGGGGCTTGTTTGGTACCCGTGTGCTGGCAGTGGGTCTGGAGCTGTGGTGTTTGGGGGTTGGTTTGGTACCCATCATGGTGGCCAGGGGCATGGTGATCCTGGGCTTTGGGGGTTGGTTTGGTACCCACAATGGTGCCAGGGTCTGGTGCTTCATGGTATTTATGAGTTTGGTTTGGTACCACACCGGTGCCAGGGGTCTGGAGATGCTGGCTTTGGGGTTGGTTTGGTACCCGTGTGCTGGCAGGCTCTGGAGATCCTGGGCTTTTGGGGGTTTTGCTACCCACGTGGTGCCAGGGCTCTGGTGCTTGTGTATTTAGGGTTTGGTTTGGTACCCAATGGTGGCAGGGGTCTGGTGCTTGTGTATTTAGGGTTTGGCTGGTACCCCACATGGTGTCAGGGGTCTGGAGATCCTGGGCTTTGGGGGTTTGGTACCCACATGGTGGCCAGGGGTCCATGGTGCTTGTGGTTATTAGGTTTGGTCTGGTAACCACACATGGTGCCAGGGGCCCTGGTGCTCCATGGTATTTAGGGTTTGGTACCCACATGGTGCCAGGGGTCTGGAGCTTGTGGTGTTTGGGGGTTTGGTACCCACATGGTGCCAGGGGTCTGGAGATCCTGGGCTTTGGGGTTTGGTACCCACATGGTGCCAGGGCTCTAGGAGATCCTGGGTTTAGGGGGTGGTTTGGTACCCACGTGGTGCCAGGGTCTGGAGATCCTGGGGTTTAGGGGGTGGTTTGGTACCCACGTGGTGCAGGGCTGGAGATCCTGGGGTTTGGGGTTTTGGTTTGGTACCCACGTGGTGGCCAGGCTCTGGAGATGCTGGGGTTTGGGGTTGGTTTGGTACCCGTGTGCTGGCAGGGGTCTGGAGCTTGTGGTGTTTGGGGGTTGGTACCCACATGTGGCCAGGGCTCTGGAGATGCTGGGGTTGGGGGTTGGTTGGTCCCCACTGGTGCCAGGGGCTCTGGTTGCTTGTGTTAGGGTTTGGTTTGGTACCCACATGGTGCCAGGCCGCTCTGGCAGATGCGTGGTGTTTGGGGTTGGTTTGGCACCCAGTCCTGACAGGGGGCTGGTGCTGGTCAGTGTGGTGGCACCTCAGTGCTGGTGGAGGGTCAACCGTGGCACCGTGGTGCTGGCAGGGCTCTCGTGAATCCTGGTCTTTAGTTTGGTACCCACATGATGGTGCCAGGGGTCTGGTGGTGATAGGGCTGGGGGTCAGTGTGGCACCCTGGTGCTCAGCTGGAGGGTCAGTGTGGCACCCTGGCTGCGGGTCAGTGTCACCCTGGCACTGCTGGGTGATGTATGGAAGGGATGGCAGTGTCACCATGTCACAGGGGTGTCAGTGTCACCCTGGCAT
>NDFG01000025.1:128558-142152 GCA_002167245.1 Sporophila hypoxantha
GATGAGCGCAAGGTACGAGTGAAATTTGAGTGTAAGTGGAAGAGCATCTGACATAGTGAGGAGAGCACAAGACATGCAAGAATCAGTGGGCAAATTGGACTGAAAAACATAAACCAAAGTCCCATTTAAGCAAATTAACAAATTATTTGTTATTCCTGAAAGGTGATCCAACACTGGAACACAGTTACCTGGAGAAGTTGTGGAGTCTTGCCCTTGAGATAGTTCAGCTAAAATAGCGCAACAGTGTCGCGTGGGTGAGACACAACTCACCCGAGTTCACCTGATATTGAAGGAGAGACAGCCCAGGGTGTTCGCTGAGAGAGCACATCCTGGGGTTTGTGCGAGAGTGAAGGTCACTGTTTCGCAACTTCAATGGAGTTCCAATGAGCCCTCAAGAAGTACATTTACTTTACTATACTCACTAATTAGGCACACACAAATAGGAACAAGAAAGACCAGTCTAAACTGTGCAGGGCAGGTCTACGACGTGGATGCGCTGCGCTTAAGAAGAGGATTCTGGTCTTCTCAGTGAAAGTGGAGTGATTTAGAGTATTGAAGAGAGTTAGGCTGTGCCATAGGGGGGTATACACCTCTGGTAAAACAGAACATCATCCTGGAAAGTGTTACAAGAAAGATTTGGACGAACAGGCTACTTAGGTGCCTCACGGGTCTATGGTCTGTTGATGGAGGTGTGTTTCTGACAAAAATTCATGGTGTGATTGAATTCAACTCACAATGGGTCATGAGGATACTCTAATTGTATTAAAAGGACCAGACACTAATTCAACTGTACAGAAATAACTAACACTGGTGAACAACGACCGAGGATCAGCCTCACCAATTACAAAGGAACAACAGGTTGCATAATATGAGGTTCAGGGTCTCACTTTAATTAACTATGGGCATTAACCTTTAAAGGGTTCACAGTGGTGGCTCTTGGGGTAACTCGAAAGTTATGCAATTAACAAAGATCAGTTTGAAAATAGACAACTAATGTTTTTATATGTAGACTGTGAAATGCAGAATTCAATTTTGTTCCCCGTAAAAATCTTCATCACATTTTTTTGCACAGTGCACAATCCCTCCCTCAAAAACATCTTATCCTGACATAAGAAAAAATAAAACACAAATATTACATATCATCAAAGAGAAACCTGGTCTGAACCTCTTCAAGGCGTAGTGTTCCCCAAAAAAATTGTTGGTTTAAACCTGATCTAACAGGCTTCTCCTGAATTTAAAGATTTCTGGCTCTCTTGTCTATTGACGTGCTCTGGCAAAATTGTTTTAGTTGGGAGAGATCTTGGTGTAGATTTATGGCTCATTTATTTGCTCTTTCGGTTATCCTTGTTTTCTTTTTTTTACTCCCTTAAATATTGAAAAGAGTCGCAACCGTTGAGCCTCAGATGCCACTGCAGAGGTATGATATCCTGGAGATAATCCCCTCATTTTTTCTCGCGCGACTTTTTCAATGAGATGTGAGTTGCGATATATTGGTAAACCATATTCTCGTAAAAAAAATCTTTTAAGTTTTTTTTGGCCTTAAATCACTAGGCTTCCCACAGAAAACCACAAATGAGATCCTGTTCCTCAAATAAGGGAAGCTAACTGGTTATCTCTGGATTGCTTGTGCAGGTTTCTGGGTGGACCATTGAGACATTTTCGTGTGAATATTCTTATGGCGTATAGGATGCATATTAGCAGAGATTTCCCACCCCACCCCCTCAGTCCCTAGGGGTTGCTAAATTTTGTCACAGAAAGATGATGCTTTATCTCCACTCACCCACATCTGAGCACCAATTGATAAAACCAGACTACTGTGTGGAGAAGGCACCTAATTCGTCCTCACATAAAGGCTGTACACTATAGATGAGTACATGCGCCCATATTCTTTAGCCTACATTTTCAGACCTTTATTGTGGCAAGGTGAAAAGCCGAAATAGAAAGAGAATGACCGAAGGTACTATAAACGAGGATCATTTCTTCTATAATGATGAGGAAGAGTTAGCATAAATAAGCAACAATAGAGAAAAACACTGTCAAAAACTAGGGTGGTGCGGGGTGACAATGAAGAAAGACGCTGCTGAAGAACCTACTTGTGAGTAAATGAGACCTTTTCAAGAGTTTTCCAAGAGCTAGACCATGTTTTGAAGTTTTTGAAGAAGACTGACTCCTTCGGATAAAAGACGACAGGAAGTGAAGGAAAGCAATGATACCTACGATTGCATAGGGCAAGAGAGGTAAAACTAGCGATTGATAAAAACACTGACAGAGAGACGCTGGCAAAACCGATAAAGAACCTACTGAGCTGGGAATAAGCCAAGATAACGCTGCGAGGAGGTCTACATAGAAGGCTGGCGCTATTTGCTGTTGGTCCGGGCGTTTGTGTGTGATTCGCGTAACCCTCTCCGACAACAGGCAGCTGGTGCCCTGGCAATCGATACGCAGCACGGAAGCGATATCTCCCTGGCCGTGCATGGCGTCCTCTGCGTAAACCTACTACGCGGAGCAGAAGCGCGCCAACGCAAGGCCGTCCTGCGGAGCGGTGCGAGGGACGAATGTCGTAGGAGGGGGACATTCGTGGCACCGGGCTTGGCCTCCCTGTGCAGGTAGCCTTTTGGCACGGCCCGCGTGCCCCGCGAGTACTAGCCGCCCGGCTGCCTCGAGCGCCCGCTCTCATGGCGCCCCTCCCACGAAGCATCCCCTTCCCCCGCGGCGCCTAACGCGTCTCTTCGCGCTTAATATTGGGGTCACCCCACCATGGCTCACGCCTGCCGTCTCTGGTAGGGATGGTCCCTCCCCTGGCGCGGCGTGCGCCGGAGCGTTCTAGTGGGCTGCCTTTCGACTCGCCCCCATACAATGGAGTTGCGCGCAAGAGCCGGGTCGCCTCCCTGAGACGTCTGGGGCGTCTGGGGTTGTGGTTTTGGTAACGCACGTGGGTTCATGGGGGCTCTGGGGTGCTGGTGTGGTTAGGGGTTGTGTTTTGGTAAATCTATCGGTGCTGGCAAGGGGTCTGGAGCTTGTGGTGGTTTGGGGGTTGGTGTTGGTCTCGTTTTCCACCATGTGCCAAGGGGTCTGAGATCCTGGGGCTTTTGGGGTTTTGGTACGCCCATGGTGCCAGGGGTCTGGAGATCTTGTGGGTTTGGGGGTTTGGTACCGTCACTAGTGGTGCAGGGGCTCTTGGTGCTTGTGGTGTTCTGGGGGTTTGGTTTGGGTATAATCGTCTGACTATGTGCTGGGCAGGGGGCTGGAGATGCCTGGGGCTGTTGGGGGTTGGTTTGGGTTAACACGTGGTGCAGGGGTCTGGTGCTTGTGTATTTATGGGGGTTTGGTTTGGTACCGTTGTGGCACATGGTGTCAGGTCTGAGATTCCTGTGGTGTTGGGCGGTTTGGCGTACCTTCACACGTGGTGGCCAGGGGTCTGGTGTGCTCAAGTGGGTATTGGTAGGGTTTGGTTATTGTACCACAGATGGTGCAAGGGCTTCTGGTGCTCGTGGTGTTTAGGGTTGTTTGGTAATCCACCCACATGGTGCCAGGGGTCTGGAGCTCCTGGGCTTTGGGGTTGTTTGGTACCCGTGTGCCTGGCAGGGGGGCTGGAGTTGTGGGTGTTTGGGGTTTGTACGGTCACGTGGTGCCAGGGCTCTGGTGCTTGTGGTGGTTTGGGGCGTTTGGTTTGGTATCTTACGATGTGTTCTGGCAGGGGTGTGGTGGCTGTGTGGTGTTTGTGGGTTGGTCGGTTTATGGTACCCCACGTGGTGCCAGGGTCTTGGAGTCACCTGTGGGTTTGGGGGTTGTGTTGGTAGCCTCACATGGTGCCAGTGGGTCGGTGCTCATGGTTATGTTAGGGTTTGGTTGGTACCGCACATGGTGCCAGGGGTCGTGGTCGCGTGTGTGGGGCTGAAGGGTCAGCATAGGCACCGTCTGGTGCGGCCAGAGGTGCCCATGATCCTGGGTTTTGGGTGTTGGCTTTGGCACCCGTGGTACAGGGCTTTGGTGCTTGGGTCGTGTGGCACCTCAAGTGCTTGTGAGGTCGACGGACGGGGTTCACATGGCGAGGCCGGTCGGTGGGTGTGGCTGGCATGGCTTCGTCGGTGATCCTGCTTTTTATTTTGGTACCTACACTGTGGTGGCAGGGTCTTGGTGCTGATGTAGGCTGGGGGTCCAAGCGTGGGCACGTGTCGCTGGTGCTGGTCTACAGGGTTCAGTGTCAGCTCCTGGCACTGCTGGGTGCCGCTATGCCATGGCACAGGGTGCATGCAGTGTCACCCTCTGGCATTGATGGGTGCCCGAGTGCGCATTGGACAGGCGATGGTCAGTTGTCACCGATGGTCACAGAGGGGTGCTCGAGTGTCACCTGGGCACTGATGGGTTGCCCGAGTGGCCTATTGGCACTCAGAGGGTTGCTCAGGTGTCAGGGTTACTGGCATTGGATGGGTGCCCAGTGCCGTATGGCATGCAGGGGTGCTCAGTGGTTCACCCTGGCATTGAGTGTGGTGGTGGCCTGCAAGTGCCATGCAACAGGGTGGGTCAGCATGGCACCTGGCACTGGATTGGGTGCCAGTGGCCATGGCACAGGGTGGTCAGTGTCGCCCTGGCAACTGCTGGGATCCAGTGCCGATGGACAGGGATGGTCAGTGTCACCATGTCACAGGGTGCTCAGTGTACCCTGGCACTGCTTGGGTGCCCAGTGCCAATGGCACAGGGTGCGCCTCAGCGGGCTTGGACCTGGTGCCAGTGTCACAGGGGTGCTCAGTGTCACATGGCACCGGTGGCTGCCCACGCACTCGCCATGGCACAAGGGATGATCACCCATGGCTGCCCAGTGCCCATGTCGAGGTTGTTCAATGTCCCCCTGGCATCTGATGGCTTGCCCAGTGCCAGTGGCAACAGGGGGTGGCTTCAGTGTCACCTGGCACTGGCCAGGTATTCAATCCGTGTGTCACAGAGTGGTCAGTGTCACCTGGCACTGGTGGCTGTCCAGTGCATGGCACCGGGTGCTCAGTGTCACCTTGGCACTGGTGCTGTCACTCACTCCCATGGCACTGGTGACAGGGAGATGTCACTCATGTCAGTGGTATTATTGGCAACGCGGTGGCTGGTCCCACTCGAACTCTTCATGGCAACAGGGGAACTGTCACCCTGGCACTTGTGGCTGCCCACTCCATGGCATCAGGGATGTCACCCTGGACCTGGTGGCTTGCCCACTCACATCGCCATGGACAGGGATGTCCCCTGGGCACCGGTGGGCTGCCCACTCACCTCGCGCGCCATAGGCACAGGGCTGTCACCCGCGGCTGGCACCAGGTGGCTGCCCATCCGTTGGCCAATCAGCGGTGCTCCACGTGGCGCGGTCTGACCCTGGTGCCAGTCGTCACAGGGGCTCGCTCAGTGTCCACCTGGCACCGGGTGGCCACTGCCACTCCATGGACAGGGGCACTGCGCGGGTTCTACCCGCACTACCCTGCAGGGTCCACGCCTTCCTGGAGCAGTGCGGGTCTTCATCAACTACCAGGTTGGACGCCGGAGAGGCCGGCCCACGCCCATCGGGCCCCCGCACAGTTGCACTTCCCACGTGTCTGGCCGAACGCTCGGGGCTGGTGCAAGCTGGCACGGCCCAAGACGCCCAGGTGGGTGCCGGACCGCGGACACCCCCGCTGCCGCCACCCCGGTGCGGCGCGGGGGGCCGGGGCGCGGTGGCGGGGCGGGGGGGTGGGGGATGCACAGCTTCTGATTCGTGGTGCCAGTGTAGGGCGCAGAGCGACGGTCGCCGCCGAAGACGCCGGGCCGCAGCAGAGAGTGCAAAGAGATGGATGAGACATTGGTGGTCACGAGAACTGGTGAAGGGCAAGCCGCGTACGAGCTTGGTAAGGGTTCGGCTCTTGGGGGGTCCGTGCCCGCCCCGTTGTCGCTGTGCCGGACGGATAAGGCTCCTTCCTCCTCCTCCTCCTCCTCCTCTTCTCGCTCCCTGCTTCTGCTCTCGGATGGTCCTAGCCCGACTGCCCGGGTGACAGTGAGCATGCCGACGGCGGTTGGGGACAGGGCCGTGATCGGGGGCACACAACAACCTGTGAATGGGGGTGCCACACACCACCGTGAGGAGGGTACACACCCCGTGAATGGGGGCGACGCAACCGAGGCTGGTAGGGAATGGGGACGAGGAGACTAACCGGTGACAATATAAAAAGGATCTGCCGGGCCCACCGGGAGGGAAGGGGGGACCACGCCGGATGTGTTCGTGCCGCGGGGCGCCGGCCCGAAAGCGGTGTCCCTGTCCCCCCATGGGGCAAGCGGCAGCAAGCCCCAGCTCGGCCTGTCAGCGCGCGTATTCGTAAGCAGCAGGATTGCTGAACTTCCCCGACTACGGGCATAGAGAAGCCGGCGGACGATGAGAACTTTCGTGGCTCCGCACGACATGTACGAGCCAAGATAGAACGTGCCCTCCAAGGTGGGATAGTGTGGGCACCCGCTGGGGTGCGCTGGGGCACCCTGGGTGAGGTGGACCTGGACCCCCGCCCGTCATGGCCCCTCGTCTTCTCCCCCCGTGCAGAGCAAAGCGGCGTGGTAACCCGCAGCACGCCACTATACGGGGTGGACGGAGACAGGAGAGGCTGCTGTGCTTGGAGGTGCGTGGGACAGCTGGGGAGTGGGAGGGGACAGGGAAATAGGGGACAGAGGAGTCGCTGGGGATAGCTGGGCGCACTCGCGCACGCGCGCGACAGGGAAATAGGTGACGAGGATTGGTGTGGAGAGGGATGTGGGGACCGAAGGACGGAGGGGACAAGCAGGGGAGAGGTGGGGGACAACGAGGGAAGGGACACAGGGGATGTGAGGGACAGTGGGACAGGGGGATGTGGGGAGGTCAGGGGATGTTGAGGGACCAAGGGGACATGGGGAGGACAGCAGGGGGATGTGGTGACATAGGGACATGGGGACAAGGGGTAAGATGCAGGGAATGTGAGGACAGCAGGGTTGTGGGGGACACAGAGGGATAGGGGTACACAGGGGATGTGGGGATAGGGGACAGCAGGGAATGTGAGGGGCATGCAGGATGTGGGTGAGCAGGGAAACTGGGGACAGCGGAGGGGAATGTGAGGGCAGCAGGGGATGTGGGGACACAGGGACAGGGACACCGCAGGGAATGTGGGGACCAAGGAATGTGAGGATCTGAGGGATTTTGGGGACAGGGAAAATGGGAAACAGGAGAGTTTTGGGGATAGGGGATGTTTTGAGGGACAGAGGTGGGACAGGGACAGCAGGGGATATGGGGACAGGGGATTAAGGGATGTGGTGTGGGGGGAGCAGGGGATGTAGGGACAGGGATAATGGGGACAGGGGCTAAATGGGGACAAGGGATGGGAGCCGGGACGTGGGGACAGCGGGAATGTGGGGATGGGATTGGTGGGGGGGTGTGGGATTATTAGGGGAGCAGGGAATAGGGAAATGGGGACAGGAGATGGTGGGGATAGGAGATTTAGGGACAGAGGATGGGACAGGGAATAGGGAAATTGGGGACAGGGAAGTGTGTGGACAGGGGATGTGGGGATAGGAGATTTAAGGACAGAGGATGGGACAGGAATAGGGAAATGGGGAACAGGGGTATCGTGGGGAAAGGGGATGTGTGGGGATAGGGATTTAGGGACAGAGGATGGTTCAGGGGGACAATGGGGAAGCAGGGAGTGGGGACAGGAGTGGGTATGGATTAGTGGGGTAAGGGGGATAGGGGATGAGGACACGGGCTGTATGAGGTGGGTGGGGAGGTGTGGGCCGTGGACGAGGGGGTCGTGGGTGGGAGCGACGGAGGGGGGGGGGGGGTGGTGGGTGGGAACAGGGGAATTTGGGATGTGGGTGGTTGGAGGGACAGGGGATGTAGGGGACAGGGAAATGGGGACAGGGGGCTATGGGACAAGGGATGGGTACAGGAAGGTGGGGACGAGGGGATGTGGGGGCCAGTCTGCCTGAACCCCTGTGAGCCCCGTGCACCGCCCAGGCCCTGGAGATGGTACAAGGACGACTGGAACAAGGTGTCGAGCACGTGGGCAGCCGCACAGCAGGGCCGAGTGCACCTGGCCTTTCCGTGCGCCTGGCTCATCGAGGATACCCTACCTGGAGACTCGGAGGCCTCCCTGGGCCCCTGGCTACCAGCCCACGTCCCCTTCAGCCAGTCGGGCACACCACCGTCATGAGCACCGTGGCCTTCCTGGCTCCGTGGTGGATCCGCGCGTGGCCTGTCGGCCTCGCGAGCGCCAAGTCGCTCTGGGTAATGGTGGGGGCCGTAAGTGGGGCTAACATCATGGGGGCTGGCAGGGGTGTGGGGAGAGGTGGATGAGGAAAATGTGGGAGGGAGATGTGGTGGAGGGGATGGGGAATGGGTGGGAGGGGGACAGAGACTGTGAGGAGACACGCGCGCGCACTCGGGGATTGAGTGTGGAGAGTAGGACGGGGATGGATGTGGGGAGAGGGTGAGTCCTATAGGGAGGGACATGGGATGTGGGCGTAGAGGGATGGGGATGTGGGGAAGCGGAGAGAGGGATGGGAATGTGGGAGAGAGGGGATGGGAATCGTGGGAAAGGAGGAGAGGGGATGGGCATGGAGGTTGGGGATGGAGAGAGGGGATGGGAATCGGTGGGGCACACCAGGAGAGAGGGTTGGGCATGTGGGGATGGAATGTGGGAGAGTGGGAAGACTGAGACTGTGAGGTAAAGGGGGATGGGGATGGGGATGGGATGTGTGGGAAGAAGGGTGAGTCCTAATAGTGGAGAGGAGACAGGGATGTGGGGAGAGGGGATGGATCGTGGGAGAGGGACCAGGGATGTGGGGATGGGGATATGGGGGAAGTGGGGATGGGGATTGTGGGAGAGGGGACAGGGAATGGGATGGGGTATGTGGGATGTGGGATAGATGGGGTATGGGGATGTGGGAGCAGGGACAGAGACCTGTGAAGACTGAGAGGAAAGGAGATGGGGATGTGGGAGAGTGGATGGGGATGGGATGTGGGGAGAGGGTGAGTCCTATAGGGAGAGGAGACAGGGATGTGGGGATGGGGATGTGGGGAGAGGGGAGAGGGGATAGAGATGTGAGGATGTGGGGAGAGGGACTGTGGGGACAGGGATATGGGGATGTGGGGAGAGAGGATGGGGAAGTGGGGATGGGAATGAGGGGATGGGGATGTGGGGACAGGGATGTGGGGAGTGGGTGAGTCCTATAGGAAGAGGAATGAATCCTATAGAGAGAGGGGACAAGGACTGTGAGGAATGGATGAGTCCTATAGGAAGCAGAATAATGAATCCTGTAGGGAGAGGGGGATAAGGACTGTGGGAAGTGGGTGAGTCCTATAGGGAGAGGAATATTGAATCCTATAGGGAGAGAGGACAAGAGCTGTGGGAGTGGGCGAACCCTATAGGGAGAGAGAGAGGGCACAGGGACTGTGGGAGTGGGTGAACCCTATAGGGAGAGGGAGAGAGAGGGGACAGGGACTCCTGTGAGGAGTGGGATGAGTCCTGTGGGATGAGGAATTTGGGGAGRGGGATGAGCCCTATGTGGGTTCCTRYRGGGGAATGGGAAAACTGCGACAGGAAGGGCCGAGTCCTRCAGGATGTCCTGTAGGGAAATGKGGTCAGCCTGATSGGAAGAGGGATGRGGAACATGGGGAGACCACCAAGTMCWGTGGAGATCCCTCTGGGGRCATGCAACACCTCCCAGGGGGATGGGATGAGCCTTCCAGAACATTCCATAMCCAGCCAGGACCAGCCTGGAGGGGYCAGRCTGAKCCCCCCACGGGSTGTKTGGGGCTGGGGGCTCCGGGGGATCCCTCCGGGGGTCCCGCTGAGGAATTGCGCCCGCAGAGGAGTTCTCCAAGATGAAGGAGGAGGTGCCCACGGCGCTGGTGGAGGCGCACGTGCGCAAGGTGGAGGAGGCGGCCAAGGTGACGGGCAAGGCCGACCCCGCCTTCGGGCTGGAGAGCAGCGGCATCGCCGGCACCGCCTCCGAGGAGCCCGAGCGCATCGGTCAGCGGGGCCGGGGGGCTGGGGAGGGGGCTTGGGAGGGGGCTAGCTGGGGAGGGGAGTATTGGCACTCGGATTCAGCGGGACCGGCGGGGCTGGGGAGGGGGGCTTGGGGGCGGCTTTGGGAGGGGTAGATGCATCGGTCATCTTGCAGGTGCTGGGGGCTGTGGGAGGGGCTTGGGGGGGAATTGTACCAGGGTCTGACTGCCAAGGGGGGCTGGGGGGAGATGGCAGTGCTGTGTGTGTCAGTGGGGTGCCCGGAGGTGGGGCGTGTGGAGGGAGGGTGCTGGGAGGGTGGGGCGTCTGGGGTCTGGGGGGGGGATGATGGAACAGGCGGTCTGGGCTGCCAGGGGGTCACTGGGGGGGATGATGACCACAACTGGCATGCCACCCTTATCGCATCAGACGCCACCAGGGTCTGCAGCTGGAGGGTTCTAGGGGAGGGATATGTACCAGGCCGTCTGCGGCTGGGCAGGGGCGCCAAGGACAGAGGGCTTCCAGTGGGCGGTGTATGAACTTGGGGTGAATGATGGCACCAGGGTTGGCTGGGCAGGGGCTCAAATGGCGGGGGTCTGGGCGGGCCGGGCAGGGGCCTCCGGGGGTCTGGAGGGGGGATGGCACCGGATCTGGGCTGCCAGGGGGTGGAGCAGGGGCCTCCCGGGGTCTGGGGGGGGATTGGCACCGGGGTACTGGAGGTGCCAGGGAGGCCGTGGCAGGGGCTTCCAGGGTTGGGGAGGGATGCACCAGGTCTCTGCAGGCCAGGGTTTGTGTCCACAGAGGAGAGCGGGGCCGAGGAGGCGCGGGCAAGAGGCAGCAGCGGCCAGAGGAGAAGAAGGAGCGCGAAGGTAAAAGGAAGGTTTGGGGGTTTGACTTTTTTTATCTCTCTCTTTTAGATACAATTTCTTTTTACGGGGGCAAACAGGGCAGGGGTTTCAGACCAGGGTTGCCACGGGCTGATCCCTTGCCCAGGAACCTTCGAGATGCCACCGCCGAGGAGAGCCCAAGGAGAAGAAACCCGGGGAAAACCCCCAAGAAGGAGCGAGGAGAAGAGGGAAGGAGGTGGAGGCGACAAGGAGCCCGACAAGGTGACGGTGACAGCAACAGCGAGTGAAGCGGGGACCCTAGCGGAGCGCTGGGTGGGGACACCGAGCCCCCTGTGGGCACTTGCCAACACAGCCCCACCTGGCCACAGGAGAAGGCCTGAGAAGGACAAGGAGGGAAGAAAGGGCCAGGACGAGGCGGCCCAAAGGAGCCCTCGGAGCCCGGAGGCGAGCGCAAGGCCAACGTGGAGCGCGACTATTCGGCGAGGGGAAACCTATGTCCACGGCTCCGCCGCCGCCCTGGCTGCTGCTGCCCGTCAAAGCCAAGGTGAGAGCTGGAGTGGACATGGGGGGGCTGCAAGGATGTGGGAGAGGGGATGGAAATGTGGAGGATGGGGATGTGGAGCACGGGATGTGGGGATGGGGAATGGTGAGGGGATGGGTTATGTGGGGATGGGGATGGGGATATGGGCATGGGAAAACTAATGTGGGGATGGCGTGATGTGGGGATGGGATGGGGGATGGGGAGGATGGGGGAGGGGCATGGATGTGGGAGATAGGGATGTAGGTTAGAGGGGATGTGGGAGAGGGGGACAGGGATGTGGGGATGGGGATATGGGGATGGAGAGGGGATGGATGGGGATGTGGGAGAGGGGATGGGGATATGGGGATGGGAATCTGGGAGAGGGGACAGGTGTGTGGGGATGGGGATGGAGAGGGGATGGATGGGGATGTGGGAGAGGGAATGTGGGGATGGGGATATGGGGACAGGGATGTGGGGATAGGGATGTGGGAGAGGGGATGGGGATATGGGGATGGGGATCTGGGAGAGGGGACAGGGATGTGGGGAGAGGGAAAAGAGGACAGGGCTGTGGGGAGAGGGGATGGGGATGTGGGGAGAAGGGACTACGAGGAGAGGGTGAGTCCTAATAGGAACAGGAATGAATCCTGTAGAGCAAGACCTCCCCCTCCAAGAGAGGGGACAAGGACTGTGGGGAGTGAGTGAGTGAGTGCTATAGGAAGAATGAATCCTACAGGGAGACAGGGGACAGGGATGTGGGGAGAGGGGACAGGGATGTGGGGAGAGGGAACAGGGATGTGGGGAGAGGGGATTAAGAGGAGAGGGTGAGTCCTATAGGAACAGGAATGAATCCTACAAGGACTGTGAGGAGTGGGCGAGTCCTACAGGGAGAAGGGAGAGGGCGCAGGGCTGTGGGGACCTCTGASCCGTCCCCGTTGTCACCTGGCAGCACCTGGCGGCCGTGGAGGAGCGCAAGATCAAGTCCTTGGTGGCGCTGCTGGTGGAGACGCAGATGAAGAAGCTGGAGATCAAGCTGAGGCACTTCGAGGAGCTGGAGACCATCATGGACCGCGAGCGCGAGGCCGTGAGTGTCCCCGAGGGTGGCACCGCCCCCGCTTGTCCCCAACCCCCGAGGGTGGCACCGCCCCCGCTTGTCCCCATCCCCCGAGGGTGGCACCGCCCCCGCTTGTCCCCATCCCCCGAGGGTGGCACCGCCCCCGCTTGTCCCCATCCCCCGAGGGTGGCACCGCCCCTGTTTGTCCCCACCCCTCATGTGACAAACGCCAATCACTTCTTCTTAAAATTGTCAAAGTTTAATAGCAATAAAATGGTTATAAATACAGTTTATAAATATAGATAAAAATATATATTTATAAATATAATATATATAAATATAGTTTATAGCTTATTATAATAGTAATACAATTACTATTATAATAATTGTATACTATTATAATAATTGTAAATATATATAAAGATATATTTATATATAATATATATAAATAGTTTATAGTTTATTATAGTAGTAATACAATTAGAGTAATAATAATTTGGACAATTTGAAGTAGGACAATATGAGACAATAGAAACAAACAGTTACAGACTCTATACATATATATTATGTATATATTATATATATTATATATATTTTAAATATATTATATATACAGTATTCAAATGTTATATATATAATATTTGAATATTAATATAATATTCAAATTCTAACACAACACATATTCAAATTTCATATATATTTATATATAATATATATAATATACAATATATAATATATAATATATAATAACATACAATTTATAGTATATAATATATATTATATATAATATTCAAATTTTATATATATTATAAATTCAAGTTTTATATATACATAACATTTGAATAATAATATAATATTCAAATTCTGACACAACACGTATAATATTCAAATTTTAATATTTGCAAAAAGCCAATCATAAAATCCATGCATTTTTCACCCCTCTTTTTTTTACCCTGCCTGCCTGACCCCTCCTCATTTTTTTTCCCCGTCCCTCCCAGCTGGAATACCAGTGGCAGCATAGTATATTAAATTATATATATAAAATACAAGTATTATAAATATTATATATATAATGTTATATATATAAAATACATTATAATATATATTATATTTTATACTTCATATATAATATATTGATATATGTATCTATTTTATGGTTTTAATATATAAAATTTTTTAATATATATCTTATATATTTTAT
>NDFG01000025.1:159100-176866 GCA_002167245.1 Sporophila hypoxantha
CCATTTGGGGACACCGTGGGGGTGACAGAGGGGACACCGAGCCCGTGTCCTCCCTCCTTTATTAGCGCTGGGGTGGGGGGTGCGCGGCGGCGGCGGCAGCGCGGGGACAGCGGTGACAACCCGGGACAGACCCGGGACAGCCCGGGGACAACCGGTGACAACCCGGGACAGCCCGGGGACAGCCTGGGGACAACCCGGGACAACCCGGGACAGCCCAGGGACAACCGGTGACAACCCGGGACAACCCGGGACAGCGGTGACAACCCGGGACAGCCCGGGGACAACCCGGGACAGCCCGGGACAGCCCGGGGACAGCCCGGTGGCGGCACGGCGGTGGTGGTGGCATCGCGGCAGTGGCCTGGCGGTGGCATCTTGGTGACATCCGGGGACATTTGGGGACATTCTGGTGGTGACATTCGGGGACATCCCACTGGTGGCATCCCAGTGACATTCGGGGACATCCCGGTGATATCCCGGGGACATTTGGGGACATCTCAGCAGTGACATCCGGGTGACGTCTTGGGGACATCCCGGGGGTGGCATCCCAGGGACACCCCAGTGATATCCTGGTGGTGACACCTTGGGAACATCCCGGTGATATCCCGGTGCCACCCATTGACATTCCAGGGACATCCGGGGGGGTGACACCTTGGGGACATCCCTGTGGGGACATCTCAGTGACATCCAGCGACATTCTGGTGGCACTCGGTGACATCCCGAGGACATCCGGGGATGGCACCTTGGGGACATCCCAGTGACACCCGGGGACATCCCCCTGGTCATAGCCCGGTGACATTTCGGTGGCACCTTGGGGACACCTCGGGGACACCTTGGGGCCAGCCTGGCGGTGACACTTGGGGACATCCTGGTGGCACCTGGTGACATCTCGGCGGTGACACCTTGGGCACACCTTGGGGACACCCCAGTGACATCCTGGTGACATCTCGGTGACATCTCGGTGACACCTTGGGGACACCTTGGGGACATCCTGGTGGCACTTGGTGACACCTCGGTGACACATTGGGGACAGCCTGGCGGTGACACTTGGGGACATCTCAGGGACACCTCGGTGACATCCTGGTGGCACCTGGTGACATCTCAGCGGTGACACCTCAGTGACACCTGGGGACACCTGGGGACATCCTGGCGGTGGCAGCAGCAGCACCCCCGCTGTGGGGGGTCTCAGCCCCGGGGGTTTGAAGCACTGAAGATGGTGACGCCGGGAGCGGGAGCGGCTGGCAAGGTGCGGGGGCCGGGGGGTTTGGGGGGTTTGGGGTGGGGCGGGGTCCCAGGGGGTCCTGGGGAGGGTTTCAGGGGGTCCAGGGGTTTTGGGGAAGAATTTGGGGGTCCTGGAAAGTCCTGGGGAGGGTTTGGGGGGCTCAGGGTTTTGGTGGGTCTGGTGGGTCCCAGGGGGTCCGGGAGGGTTTGGGGGTCCCCAGGGTATTTGGGGAACTGTTTGGTGCAGTTCTGGGGTCCCTAGGGGGTTTGGGAGGGTTTGGGGGTCCGCGGGGAGGGTTTGGGGTGGGGCTGGGGGGTCCCCAGGGGGTTTTGGGGAGGGTTTGGGGGTCACTGGCCAAGGTCTTAGAGGGAGGGGTGTTCAGGGGGGGTTCAGGGGTTTTGGGGGAATCTGGGGGTCCAAACAGGGGTCCTAGTTTGAGATCAAAGCTCAGTAGGAGTCCTGGAGGAGGGTCTGGGGGTCCCCAGGGGAATTCTATATTGGGGGGGTCTGTGGGGTCCCAGGGGATTTTGGGAATTGTTGCTCGGGGTTGGGTGTCCTGTAAGAGAGGCGTTTTTGGGGAGGGGTTTCAGGGTTTGGGGGCTCTGGAGGTGCCATGGGAAAGGGTCTGGGGGCTCTGGGGTGCCATGGATGGTCTGGGGGTTGCCGTGGGGGGGGTTTGGGGCTCTGGGGGTGCCATGAGGGGTTTTTGGGGCTCTGGGGTTGCCATGGACCGGGGGGTTTGGGGGTCTGGGGTGCCCATGAGGGGTTTTGGGGCTCTGGGGTGCCACGGGAAGCTGCAAAAGACCACTTTTCTCTCCCTCCCCCCAGCTGCAGCTGAGCTGGCCGCAGGTGGATCTGAGCGAAGGGGGAAGCCGCGCTGGTGAGGGGGGGGCTGGGCTGGGAGGGGGCTCTGAGGGAGGGGGGCTCTGAGGGGGGGAGGGGGCTACTGAGGGTGGGGAGGGGGCTCTGATATGGTGGGGAGAGGGCTTGGAGGAAGGGGGGAGGGGGCTCTGAGGTGGGGAGGGTCCCTGTATGTGGGGCGGTGTGGGGTCTCTCGATGTGGAGGCGGGGTTCTGCTGATATGGGGAGGGGTCTGTGATGTGGGGCGGGGTCTCTGATGTGGCGGGGTCTCTGATGTTGGGAGGGGTCCTCTGATGTGGGCGGGGTCTCTGATATTGGGGGCGGGGTCTCTGGATGTGGGCGTGGTCTCTGATGTGGGGAGGGGTCTCTGATATGGGGCTGGGTCCCCTGATGTGGGCGGGGTCTCTGATGTGGGCGGGGTCCTGTGATGTGGGGAGGGGTCTCTGATGTGGGGCGGGGTCTCTGATTGTGGCGGGGGTCTCTGCTATGGGGCGGGGTCCTGTGATGTGGGTGGGGTCTCTGATGTGGGCGGGGTCTTGTGATTGGGTGGGGGTCTTCTGATGTGGGCGGGGTCTCTGATCAGTTGTTGGGGCGGGGTCTCTGATGTGGGCGGGGTCTCTAATGTGGGCGTGGGGTTTCTGGTGTGGGCGGGGTCCTCTGACACGCCCCCTCCCTCATTCCCCCCATTTCCAGGTACGGAGCTTGCAAGGAGAGTCGGAGCCCCCCTTGATTTGGAATTTTGGGGAACCCCCCGGACCCCCACCCAAATCCTCCACCGAGGGGGGGTTCTCAGTGGGGGGGGGAGGGGCTCAGGACCCCCCACAATTGCTGCCGCCCCCCCGCACCAAAAGAAGGCGCCGGGACCCCCCCACGCCCCCCCCTGGAATGTTACAGAGCTCGGTGCCTTGCGACCTCCTCCCCAAAAAACATGAGACGCCCCCCCAAAAACAGAGACCCCCGGGGCTGAGACCGGCCGCCCACCAAAAACAGAGACCCCCAAAACAGAAGAACGCCCCAAACAGAGAACCCACCCCAAAACAGAGCCCCCCCCAAAAACAGAGACCCCGCCCCGTCCCAAAAACAGAGAACGCCCAAAAACCACAGACCCCCCCAAAAACAGAGACCCCCCCAAAAACCAGAGACCTCCGCGCGAAGCCACCAAAACAGAGATCCGGATCCAGGCGCCACTGTCCAAAACAGAGACGCCTCCCCAAACGACAGAGACCCCCCCAAATAACAGACCCTCCCCAAAAACAGAGACCCCCTCCAAATAACAGAGACCCCAAACAGAGACCCCCCAAAAACAGAGCCCCCCCAAAACAGAGAACCCCCCCAAAAACAGAGACCCCCAAACAGAGACCCCAAACAACAGAAGCCCCCAAAACACAGACCCCCCAAAACAGAGCCCCCGGGAGGCTGGGACCCCCACAGCGGAGGTGTGCTGCTGCCACCGCCAGATGTCCCCAGGTGTTCCCCAGGGTGTACACTGAGGTGTACGCTGAGATTCACCAGGATGACCCACCAGGATGTCACCGAGAGGTGTGCCCTGAGATGTCCCCAAGTGTCACCGCAGGCTGTCCCAATGTGTACGACGAGCAGGGTGTCACCAAGTGCACACCAGGATAGTCCCCAAGTGTGTCCCAAGGTCGTCACGAAAGATGTCACCGAGACTGTCCCAGGTGTCCACTGGGGTAGTCCCAAGGTGCTGCCCAAGGGTGTCACCGCCGAGATGTCACCAAGGATCCACCAGGAGTGTCCCAAAGTGTCACCCGCCCAGGCTGGCCCCAAGGGTGTCCCCGGAGGTGTCCCCAAGGTGCCACCGAACAATGTGCACCGCTATGACCAGGGGGATGTCCCCGGCGTGTCACTGGATGTCCTCCAAGGTTATGCCATCCCCGGATGTCTCGGCGAATGTCCCCGCAGTGCCCTACCAGAATGTCCCTGCTGGATGTCCTCTGAGATGTCCCACGCAATGTCACAAGGTGTCACCCCCCCGGATGTCACCTGGAATGTCAATGGGTGGCACCGGATATCACCGGGATTTCCAAGGGATGTCACCACCAGGATATCACTGGGGTGTCCGCTGGAGACCAACCCGGGATGTCCCCAGACGGTCACCCGGATGTCACATGCTGAGGATAGTCCCCAACTGTCCCCGACGATTCACGGGATGTCCACCGATTCACTGGATCCACCAGTGGGATGTCCCCGAATGTCGCACCACCAGACTGTCCCCCGAATATGTCCCCGCGATGTCACCAGATGCACCGCCATGGCCAAACTGCCCCCTGCCACCACCCACCCACGTGCCAGCCAACCGGGCTGTCCCGGGCCTGTCCCGGGCTGTCCGGATATGTTCACCCCGGAGCGCCTGTCCCGGCAGTTGGCACCGCTGTGCCCGGTGTTGTCCTCGGGTTGTGCACCGGGTTTGTCCCTGGGCTGTCCCGCGGGTTGTCCCGGGGTCTGTCCCCAGGCTGTCCCCGGGCGCTGTCACGGGTTGTCACGGTTGTCCCCGGAGCTTTGTCCCGGGCTTCCTTGTCCCGGGTTTCCACCGCTGTCCCGCGCTGCCGCCGCGCGCGCACCCCACCACCCCAGCCGCTAATTAAGGAGGAGAGACATCGGCGCTCCGGTGTCCCTCTGTCACCCCCGCACGGATGTCCCCGCAATGGAGCGTGTCCCAAAATGGAAGGGGACGGTCACTCGGGTGTCCCTGGGGGTGTCCCCAGTCGTCGGGGGACGGGGGCTGGCGTATTTGTCCCTCATGTTGATGCGGGTGTCCCCAAAATGGTGGAGGGGGTCCTTTTGCGTGTCCCCGTGGGTTTCCAGAACACCGGTGTGTCCCCGGGTTGTCCCCAGCGTGATGTCCCGCAATGGGGGTCCTCGGGGGTTCCCGTGGGGGTGTCCCCGGTGATGGCCTTGTTTGTGCTACCTGTTCCCGCACATGGTAGCTCTCTCGTCCTTCTTTCCCTCTCTCTCGGGTGCTCCGCTCTGTTGATGTCCCCATGAGGGCTCTGGTCCCCGTGGGTTCCAGACCCCCGAGTGACCGCCTCCTTGCACGGTGTCCCCTGGGGTGTCCCTTCGGTGTCCCCCATGTGGGTCTCCGGTTTGATGTCCCCATGGGGGATGTCCCTATGGCGGTGTCCCCTCGTTGAGGTCCCTCACCTTGATTGTCCCGTGTCGGTGTCCCGGCTACCGTCTGGGGTGTCCCCGTGAGATGAGTTCCCTGAGGTTCTCGCCCTCTGTGATGGTCCCCGTGTGATGTTCCCTGCTGTGCTGTTCCCCGTGCGGTGTCCCCATGAGGTGGTCCTGAGTCTTGTTCCCCTCTGCGATGTCCCCCTTTATTGATGTCCTCTGTGCATTCCCCCCCGATTGTCCCCGAGGTGTCCGTGGGTGTCCCTGAGGATGTCCCCTCTGCTGCTGTCCCCCCTGACTTGTCCCCTCAGATGTCCCTGAGATTCCCCGTGGGTCGTCCCTGCGATGTCCCCTCTTGACTGTCCGCTGAGGTGTCCCCCTCTGATGTGCCTCCTCTGCGGAATGTCCCTGCTGTGCTGTCCCCATGGAGGATGTCCCCTCTGATTAGTCCCCTGAAATGGTGTCCCTGAGTTTGTTCCCACTCTGCGATGTCCCCTCTGATGTCCCCTGTTCTGATGTCCCGCCCTTCTGAGTGTCCCTGAAGGTGTCCCCTCTGATGTCCCGCTCTCTCCCTGTGTGATGTCCCCGTGGGTGTCTCGCCGACTGTCCCCTAATTCCCCGCCTCTCTCTTGATTCTCTCTGTCCCCCCTGATGTCCCCCGATGTCCCCTCTGTGTCTGTCGCCCCTCCGATGCCCCCCGATGTCCCCCCGGGCTGTCAGACGGGTCCGGCGCAGTGCCATTCGTGCCCATCTATAGCCAAAACTTTCCTCCGCAGGGAAAAGGGGCGTACGGGTCCCCTCCATGCCCACGCCCACCCCCTATGAATTAATTAAACTCCTCATAGGCGCCGTTGACGACAGCTACGCGCGGTGACGCCCGCAACGGCGAGAACGGACGGGAGCGGCACGCCGCCATGGTGGGCAACGGGAGCGGCACCGGGAACGCACGGGAGCGGAACCGGGAGGCGGAACCGGGAGGCGAGGAAACCGGGAGGAACCGGCCGAGCGGAAGGGAACCCTGAAAAACCCCCCCTGGCGAGCGGGCACCCGCGGGGATGCGCGGGCGGGATAGCGCGGGGGAGCGGGCTGGGATGTCGCACCGGGGCGGGAGATGGCGCGGAGAGCTCCAGGAGGCACCGGGCGGGCACCGGGCGGGCACCGGGCGGGCACACGGGCGCGGGCGGCCGCTCCATCACCGCGAGCGCGATGCCTGCCGCCGGTTCCCTTGTTCCCGGTTTACCCATCACCGGATGCCCCCGAGTACCGCCGCTTCCCGCAGTGCGACTTCTCGAGGAGCGACCCGGGTGAGTGACCGGCCACCGTTTGTACCGGTGCAGCAGGAGAGAGCCCCGGGGCCCGGAGCGAGCACTCGGCACCGCGACGCACCCGGGCACGGGGCTCGAGGGCTCCCCCCGGGCCGCTCCGCCCGCGCCGCCCCGGACGCTTCCTGAGCGGCCTCGATCGGGGCCGTTCCCGGGGCAAATGTCCCCGTTCGGGCCGGTGGATTGGGATGCGGCCCGGGGCTTAGGTACCGGGGCGGGGTGCACTGGCACCGACAGCACGATAGCATCGGAAACAGGACGGGGGCCGGGAGCCGGGACAGAACCTAGGACGGGAACCGAGGACAGAAACCCAGGAAACCGGGAACCGGAACCGGGACCAGAAACCTTGGAGATGGAAACCGACCGGAACCGGGGACCGGGGGGGAGTGTTGGGCGGCCCTGCGCTGCGCGAATTTGCCGGGCTCTACTCTGGGCACTGGCGCGCTGCAGGGCGCGCTCTCCGGGCGGGGCGGCTTTCCGGAGTCGCTCGCACGTGCATCCCGGCCGCGGTTCCTCCAGTCGCCCGAAACCGCGGACCCGCCGGTCTTCCAGATGCCGCGGACCCGCACATCGCGCTCCATCCCGACGTCGAACGGGCACCCGCGTGGCTCCTCCCATGGTCCGAACGACGCCGGCTGCTCCGGCTCGCGCTCCATCGGTCACGGCAGCATTCCCCGAGGGCGGCGGCCCCCTCACTGATCATCCCGGCCCGTGTCGGCGTTCCCCCGGAAACCCTGGATAGCACCAGGGAAACAGCGAATCCTTTCCCGGGACGGCGGATCGGCACCGCGGGAGCCAAACCCCGAGCCGGCGGGTTGAGGGGCCGTCCCGGTGTACTCGTGTGTCCGGGGATGCGCTCTGGGGTCCCGAGGCTGTTCGATGGCCGGGCGGTACGAAACGGTCACCGTGTGTCGGAGGTTCCCGTGATCAAACCGGGAAGGTCCGTGTGTCCCGCAAGTTCTGACTCGGATTCCCGGTGATGTCTGTCACCAGGCGGGTCCTCTCCCGTGGTGCACCGGGCGGGGTGGTTCCGTGGTCCCCTGATCAGGGGGTCCCGGTGTCCCAAGGACTCGACCCGGGAATTTCCCGGTTGCCGCCTCTTCCCGACATTGACCCACAGGAGGATCCGTGGAAATCTGTTCCCGTGCGCTCTCCCGCGGGGGTTCCCCGGTGTGACCTGACGGCAGGACCGACCAGGTCCCGGTTCCCCGGCCCTTCTCTCCGAGATCCCGTAGTCCACGTGGATGTCCCGGGTGTCCCGGGGGGTTCTCCTGGGGCAGTGTCCGGTTCCCCAGCCCTGACACTGCACGGTCCCGCGTCGGTCCCGGGGGTTCCCGGTGGCCCCGCAACGTTGCCCAGGTGGGTTCCTGATTCTTCCCAGGTAGTCACAGGCGTCCCGGTGGTCCCGGGGGTCCCTGTGTCCCGGGAGTTACCCCGGTTCCCCGTCCACTGCCGGCCCGTCCCGGGGGGGTCCCGGGGTTTCCCGGTGCCCCGGCGGTTCCCGAGTTTCCCGCACCTGAACCCGGCCCCGGTCCCGCTGCCGGGCGTTCCCGGTTCGCCGCCCCTTGACCCGGTAGGTCCGAGTGGGGTTCCAGGGGGGGTTCCTGGTGTCCGGTACGGTCCAGGGGGTTCCCCGCTCGGTCCCGGGGGTTCCACGGTGCCCCGGCGGTCCCGGCCCTCGACCCGGGTGGCTCGGTTCGCCGAGTTCCCGCACCTGACCCGGCTTCCGGTCCCCGGCTGGTCCCGGGGGGGTTCCGGTGGGTTCCCGTTCCCGCCCTTGCCCGGGGGGGTCCGTTCCCGTCCCGAGGGGGTCCGGATGCCCCCCGTTCCCCAGTTCAACACCCCCCTGACCTCGGGCGGCTGCCCGCTCTCCCAGGTGGTCCCGGCTCTCCCCGTTCCCGGCGGGGGTTCCTGGGGGTTCCCAGGTAGCCCCGGCGGTTTCCGTTCCCTCGCCCTCGCACCCGGCCGAGTCCACGGTTCCCCGGTGAGTTCCGTTGGTCCTCGGGGGTTCCCGGTTCCCCGCCCCTATACCCGGGGGGTTTCCCGGAGGGGGGTACGCACGACGTGTCCCCGGAGGGTCTCCCGGTGTGCGTTCCCCGGTTTCCGGCACCTTGACCACGCCGGTCCCGCAGAGTTGCAAAGGACGCGTTCCAGCTCTTTACCGCACGGGGATGGAAAGATCCTGTTCACGCCAGATGCCGGGCGACTGATGAGGCGACTGGCGGCAGAAACCCGAGCCAACCGGCCAGGTCATAAGTCGCTGGGGAAAACCCCAACAAGCCGACGCGTGAGCATGCTGGGGGGGGAACTCCCCCTGTGCCCCCCGGGACCCCGGACCGCCAAAGGCCTCTAGCACCAGTCGAGACCCCAACCCCCAACACCCTCAAGCACCGTCGTAGACCCCAACTCTGAGACCCCCAAAGCCTCCAGCACAGTGAGACCCCAACTACTGAGACCCCTTCCTCAAACCGCGCCCCCCCAACCTAGCCCAGTGAACAGAACCGCACCACTGAGACCACCCACTCCCAACATTCTCAACGACGCAGTGACCAATACCCCATTGCTAGAGACCCCGCCACTCCACTCCCCCAGCCCTGCGGCCAAGTCAGGACAGCACCCGACTGCATATCCAATCCCTACCTGACCCGCCCCAGACCTGACGCCCACTGCGCCTAAACCGTATCCCTCAGACACCCCCCCTGCGCCAGCCACGCCCAGTGACTCTTACACTTCCTCTCTCGCAACACCAGTCGTAGGACGTTCCTGACGATACCCTCGTCACCAACGACCCCCCAGCTGCCCAGCCATCCAGTTGACCCCCACCCAAACCCTCCCCAGTTGCACCCCGACCCCCAACACACTGACAGACCCCCCCTCACCCTGCAGCACTGCAGAGCGAGCACCTCCAAAGCAGACCCACCACCCCAAATTCTCTTGCCCAGCTGGAGGTACGACCCAACCTCTAGACCCCTCCTCACCCAAACCGACCCGCCCAAACCCTCAGCACCAGTTAGACCCCCGACCCTAAACTCAGTGACGACCCCAAAGCTGAGACTCCCTCACCCAACCAAACATCCCACCCTGAATCCTCATTGCGAGGACCCCAGACCCCCCAAACCTTCAACGATGTGTGCCCCATACCCCAAACCGCTCGCCACCTCAGTCTCCACAGCACTTCAGAACCCCCACCCCAACCCTCACAAAAGTGACCCCACCCTTAAACTGTCGCACCATTGAGACCCCCCACCCAAACACCCTCACCCAAAAGTAGACCCCCACCCCTGAACTTGTCTCAGCCACCATTGAGACCCCCACCCCAAACCCTCAAGCGCCACAGTGAGACCCCCACTCCAAACCCTCGCAAGTGAGCCCCCACCCCAAACCCATCGAGCCCCAGTTGAGACCCCCACCCCCAAACACCTCACCTACCAGATGAGACCCCCACCCCAAACCCTCAGCCCAGGTAGAACCCCCACCCCTAAAAGGTACGTCCAGCACCATTTGAGACCCCACCCCAAACAAACCCACACTGAGACACCAACACCCCTGAACTGTCGAAGCACCACTGAGACCACCCCCCAAAACCACTCAGCCCCAGTGAGACCCCCACCCACAAACCCTACAGTCACCAAACCCTCCTACTCCCCAACACCCCCTCGAAGCCCCTTCCCCAAGCCTTCGCAAAAGCCCCTATCACCGTTTCTAATCATCCTCGTCATTATGTGTTGGGGATGTGGGAGATTTTGGGTGGTTTGCTTTGGGGGGATTTTGGGGGTTGGGGTTGGGCGGGGGGGTCCGGGTCAAGGGTCTCTCAGCCCTCAATCCCCCCCCATTCCCTCAAGCGCTGCGACCAAACGAGCTCAGTCGGCAAAGAACTCTCCTCGCTTTGAGATCAATGGCACGCAAAACTTGTTCAACTTGTGTTGTACATTGCAGCCAATCCTATTCGTGCCTCCTTTCTGCTCTACTCCGAAGGTTAAAACATTACCAGCAATATGTTTACTACTCTCAGAAATTCAACCCAAAACATTCTCAACTATCCTGTTTTTCATGAGAAAACTGGTCCTAAGACTGTCATACACCAGGAGTTGTCTTATTTCTAGAGGTGCCAAAGTGGAGGGTGAATACCTAGGTGGTCTTCTCATTTCTACACAGTCTTTACAGGACCATCTCAGACAAAGGGAAAGACAACTTCTCGACAGTTCCTGATCTATTAATTTTCAGAATGGGACTACAGGCTTGTGTGATGAAAGTCTCCTAGTTGATAACCTTACCGAGATCAGAGGCAGAGAGATTATCTCGCTGGGTGTCATTTTCCCACATCACAGGGTAACGCAGTTTTATTTATTATGGACTTTCAACATAACTTCTGAAGGAAAAATGAGAGGATTGATAGCGGACTACCACTGGATAGCTGCCTGTCAATTCGCTTCTGTCCCTCTTTTCCGGGCTGTGGAATTGTCATTATTTCTTCTGAAAGTACGAGTGAGCAAAGTTCAAAGGGTTGAAGTTTGGGGGCAAGGTAAAGGAATAACGCCCGTGAAAGACCAGGTTAAAGTCCGGGCGCGCGAGAAGTTAGAGTTTTATGTAAAAGAAGAAGTGAGCGCCGGAGGGGGGCTAGGGTTCTCACGGGGTAACCAGGGTGATTTGCCACCAAAACACATGCTCATGTTGTGGGGCAAGGGGAAACGCCGGAGCAGGCAGAAATAAATCGTTTATACTTCTATTGTGGGTACTCGGGCAGCGCATGGAAAATCACATCAAGCATCAACCCATATAGAACTCATGGGGTAAACAATTAGGGTGGTCTGTCAGTAAACTGGGTCACAGCAAGGCGACTGGACTTTTTAATATTCATCTGAATGAATAGGAACAAATGGCGAGAATGCATGCTATGCTAGACTATTCAGATGGATAATAAAAAACACTGGCGGCGACAGAGAAGTGAATGAAAGGATCTCATGCACGGGCATAACAAACATAGATCCTTCCCAAAACTGGCTTCATCTGCTCCTCCGTCATGAAAATCTTTGTGTTTGTAACAGGTTGATGAGTCTTATAAAATAGCGAAGTAAGAGGAACACTTTACTGCGATAGGAAGATATAAAATTTAGGGTAAAATCAAGCACAACTTGTAATTGATTTAGATTCTGTTCGCTAAGGATGCATTAGTCTGAGAATGCCTACAGAAGGAACACAATTACTGTAGCTTGTGAAGCAGATGAAAATTGGAAGTTCATAGCAGATGAAGCTGGCATTTAAAGTATATGTCAATACTTACTGTGAGAAACAACACAGCAATTTGCGCTTCGGGCGCCAGCTGTCATGGCGCCTGATTTGAAGAACAAATGAGAGCTATAGTAATTCTCCAACTCCAGCTGAAGTCAAAGCATTGTCCTGGCTTCGTTTCGCTGAAATTGATTCTCCTTTACAATGAGCTCGGATGTGATGAGACTTACACGAAACAACATCATATGCTTGTAAATAAATCTGGGATCCCATTGTCCTGTAGTGGAGAGAGACGAGAGTTAGCGAGCCATTGTGCAGATTTACGCATGCAGAAAAACCCCATGGACACCTGGCCAACTTGTTTGTCGTGGTCCGTCTTACACACTTCAATGCGGCTTTCCAGGAACAGAATTAATCAACAGCACAAGGTAACAAAGTTAGCTAAATAAACTGTTTTGCCAGTGCATAATGGATTAATTTGTGTGGGCACTGCCTCTCTCATGTTGTCCACTCATTGAGGAGTGGCTCTGTCTCTCGCAGTATCAGGATGGCGTACCACAATACTGTAGCATGGCTCTACCTATAAGCCACAGAGCCACTGGCAGGCTAGGCAAACTGGTAACAATTCTCAGTACGACAACTCATGCCCTAGCCAGAAGCTGCAAGGACCATGCAGTCATCAAGTTATATAATTGCTGTTCTCAGTCACTGTAAGTTTTCTGGGCAAACAAACTCAGTGAATGCTCACTTATTTTCTGTTCTGAAGCATGGGGTCTCCTGATAGCGAAAAAAAATGCACGGAGGAGTGCAGCCTTAGGACCTTAGATAAAGTTTTAGGAGGCACACTGCCTACTAGAAACAGATGATACATTAAGACAGTTCTTTAAATTTGCAAGAAATAAAGTCTCTCTCAAAACCAAACATTAAGAGGAGACATGGTGTTCCATTGTAACTATGTTACTTTCTTGAAATAATTGTTATATAGAAGACGATAACATCAAGCATTTTCGCCAAGTGTTGTTTGCTTGAGACCAGAATGTTGTTCAGTACTGTTTTCAGTACCTCTTTGGCTAACAAGTAAACAATGAAGGCCTGGGGGCAAACTGTGTTCATCCCAAACCTAAACTAAATGTTATATATGAACAAGGTGTACACCTTTGGTGGTTCTCCCCGAACTCTGTGTCTGCACCTTGGCCTCCACGGATTGAGTTCCGCATCTTGAGCCGATGGCTTTTGACAATTAACATAAAGTCAAATGATTTTTGGACACTGGAAGGAGTCCAGAAGAAACCCATATAATCCTTAACAAGTTTAACCTTCAAGATTCTCTTGAGCAAGCAAGAATTTCAACTGAAAAAGAAAATTAGGATCTTTCATATATGGGATTGCTACAGCTTTTACCAATACTAAGTAAAATTAATTTAATTTGTTATAGTCTCAGTAAATCAACCTTTATATTAACATAAGAAATGCATTTCTTAGCAAGGAACATAAACATATACCATTCTTGTTTTAAGATATTCTGAGTATGATCTAGTTCATTAGACCCGTGCAGTGTACCCATTAAATATTTTTATTGATTTTCTGCTGAAATGGTGATAATTCAAAAAAATAAACCACAAAAATGAAACCACATTCCAAACAGACAATAGCCCAGAAAACTCAGTGTCAGAATGCAGGTTGCTTGAAACTGTTTCATAAGACAATTTGTTCAGTCTCACCAATTCCTTGTATATGGATACTTTATGGCTTCCATAGTGGTGTCTCTTGACCTTAGACCCGTGATAGCCGGAGCTTCAAAGACGAGAAGAAGAGAAAGAGGGGGTAAAGAAATCCTGCAGAGCTCTATTTCTGCGCGCAATTCAATGTTCCTAGTCGTCCACACTTCTCGATATTCTCTTCAATACACTTGGGAGACAAAATAAGGAAAACAGACCGATGTGAATGTTCAGGTAGAGGCATTTAGCGTTTATTGGTTAAGAGCACATTAAAAAGTGCTTGTTTTTCCAATGCTTCAGGTCGACAGGTCTTTTACTTCATTAAATTTAGTATTATAATTTAAATTGAAGTAATTTGAATCCAAATCCACTCCTTAGAAACCCAGGTTCAATACTCGGATCAAGCAACATGAGTAAATTCTTTAACCCGAATCAAATCATTAATGGACTGCAGTTGTCGATTTTTATGCTGTCAGAAAGACAAAGCGTGGGGGGGAGAGACAATTTGGTACAGTGAGCCTGTGAGTTTCTATGTAACTAGTGAATCTAAAACTCCCCATTCTTTTTCTTCATTCAGGCGTTACTATATATAGACTGCCCATGTTGCTACGTGCAATCAGGGCGTCATTCCAGGGATTTCTTAAAATTTAGAGATGTAGTTTTATGGAGAAACACTCACTCACGTGCGGTCTTCCTTCCGCTATTTTTTACATCCCAATAATTCCAGTCTCCTATATTGAATTCAGGGTATGATTTGATACAACAGATTACCCCAAAACATTCTTGATGCGATCACTTCTAACCCTCTGAGAATGAGAGAAAATACCACGAGCAGTAGTGGGTCCATGCACATATTCGGAGCAATCTCCCTCCTACCAGAGTCGAAAATAAATGAGATCTCTGTCTACGGTTTCAAAAACAGAGAATTCCTTAATCTGTTGCCAAGTGGACGTCTGGTCGCAGCTGGTTCCCAAGGCTTGGAGAAGGCAGCACCATAACTCTAGCATTTGCAAGGCACAGTGGAGGCAGGCTGTTGTGCTGTTGTGAAAGGCCATGGACTAATGCTAAAAGGAAAGAGGCAATATAGGTGTTCCTTTATGAGCGGGTAACATCTGCTGGTTGAGGAATCCTGGCGCACGGAGGGCTACTGTGAATAGTGCATGCTGTAGACATGGGAATGCAGTGAAAAATTTAAGTTCGGTAATTGCAGCTAGGCTCTAAACTTCCAAGTCTAATTTTTGCCTCTGCCTTTAATATTAGACTAAGTCCCTCTAGGGGAAAATAGAACTATGGGACCCTGCAACTAAAATTTTATTTTGAGATAGACCTATTGGGTGTGGTAAAGTAAGAGAAGTCTATGTAAGACTTTCGTCTAAAAAGAGTCTGTTCCTCTCACTATCTGACACCCTCATCAAATCTGAAATTTGCGCCTCTGCTGTTTCTGCCTCCTGTAATCTACAAGTTTGGCAACAGATAAAGAGACGTTTAGCTCATACAAGTAATGTCATACCTCTTGTTTTAATATTTCCTCAATGGGCAATTCTGCTTAGAGTTCCTGAGACCCTCAAGACCTCGAAAAGTCCAGCTGGTGAGAACCAGAATTTTTCCTAGTTACTTGTTCATGGCAAATCAAAATGTAGCTTTAAATCTTAAAGGTGGCCATGTGCCAGGCCTAGCTTTTAAAAATTGCTCTCTAGTATTTCATCAAAGAAGGAACAAATCCAACTGATCCTCAGCAGCGTAGCTTTCCACAAATTAAATGTGTTCAGGTACTATCTGAAAGGCAATTCAATCAAATAAGGTCTTCTTTTGATGTTCCGGATATAATTCTGTATTAACAGAAATTATTTTTTTCCCGTTATCAATTACGTCAGGGGTGATATCTCACAATCATAGAAATTAGCTAAAGTTTAAAAAGACAGGCTGGTCAGGTCCCAATTAATAGGTAATATAACTGTAAAATAAAATGTAAAGATTTCTTGTCAATCTATGCAAGGTCTATACTGTTCGATTCAGTATTTTCACTGATGAATGATTCAGAAGGAACTTCAGTCAAATTGAATTGCATCCCTTAGGGACTTCTTTAGAGGGAGACCTGGGAACTCAGCATCCTGTCTCACAGCATGCTTCATGTCAGGATTGTTCATAAGTCTTCATGCTTTTTTGCTGGTTTTTATGGTCCTACCCTTCCCTCTGATGTATTGAGAGCGCTTCTTTGTAAAATTTTAGCAGTTAAACTCAGTTGAGGCATACTTTTGTCTTCAGCTTAATGCTTTTTCTGCTCAGATTAAGTTTGAATGATTTTCTGAATCGTCCTCTTATGTGAATTGCCGTGAGGAAAACACTAATTTTATACACATTATTTTTTATCAGGCAAAATTGTACTTAAAAAATGCATGGTACACTGATTATTAGATATTAGGTTATATTTTTAGGAATTAGAAGCTAAAACAAATACATATTTAGATCCAAAAAAGAAAAAAAAAAAAAACTTAAGTTTGTCTAGAATCCCACTTTGATTTGCAGTGAAAAACAGCCAGATAAAAGCCTCATCTCTATACTCCCATAACCATAGAAAAGAAGACTCGTGTGAGAACCATTAGGAGAATCTTTTGTAAAGTCTCTAGACTGCCATTTCAATCAGTTTTAGCCTAGGTTTAATTCTTAAAACTAACAAACAACACAAGGGAGAAGCAGTAGGGGAGATACAGTCACCAGTTAAATTTGTGTAATCAGTCACTTGCAATTGTGTATTATAGGCCTGCTGAGGTACTCTGATTAATCTCACTCTGTCAGTACTTACTTGTGTCTAACAAAGGGCACTGTTTGAGCCAATCCCAACTGCTTTGTTGCCAACAGTCAATATCAACATGTTCTTCCTGCTCTTCCCAAAAACAGACTCTGAAATAGCAGCAAAAATACAAAACAACACTAAAACAACTTATTGCAAAACACTTCTTGGTCGCTTGTGTTAATTTAGCACACTTTTTCTTCTAAAATCGAGTTGGGGTGTACCACACCCACCTTGGTTCTGAAGGAGGTGCTGCCCACGGCCAGGCTGGCGAAGGCGCGGGGCGGCTGCGAGCCCTTACAGAGCTGGGGGGACATTGGGGACATTGGGGACATTTGGGGTCATTTGGGGACATTTGGGGTCATTTGGGGACATTTAGAGTAATTTTGAGGACATTTTGGGGTCATTCGGGGACATTTTGGGGACGTTTGGGGATATTTTGGGGACATTTTAGGGACATTTGGGGACATTTTTGGGGTCATTCAGTGACATTTGGGGATATTTTGGGGACATTCAGGGACATCTGGAGACATTTGGGGACATTTTGGAGACATTTTGGGGTCATTTGGGGACATTTGGGGACATTCGGGGATATTTTGGGGACATTTAGAGTAATTTTGGGGACATTTTGGGGTCATTCGGGGACATTTTGGGACATTCGGGGACATTCGGGGACATTTTGAGGTCATTTTGGGGACATTTGGGGATATTTTAGGGACATTTAGAGTAATTTTGGGGACATTTTGGGGTCATTTGGGGCCATTTGGGGACATTCGGGGCCATTTTGGGGTAATTTTGGGGACATTTGGGGACATTTTGGAGACATTTTGGGGTCATTTGGGGCCATTCGGGGACATTCGGGGACATTTGGGGGACATTTGGGCACATTTGGGAGTAATTCGGGGACATTTTGGGGTCATTTGGGGCCATTTGGGGACATTCGGGGCCATTTTGGGGTAATTTTGGGGACGTTTGGGGATATTTTGGGCACATTTAGACTAATTTGGGGGACATTTTGGGGTCATTCAGGGACATTTTGGGGTCATTTGGGGATATTTTGGGGGGATTTGGGGACATTTTGGGGACATTTGAGCACATTTGGGAGTAATTCGGGGACATTTTGGGGTCGTTTAGGGACATTTTGGGGGGATTTGGGGGGATTTGGGGTCATTCAGGGACATTTGGGGACATTTTGGGGCACATTTAGAGTAATTTTGGGGATGTTTTGGGAACATTTTGGGGACATTTGTGGACATTCGGGGCCATTTTGGGACCATTTGGGGCCATTTGGGGCCATTTGAGGCCATTTTGTGGCCATTTTGGGGCCGTTTTGAGCCATTTTTGGGTCATTTTGGGCCAGTTTGGGGCCCTTTGGGACCATTTTTGGATCATTTGGGGTCATTTTGGGCCATTTGGGGCCGTTTGGGGCCATTTTGGGGTCATTTTGGGGCCATTTTGGGCCATTTGGGGCCGTTTGGGGCCATTTTGGGGTCA